>OZ004705.1:175000-592500 GCA_963924515.1 Vespertilio murinus
CCAGCCGAGATACCATTTCTCTCGGGGCCCAGGGAGTGGGCGGGGCTGTCCTTGTCCTCCGTGGGTAAGCCTGTTCCCTGCTGGATTCCCTGCTTCCTGTGGAGGTGGGGGCTCCGGGAGCTCGGAGCTTCCTTCTGGCTCCTTCCCGGGACCCGCTGATGGAGCCACGCCAGGCCCGGTGTGACCGGCTCCACCTCAGAGCTCTATCAGCCACCGTCTTGGGCTTTGGGTGCCGATATTTGCATATCACCCGGAGGTAGGAGTGTGATGAAACTCACACGGTGCTTTCCTCTTCCTGGGAAATCCAAATCTGCCTCAGTGTGACTTCCAGGAGGAGGCAGCCGGGGACGCCTGCTTGTCCTCGCCCACGGGAAGGAGGCCACGCACCTGCCCAGCATGTGGTCTGGCCTGCGAGGTCTCGGGAGGGGGGCAGGTGGTGCCGTCTTCCTGGGGCACACGAGGGAAAGCAGCCACGGTGACAGCCGAGAAGACACTGGTTCGCTTCTCAGTCACACCCGTAACGCTCCTCCACTCTCCCTCTCAGGAATCCTCACCACCGCAGTCTGCGAAAATTAGCGAATTTAGAATGAACACCTTCGTAGTTTTGCACAGTTTGGGCCAAGAAGAGCCACTCAACAGTTGCTACTTGGTCACTGAGCCACCATCATCTGCCAGGCAGCCTTCCTCAGTTTACCCACAGCACTGGCCTAAGGTAAGCCCCTTGCTCTTGGGGGTGATGCCAGACAGCTCATTTAAGGTGTGCTTCGTGTACGGCAGAGAACTCACTCTCAGGATGCTGGGAGGCTCAGTGAGACAGCCCGTTGTGACGCTCGTAGGGCCGGAGTGCTGCCCATAAAGGCACAAGGCCGGTCTCCCGGGTGAGCCAGGCACGTGCATTGAAAGTTTCCTGAAGTCCAGTTTATGAAGTACGGGAAAACAATCCCAATACTTTCTTCCATGCAGCGTCCCTACGTTGTTATCAATTGGACATTTGACAACAAAGAAATGCATACTGAAATCAGTTAATGGAATGGTTTGCCTGTTGATGCTAAGTCTGAAAGCATTTCACACGTGCAGGGTGTCTCCTTCCAGGCTGCAGTCGGAGCTGGGCAGACCGTGGGGACGTGGCGAGCTCCGCTCAGCACCGGCTGCATCTCAGAACCGGGACGCAGCCCGCAGCGCTGGCTGTGAGCCTCCTCACGCCCCCTTCTCTGCCTCCGGGCACTTTCTGACTCTGCTCAGCATTTATTTACCTTTTTCTTACGTCATATCTGCTTGCTTTCTTTTTCTCCCGGAAAGAACGTTCACTGAGAAGCACTGTCCCTGTGGACATCAACCCCACACAACCTGCTGAGAGCCCGCTGACTCGGGCACCACAGACCATTTCCCAGATCTGAATCTCCCATGGTGCCGAGCGGGTCTGCCAGGCCAGGCGCCTATGCACCTTCTGCACGAATTGTCTAGCTTTGTGTGCTCAGATATACTTACGAGCCTGATAAGTTCTCCTAAGACGCACACCGTCTCTGGGAGGACACCCTTGGCAGCAGCTCATCCACTTTGTGTTGGAAACAAAAAGTGGTGGTTCTCTGTAGTGTTGCAAGGGATCCACCAAAACAATGTGGCATGAAAGTTCTGTACAAACTAGAAAAGCTATGAGAATACTGGTTGTTGCCAATATTATTACCACAGAACATAAACTGGTGGATTCTGAACGAAAGTTACCGTTGTGTGGGGGTCAAGGGGTCTGGATGCTAAGCATGGCTCCCAGTACCTGCAACCAAATCTTCTGAGCTCTCTGGCGCTCAGTTTTTCTCCCTTGAAACTTATGAACGGTGATTTTCAACCCTGATGGCACATGGCCATCCCCTGTGGAATATTTAAAATAGACAGAAGGCGGGGCCGGTCCCAGAGACTGACCCAGTGGGTCTGGAATGTGGCCTGGGTGTGTGTGTGTGTGTGTGTGTGTGTTCTAAAGAAGTATTGCTTACAATGTGGAGCTTGGGCGGCTGGGCAGTGTGAGTGAGCTGTCTGCCGTCCGTGCCCCAGGAGATGCCGTGGAGTCTGGGGGGGGGGGGGGTGCAGGGGCTGCAGTCGGCTGAGCGGACGCTCTGTCGGTGACCGTGGCGGTGGCAGTGGCACAGTTTCGGTCCCCGCTGCCTCTGCCCCATAGGAACGGGTCTCTAAAGCCAATTCGTCTCTGATAAGCTCTCCTCTGCTCAGGTGCCGCGGGAATAAAGGAGGAAGATCACCTCCCACACCTATGCCAGCGGCTGCCTGTCTCAGTGACGTAACAGCTACATTTTACAGTGGCTTACATTCCGTGTGAAACTAGCGATCAGTATGGGCATAAAGAAATAACGATCTTAGAAATGTAATATATTTTCATTTTATCTCATTAACTTATTACAATGGGTTCGTTTGCTTTTTCCTTGCTTCTGTTGGCCCAATGAGATGCATCTTCGCCACCCCGATGGGCAGGAGGCTGCCTCCCTCGAGGGATTGTCTTTCTGATGTGGGTCAGACGAAAGCACCAGGCCCACAGAGACAGTAGTGTGAACAAACACACTATCTCGAAGGGTTTTCCAAGTAGTTTTTTAAAATATACTTCATTGATTTTTTTTATTTTAATTTTTTTTACAGAAAGGAAGGGAGAGAGATAGAGAGCTAGAAACATTGATGAGAGAGAAATATCGGCCAGCTGCCTCCTGCACACCCCCTACTGGGGATGTGCCCAAAACCAAGGTACCTGCCCTTGACCGGAATTGAACCTGGGACCTTTCAGTCCCAGACCGAAGCTCTATCCACTGAGGCCCGAGTATTTTTAAATTACAGTTTACATTGAGTATTATTTTGTATTCGTTTCAGATGGACAGCGCTGTGTTAGACAATCCTGCACTTTGCAAAGTGTTGCCCGGTGTTGCCAGCACCCACCTGGCACCACACAGCTATTACACGCCACGGACTGCATTCCCTCCGCCGTGCTTTCACCGCTGTAGCTGCCGATCCGCACTTCCTCGCGCCTTCGCCTGTTTCCCTGTCGTCCCCCCCACTCCACCTCTGAAACCATCCGTCTGCTCTCCGTATCTGCGAGTCTGTTTCTGTTTTGTTTGTCTTGTTCTTTAGATTCCACATATAAATGCTACCTCGCGGTGTTTGTCTTCCTCTGATTGACTCACTCAGCATAATGCTCTCTAGGTCCGTGCACGTGGTTGCAAATGGTAATATTTCTTATTTACAACCCGTACTACCCGTTGTGTGCAGGCACGGCGTCTTGGCGCAGCCATCTGTGGGTGGGACTCGGTGCTTCCTGTGCGGCCGCTGTAAGTGCTGCTGCGGCGAGCACAGGGCTGCCTGTGCCCTTTAGAAGTGATGTTTTGGGTTTCTTTACGTAAACAGGTGGCTCCATTTTTTATTGTTCGAGGAACCTCCATACTGCTTTCCTCAGAGAATTCCCTTTTCTCCACATCCTCACCGGTTCTTGTTTCTTGTTGAGTGTTGATGACAGCATTCTGACAGGTGTGAGGTGACAGCTCATTGTGGTTTTTATTTGCATTTGTCTGGTGATCAGTGACTTGACATCTTTTCACATGTCCATTGGTCGTCGGTATATCCTTTTTGGAGAAGTGTCTAATCAGGTCCTCTGCCCACTTTTAATTGTATTTTTGCTTTTTTTTGGTGTTGAGTTGTATGATTTTTTTTATTTTTTACTAAATTTTGGGTATTAACCCCTTATCAGATGTATCATTGGCAAATATTTTCTTCTATTCAATAGGTTAAATTTTCATTTTGATGATGCTCTCCCTTGCTGTCCAAAAACATTTTAGTTTGATGTAGTCTCATTTGTTTATATTTTATTTTATTTCCCTTGCCTAAGGAGATATACCAGAAAAAAAATATTGCTATGAGAAATGTGTGATTCCACATATAAGTGATAGATTCACTGCTTATGTTTTCTTTGAGTAGTTTTATGGTATTGAGTCTAACATTTAAGTCTTGAGTCAATTTTGGGGTTTATTCTTGTGTATGATATAATAAGATGCTCTAGTTACTTTTTTGGCATGTATTTGTCCAATTCTCTCAACACCACTTATTAAATAGACTATTTTTACCCATTATATGCTATTGCCTTCTTTTTCAAATATTAATTAAACATATAGTTGTGGGTTTAGTTCTGGGTTCTTCATTCTGTTTCATTGATTCAGTCTGTTTTTATGACAATACCATACTGTTGTGATTACTATGGCTTTGTAGTATAATTTGCTGTCAAGTAGCATGATTCCCCCAACTTTGTTCTTCTTTCTCAAGATTGCTTTGACTATTTGGGGTTTGATTTTTGTGGTTTCGTGTAAATGTTTGGATTATTTGTTGTAGTTCTGTGAAATGAGCCATTGGTATTTTTATAGGAATTGCATTTAATCTATAGTTTGCTTTGATTAGTATGGACATATTAATGATGTTAATTCTTCTTGTACATGAGTATGATATATACTTTTATTTATTTGTATCTTCTTCAGTTTCTTTTTCAGTGTTTTATAATTTTATGAGTACAGGTGTTTACATCCTTGATTAAATTTACTCCTAGGAATTTTAATATTTTTATGCTATTGTAAATGGGATTATTTTTATTAGTTTCCCTTTCTGATAGCTCAGTATTGGTGTATAAAAATGCAACCAATTTCTGAATATTTATTTTGTACCACTACTTTACTGAGTTTATTTACTCTGTGGTTTTTTGGTGGAATCTATAGGTTTCTCCATATGTACCCTGTTTCCCCGAAAATAAGACAGTGTCTTATATTAATTTTTGCTCCCAAAGATGCGCTAGGTCTTATTTTCAAGGGATGTATTATGTTTCCATGAAGTAGGTCTTATTTTCGGAGGATGTCTTATTTTCGGGGTAACACAGTAGTATCATGTCATTTGAAAACAAGGAAAGTTTTACTTCTTCCTCTCCAATGTGAATGGCTTTTGTATATTTTTCTTGTCTGATTGCTGTGGCTCAGGCTCCCAGTTCTGTGTCTCCAAATTTTGACTGATTCGTCTACATCAGCTCTAGCTCTCTCCGCCTGCACTCACTGCATTCACACCTGGAGGGAGAAAAATGTCTGAGCCAAAACCTGAGAACAGATTCAAAGGCATTTCCCAGGAGAGGTTGAACCGGATTACAGAAACCACAGCTGAGAAGCATCGTGCTAAGTGTATTTCCACATCAAGGTCAAGGGGAATCTTGTTTATTTTGCTAGTTATTCAGATGGTTCGTGTCTCTCATTTAGTAATTCCGGCGAGGTCTTCACTGTCAGGCTTTTGCAGTTTAAGTTATTAAGTGTGGGTCTAACCTCTTCTCTTCCAGTCACACGGACACTGTCTGAGAGCACAGCAGCAGGGTTTTGGTCTCATGCGACCTCGCGTCTGCTCTCCGGGCTCCGGCACACCCACCACGGGCCAGGCGGAGTGCGCCCGGGGGGAGGCGGTGCTGGTGGGCGGAGAGCCGGGCCCGCTGCGGCGGCCCAGAGCTGGTCTACACCAGACGAGCGAGCCTCGTCCATCCGCCCGGAATACGCTTAATGAGGCTGTTCCTGACAGTTCATTGGAGATGGCTCAACTTAAAGTTTATTTCAAAATAGCTTTTAAAGATTTCTGTCAGATTTGGGCAAATTATCTAAATGCTAATAACTGCTTTTCTTTCTCAATTAAAGCTGAATCAGATTCCTCTGAGAAATGCACCCCATCCCTAAAAACTCATTTTCAGCTCATCTTTTTTTTTTTTTCCTTTTCTTACACAATGAAAGGCAGCCATCAGCCTCTCCACTTGCTTCTCTGAAAATAACTCACTGGGAGTGTTTGGACAAAACGCGTTTTGACTTGAAGTACGTTGCTCCGTGGACAGCTCCGTGGATAGCTCCGTGGACAGCTTCGTGGATAGCTCCGTGGCAGTGCTCATGGGCAGTGCTCCGCAGCGTGTCCTCAACCAGAGCTTTGGCCCGGGAAGCAGAGCCGGCCTGGGTGTGGGCCGCCCTGCCGCACCCACGGGGGTGTCAGCAACACGGCCCCGGCCATCGGGCAGAATGTTCCTTCCGTGTTCTCTGGAAGGCGCCGGAGGCCCGGCTGTGACACACCGTTGTCTTCAGAACACTCGTCATCTGTCTCATCGCACATCGGCGTCCTCCTCGCCCACTCCTGTGCTGCCGAGGGGAGCTGATCTGGGAGAAACACGACTGGGAGCCGAGAGCCGCAGGAAGTCGGTCTGTTGGGAGAGGCATCCAGACTCACTGACGGGGCAGGTTTGTCCTCGGGCCACGTGGCCTCAGAAAGCCACGCTGTAGCCGTGCGTTCTTCCCACTGCTATTCCACGTGAAAGGAAGAGTAGGTCGGGCAGAACGCGTCTGGTGCAAACACGGCTCAGAGCCGGGGAATCACACGCCCCGGGAAGAGCTTGGTGACGGGCGGAAACGGTGGGGAACGGAGCTCCTCCCGAGGGGCAGAGGCAGCAGGGAGTGTGAGGCGGCGGCGGACCCCTGCCTCGGGTATCTGCTGGCCGCTGACCGCTGACCGCTGAGAGGAAGGTGGCTAGGGAGCCAGGCCCTGAGGGGCTGCCAGGAGGGCACGGAGCCGACACAGGACACCTTCCAGGGCGTCACGGGGTTCCCGGGGGCCGGGAGGGGCGCGGGGAGACTCAGCCCACGTTCCCCCCTCCATCCCGGCACCGTGCTCTGTGTCCACTCATTGTTCCAGCTCACAGAGGGGTAAACAACAGTCAGTCAGGGGCACTGAGTCCAACCCGAGGTCCAGCTGTTTTCGGCTCCGTGGGGGCGGCAGTGACGCGTCAGGAGGCTGAGAAGCAGGGAGCTCCCGGCGTTTCCCTCGCCTCTTCTCCTCTCGGGGCTCCTGCTCTGTATTCCCCCTGGTCGTGGCCGTCCCCGGCTCTGGAGGTCGTCATCGGAAGTGACTGTTGTCTTCAGGCTCCTGTTCTGGGGTGGAGTAGGCGGCGTGACGCGTGTCCTCCGAGTTCCTGCGAATTGACGTGGTCTTGGCGGGGGCCGGTTGCCGGGGCGACCTGGCCGGTGGAGGCGGACTGAGCGTGCTCAGCTGCTCCTCCGGAGCCGGAGCCGGGAGGGAGGTTTTCTGCGAACTGAGCTCCGGTGCAAAGGCGTGCAGCGGCGGCGGCGTGGAAAGGCGTCCCCCCCACCAGGTCTCCCGGGAGGCTTTCCTCCCCGCCTGCTAGTGCAGGCCGGGCAGCGGGTCCGAGCACAGCTTCCCCGAGCTCCGCCTGACGAGAGGGCGCCCGGGTTCCGGTGACGCCTGGAGACAGAGCGTCAGCCAGGAGTGAGTCTGCTGGGCGCACCTGGCCCGCGTGCGTGTTAGCCCGGCAGATTCGGAGCCCTGCCGGCACCGATGCCGTTGCTGGGTCTCCCTCCTGGCCCTGCCGGCACCGATGCCGTTGCTGGGTCTCCCTCCTGGCCCGTCCTGGGCTGCCGCCGGGGGCCAGGCTGGCTGCAGAGCTCTGGTCATAATAAATCTGCAGGAATCCTGGTTGCCTGCCAGCTGGGATTTGGTTCCGCCCTTAAGCTGTGCGACACTGGACCCATCTTCTAACCCAGGGGTGGGCAAACTTTTTGACTCGAGGACCACCCTGGGTTCTTAAACTGGACCCGGAGGGCCGGAACAAAAGCATGGATGGAGTGTTTGTGCGAACTAATATAAATTCAAAGTAAACATCGTTTCATAAAAGGATACGGCCTGCTCTTTCGGCTCTGCGAGGGCCGGATAGAACAGCCGAACGGGCGGGATCCGGCCCGTGGGCCGTAGTTTGCCCACGGCTGTCCTAACCTCTTTCTACTCTAATTTCCACATCTGGGTGACGTAGGCTAATGCGGAAGAAGCATTCGGTTATTCTGTTGGCATATGCAATCTAGTTTAAGGTAGCTTTGAGCAGCCATGTGGTTCCTGATTGCGAGGGCTCGTCAGCTTCCCCTCGTGTGTGAGTGGCAGTGCCCTCCGGGTACAGGAGTGTGGGGGGTTGTCCTCGGAGCTGGGAGTGGCGAGCCGTGGCCGTGCTCCGTGCGGGGAGCGACTTCCCAGGATGCTCGCTGTCAGATGGCCCGGGGACGGCCCGGTTCTCGACAGCCGGCGTCCGGCCCACGGACTAAACTCATGGTGCCCGGGCAGGTCCAGTCCCGCCCCTGTGCCGACGCGGCGGCCGTCTTGTCGGTGCTGAGTGGGTTCCCGCCTGCACCTGTGTCCTCAGAGGCCTGGCCTGCTCCAGGCAGCGCGTCCAGGTAGCTGCAGGCACGCACGCTGCTGCCAGCGCCTCCTGAACGGCCTCGTTTCCCAGCTCCTCACAGACACAGGAGATGCCAGTTCCCTCTCCGGCCCCTCCTGCCTCACCCGCCCTCTCCGCCTTCTCGGGCCCCCTGGACCGAATCCTTTCGCTCCTGTGCCCGCTGTGGCTCTGGGTTTGGCCTGCGGAGGTGTCAGCAACATGAGTGTCTTCTGCAGCCAGAGCTCCTGTGTGGAAGCCTCCCCTCCGCCCGTGTCCACCCCTGAGCGCGGGCACCTTCCCTCCTCGCACTGCTCTGGGTCCAAGACTGGTGGGCGTCCACCCTGCATTTCCAGTTCCCTGGCCACTCGCCCGTGCACCTTCCCGCATGGACTGGCCTGCTCCCTCCAGCCTAACGCAGCCGGAGCTGGTGAGGTAGCCAGTGCAGCAAGCAGCGGGGGCATTGGGAGAGGAGGAGGGGGAGGGAGGGGCATTGGGAGAGGAGGAGGGGGAGGGAGGGGCATTGGGAGAGGAGGGGGGGGCAGGGAGGGGCATTGGGAGAGGAGGGGGGCAGGGAGGGGCATTGGGAGAGGAGGGGGGCAGGGAGGGGCATTGGGAGAGGAGAGGGCAGGGAGGGGCATTGGGAGAGGAGGGGGGGCAGGGAGGGGCATTGGGAGAGGAGGGGGGGCAGGGAGGGGCATTGGGAGAGGAGAGGGCGGGCTGGGGGGCGGGAATTGGGAGAGGAGGAGGGGGCGGGCACAGCCGCATGGGGAGGCTGGCTGTGGTGGCCCTGAAGCCGCTGGCTGCTCTGGTCGGCAGTTGAGCAGGACGGGGGATGGGGGGGGTGGGGGGGTGGACGTGCACTGGGATGCCCGGGCATCAGGAGGGAGGGAGCAGCAGGGGGGGGGGGCTGTGGAGATGCTCCCCTCTGCGAAGAGCAGGGCAGTCACCTTCCACCGAAGCCTGAAGGGCGCTTCCTCTTACGTTTCTTAATGGACCCCTGAGATGACCCGGGGCAAAGGTCTTCACCAGGACGGTGCCCGTCCCTCAGGGCTGGCTGCTGGTCCTGTGAGGAGGGAGCAGAACCGAAACAGCAGCCTGTCCGTGGCTCTCCTGCCCACGCACCGAGCCGCCTTCTCCTCCGGGGTCCCGGGTCCTGGGACGCATCCCTCCCTGCGGAGGCTGGAGGGCAGAGAGCCGGGCAGGCCCACGCTGTGCCAGCACATCACTCTGCTCGCAAACGGAGCTTGGACTTGGGGCCCAGGCGGACGGTGCCCGTTCTCAGGGGACCAGGAGGGCGGATGATGCCCGTTCTCAGGGGACCAGGTGGGCGGTGCCCGTTCTCAGGGGACCAGGTGGGCGGTGCCCGTTCTCAGGGGACCAGGCGGACGATGCCCGTTCTCAGGGGACCAGGTGGGCAGTGATCGTTCTCAGGGGACCAGGTGGACGATGCCCGTTCTCAGGGGACCAGGTGGACGGACGATGCCCGTTCTCAGGGGACCAGGCGGACGATGCCCGTTCTCAGGGGACCAGGTGGGAGGTGCCCGTTCTCAGGGGACCAGGTGGGCGGTGCCCGTTCTCAGGGGACCAGGTGGACGATGCCCGTTCTCAGGGGACCAGGCGGGCGGTGCCCGTTCTCAGGGGGACCAGGTGGATGATGCCCGTTCTCAGAGGGACCAGGAGGGCAGACGGTGCCCGTTCTCAGGGGACCAGGTGGGCGGTGCCCGTTCTCAGGGGACCAGGCAGCCCCCGGGAGCTGGGTGAGGCTGCCCCTCATCCTGGCCTGCTGAGCAGCAGCGCTGATACTGTGGGGAGAGCTGGGGCGAGGACGGTGGGCGTCCCAGAGGCTTCTCCGTCGAACGGCCAACACCAGCGAGTGCACAGCCCGGGCCCCTCCCCTGGGTGCACATGGTGAGCGGAGCTCTGCCAGGTCTGCTCTTCCTCAGCCTGTGCTCGTGTGCTCTTGGAGTTTAGTTTGTGCCTGTTCACCTGCCTTCACGCGCACGGCGTGTGGAGAGCCGCCGGGGCCCATGGACCCTGGTTGGACGTACCAGGTGTCCCGGTAAATAGTGCAGACTTTGTGATCAGAGAAAACACGATGATTTCCAGAGAAACATCAAGAGTGCTTTATTCAAAGTAAAGTCCATCGCTAGCTACACATGTCCCCCATCTTTCAGGCAATTTGTGGATGCTGTCCCAATAGAACTTTTCTTGTTTTGAGGCAAACCATTCAGAGACCCAATGTTCCACTTTGTATGCTTTGAAGTGCTGCTCAGACAGTGCGTGTGCCATCGATCGGACAGTGGTCATCTGGAGGGGCAAGGGCTGGTGAATACAGCGGGTGGGTTGATACTTCCCAGCAAGATCTTTTAACTTGTCTGTAACTGGTTTTGAAGTGTGTGATGGTGCATCAACATGAAGCAAAATTTCTTTGCCGTGTCTTCTGGCCCATTCTGGTGGTTCCACGATCAAAGCGTGGTTCAAATTGGTTATTTGTTGTCGGTAACGATCAGTATTATCGGTTTCACCGGGTTTTAGAAGCTCATAATAGACCACACCTTCCTGTTCTGCCGGTAGTGATCAGTATTAACGGTTTCACCGGGTTTTGGAAGCTCATGATGCACCACACCTTCCTGATCCCACCGGACGCAGAGCATTGTCTTCTTTCCGAAGTGATCTGGCCTGGCAGTCAATGTTGATCATTAACCTGGATCAACCCATGATTTTGTGTATTTGGGATTCTCAAAATAAGTCCACTTTTCATCGCCAGTCACAATTCGATGAAAAAAAAAAAAAAGACTTTCTTTCATGTCGTTGAAGCAACATTTTACTGATGACGTTTTGGTTTTCCATTTGTCTTTCGTTCAGTTGATGTAGCACCGGTTTTCCTCCTTTAAAATCTTCCCCGTTGCTCGTAAACAATCAGAATTTGTTTGCTGAGCAACATTTAATCTTTCTGCAAGTTGTGTTTTAGTTTGACACACATCTTCATCCAATAATGCTTGTAATTGTTGGTCTTCCGACTTTTTCGGTTGACTTGGACGTTCTTTGTCTTTCACATAAAAATAATCACTTTTAAAGCGTTTAATCCAGCTCTCACAAATATCTTGAGATATGTTCACCACAAGCTTCCTGAAGTATATGAAAACTTTCAGCTGCACTTTTCTTCAAAATAAAGTAATGAATTAAAACTTCCTGCAAGTGCTCTTTTTTTGGGTACAAAATTCAACATTTTTAAGCATAAAAATATATATATGATGTTAACACCCTCAGAAAAGTTGACATTTGAGGTTTTGAAGCTTGCTGTCCATACAACAAAATAGCATCCATATCAAATTGCATAACTATCAACATACGTGTAATTCCATCTATGGGAAAAACCCTCATTCTTAACCGGTACACCTGGCAGGGCTATTCCGTGTGCTGAGGGATGAACAGCTCTCTCCCCGCAGCCCCGGGAATCCTGTGAAGAGCTCACTCGAGGAATGAAATAGTCCATTAGCTACGTAAACGCCCAGAGGCAGAGCCGGGGAGCCACTACAGATACAAAACTGTCCGCACTCAGGGTTCTGGCCTGAAAGCTTACGAGCCTGGGCCCGGAGCTGGCTGGTCACTCAGAAGTGAATTGTTGGCTGCACCGTGATAACCACGCGTCACGGCGACCGAGGGACCCCGCGTCCCGGCCCCCGCTCCGGGGCGTCCTCAGCTGAGGCCTCTCCTCCGGGCCGGGCGTTCCCCGCACGTTTGCCCGAGAGGAGAACGTCGTCAGCGTTACTGGCTTCAGACGTGGACGCAGCTGCAAGCATGGGATTGTTTATAATTCAAGCCCATTTCCTTTCTGCCTGGAAGATGGTGAGTGACGGGCGGACTGGGACCTCACTGGTTTCCCAGGCTTCTCTGGGCTGATCAGGATTGCCAGATAAGAGAGAGTGTGTGTGTGTGTGTGTGTGAGTGTGTGTGTGTGTGAGGGAAACAGGAATTCCTCTCGGAAAGTGACCATCAATCTTAGTCTAACATTCCTTCAGGGCAGATGTTCTCAGCAGAAATCTGCTGAAGTAGATTACGGATGCTGTCCGGGTGCCAGGAATCAGGCTCACTTTTTTTTTTTTTTTTTTGCCTTAATTTCAAAAAGTGCTGCTCCTGTTTAAGAGGAAAAGAACAATACCGCCTCCCAGCCACTCCCACCCCCCTCCCCTTTGGTGAAGGAGGAACCAGCTCCCTGTTCTCACCGGCTTGAGCCTGTGCCTCGAGGAAGAGAGGGACGTGTTTAAGGGCTAAGATGTCACACAGCCAGGAGCCTGGAACTCCACCCGAAACCCGAGCATCGAGGGCTGCACTGTGACCTGACTTCTTCCATCTGACCGCGGGCAAGCAGCTCCGATAAAGTCCTCACGGAGCCCGTGTTCCCGCTCTGTTAGTCTTTTATGTTGGGAATGAACAATGTGCTGGTGTGGGTATGGGTTTCATTTTTTTTTATAAGTTCTTCTCATTAAAAAAAAGTTTTTATTTTTCCCCTTCTGGAAACGAAGATACTTTGCTGTAAGAAGGATATGGTCATGCATATTATGACTTTTATGACTGTGTAAAAACCACTGAAGGTCACTTTCTAAAGCATACGTTTTTGATTTGCGAAAGGATTGCATCTAAACATGCACAGCTCCAGCAAGCTCACACCGCCCTCTGCATCGGAGACGAGGAGCCGGCCCCTCGAAATCAGGCTGCATTTTCCCAAGACAAGTTTGCATTTTGTTCTTCTCCTGCTGAAGAGCCACCTCACGTTCAAACATTACGCTGTCACGCTGCGTCCTGACACAAAAGCCTGCAAGGAGACGCTCTCTTCCCGTTTCAGCCCCGCGGAAGAGGCGGCAGTCCCCAGAGAGACAGGGAGGCTTCTGGGAACCTCTGCACGGACTCCCCCTCCGTCACAGCCTCTTCGGGGTTCGCTGGGGCGCCCCGCTCCCTGACTGCTGGGCGGGCCTGCACTCCCCGGCACTTGGCTCCCGCCGTGGGTCTGTCCGCCCGGAGGAGCCCGTGAGGCTCAGGCCTGGAGAAGGAAAGGTCAGTCTGCGTGGAGGGTTCCGCACCGCGGCCTGGCGTGAGGGCACCTGGCCGGCTGCAGCGCGGGAGGCTGCCCTCAGACAGGCCGGGGACACGGAGAGGCTGATGCGGTCGGACCCAGAAGGGGCTCCCTCCCTCGGGCTCCCCGTGCTCCCAGCACCCGGAGCCCGCCGAGTCTGTGCTTCCCACGGAGCAGTGCCGTGCGAGGCGGGCGTGTCTCGCGGGTAACCCGACTGTCACACCGCACACGTGTGCTCAGGGCAGGCCGCCCTGCTCTCCTGCCTGGGAACTGTGTGCGCCCGTCCCTGGGTGCACACAGAGCTCCCAGGCCTCGCCAAGGAGGAGGACGACGTCAGCACTCGGTGCTGAGAAGCAATGGCCAGGTCCCGCCCGCCATGGCGCACGCCGCTCCATGCCAAGTCCGTGTCGGAGCCACTGGAGGAAAACTCCTCTGTAAACCCGTGCTAACCGTCCTTTGTGCGAGGATGCCCAGAACATCCTCCAAAACCTGGCCTCGGCCTCGTGAGTGTGCTTTGCCGAGGGGAGACTTGATCGGAGTTCGCTCCTCATGTGAAACGAATGAATGACAGACTCAGTCAAACCACAGGGAAATGCTTCCTTTGTATTTCTCCAGGCAGCTGGTTTAAAGGAGAAGACCCGGTGCTGACTGCTAAAATCGCCTCCATGCTGTAAGTAAGGCTGCAGAACGGGTGAACTATGACTTAAGGATGACATTTACACATATTCAGACCGTCCTTGGCAGCGGTGCGTCAGCCGGCCGGCATCTGTAGGCGGTGAGGCCCAGCGTGCCGGAGGCTGCGTCTCTGAGTGTGTCAGGAGGCTCTGAGCCGGCACTGCCACGTGGCACCGAGATTCCGGCTCCGCGTACACGAATCCCCGCCGACGTCTCCGCGGAGGCGGGGACCTGGCACGGGGAGGTCTGGATGTGAGCGGTGCTGCTCCTTTAAAGCCGAGTCTGCCGCCACTTTTCCATCCCTGTGACATTCTGATGCCACGTGTGCTTCCATTTCCTTTTGTTCTTTCCGGGCGGGGCGTGTGACTAATGCAAGTCGTATGGGCTGGTCGCCATGGAAACCGGAGGGCAGAAGTGTGATTCTGTTCACCGAGGGCCCCCATCCCTCACCCGCTCCTGCCAGGTGCGTGGCCACGCGGACACCAAGTGTTAAAAACGTAAAACAAAAACCATGGTTACTGTTCCAAATTTTCACCAACTTCCTGCTTCATTTTAAAAATGGAAGCTAACAACACTATGAATTGTTAATGCCCCACGCTGTCGTGGGGTCGCGAAGGAGAAGGTGTCGTGGTCAGAGATAAATTCGGGTTGTGAACGGGACAGAGCAGACCTAACCCGTGTGACTGTCGGCGGCTCCCTCCGTCCCCTGGGGGACCGGGCTGCCTGGGAATGTCACCAACAAGCCCGTTGCTCACCGGAGCCTTTGAGGAACCTCCACCCGCAGGACATTACTGTCGCTGGACAGGGAGAGACCTGCTGCCAAGCAGTCCCTGAGAGGAACTCCGATGTTCACAGGAACGAGTGTGTGTCAGAAACAAACTACCTCGTTCTTATTCCATTTCACTCGTGTCTCCTCCCGCCGTGGGAGTCCCCTTTGCCTCCCTTCTGAATGAACATGTCTGTTCATTTGCTTAGAAGCTTGGTTTGGTTTTCTTTCCTGTATTTCCTCCTTCTGTGTAGAAGTCCTCTCCTTTGCTTTGGCTTCTAGCTCAGAGGAGCAGGGAGTATGAGAACTGGAGGGTCTCCCCGGTGACCCCGGCAGCGCCTGCAACTTCAGCAGAGACAGGCCCGGCCCAGCTCAAGGCCTCTTCCTCCCTGGTCGAGGGCGAGTCTGCGTGCGCTGCGGACGCACTCGCATGTCCCCCACCCCTCTGCCCGGTGCCCCAGCGAGGGAATGTCGGGGAGCACTAACACTGAGCCCCGACCCGAGGCCACCAGGTGGACGCCCAGCCCATCAGCCGTCTAAACGCACGTCTCTGCTCGAAACACGACGGCCACCGTTAACGACACCGTCCCTGGCCCCAGCCCTCCTTCCCGAGGACCGGTTTTCTTTGACAAGGAGAGGTATGGCCAGTGGGGGCTTACTGCCGGGGCTCCCGCCCAGCCAGGTCCTCTTTCTGACTGCGGGTGCCTGTCTAGGACCTCATGGCCTTCCACATCCTCCCGCCAAACTGCAATGGAAACAGAGGGTCTTCTGGGAATGACGAAGGCCCCTGTCCCAGCTCGGGCGCTGGGCACAGCTTCATCACATGCAGAGACGGAGGCAGGGGTCAGAAATACCTTCTAATGCTCCAAGGCTTAGACTGATGGCCGTCCCATACCCACCAAGGATCTCTGTGTATAGGCACCATGCTATGTGACTTGAATCAGTGGCATTTTATTTAATCTTGAACTCAAAATGATGAGGTCAAGATCATTAGATCTGTTTCAAAAAGATAAAATTGTAGATTTGAGGAGCTAACTTTTCCAAGGTTCTGTGGGGAAATCAGAGCAGAAATAAATAAAATATGAGTCTAAAAAAACCAATGTAAGAGCTGGTTATTTGAAAAGATAAACTAGATTGACAAGCCATTGATCAGATTCATTAAGGGGAAAGAGAGAGAGGACCCAAATAAATAAAATCAGAAAATAAAGAGGGGAAGTCACTGGCACCAAAGAAATACAGAGGATTATAAGATAATATTATGAACGAGATACCAACACACTGGAAACTCTGGACAAAATGGATGAATTCTTAGAAACATACAATGTTCCAAAATTAAATCAGGAAGAGTCAGAGACTCTAAATAGATTAGATTACAACCAGTGAAATGGAAACAGTAATAAATTTTTTTTAAAAAAACTCCCAATAAACAAAAGCTTTGGACCGGATGGCTTCACCCGAGAGTTTTACCAAACATTCAAAGAAGAACTAACACCTGTTCTCTTCAAACTTTTCCAACAAATTTAAGAGGCGGGAAGATTTCTAAGTTCTTTTTGAGACCTGCATTATCCTCATTCCAAAACCAGAAAAAGACACTATAGCTGAAACCAGTTTGGCTCAGTGGACAGAGCGTTAGCCTGCGGACTGAAGGTCCCGGATTTGATTCCAGTCAAGGGCATGTACCTTAGTTTCGGGCACATCCCCAGTTGGGGTGTGCAAGAGGCAGCTGATCAATGATTCTCTCTCGTCGATGTTTCTAACCCTCTATCCCTCTCTTTCTCTCTGTAAAAAAATCAATAAAATATTTTTTTTAAGAAGAAGAAAGAAAATAACACTACAAAGAAAGAGAATTACAGGCCAACATCCCCGGTGAACACAGATGCTAAAATTCTCAACAAAATATTAGCAATCTAGACCCAGCTATACAGTAAAAGATCATGTACCACGACCACGTAGGGGATATTCTGGGGATGCAAGGCTGGAATGTTTCATTAATGACCCTGTGTGTTAACCAGCGCCCTCGTCACAGTGAGCGCGTCACATCACATAAAGAAGATGAAGGATAAATTAAACCAGAGCTCACCTCTAGGGTCACACAACTCCAGATCGAGGGAGAAGCACAGTCAATAGGGGACTCGCTGAGAGAGCTGGATAAATCCGATCATGGACCTTCGAGATGCAGAGTGCTCGGTGGGAGTGGAGTTGGTGTCAGAGCTTTAAACTCTAGCCCGTGTCTGAGTGAGTAAGTGACTTCCTCTCAGGCCTGTGCCACATTGACCCACCCTGGGCCGTGGCTGCACCACCTGCGGGCAGCAGAGCTGAACTGGAAGGTCAGCTGAGGAGAGGGAAGGTGCCTGGAGGCCGAGGTCTCCGTAGACGCTGCTGCCGCTGCCGTTGGTATGGCTCCACGAAGGTGTGGGGAAGCTGGGCTCTTGGAGAGGCCGATGTCCTAACAACCCCCAGATGATTGCCGCGTCCCTGAGATACAGAACGCCTCGGTGTCCTGCTCTCTGCCGGCGACCCCACCCAGAACGCTGGGACCTCCCCGCGGGCGTGGCCAGCACAGGTGTGAGCCCGCTGTGCCCTGGGATTGTGTTCCTACCGCCCCTCTCGTTCCTCACCCAGCACCGGCCGGGTGCTGTGTAACCGCTGGGATTGCTGACTCACGCGGATCAGGCCAGTGGGCAGCAGGAATGTGCTGAGTCACGTGGAGAGGGAGGGGAGCCGGAATGCCCCCGCCACCAGCGGCTGCATTCCAGGGCCATGAGGCAGCCGCAGTGCCCGGGCACCTGGCAGCTCACCCCAAGGCGGCCTCGGCTGCACCTTCCGGGGATTACCTGTGAGCGCACCTCTCCGCGGAAGGCTGGAGTCTGTCTGAGTTTCTGCGGGTCTCCCTGTGTGAACACCAGCACATCCGAGGCCTGGCTTGTTCTGTGTGTGTGTGAGCAGTTGTGTTTGATTTTATTATCCAACTGGAGGCCCGGGGCTCGGCCCTCACGGCCTCAGTGACACCTGGGCTCTGGGGCAGAGGTCACGAGGAGCGGGACCGACAGGCCCAGGAGCCGCGAGGCCGTGGGTTTGGGAGCTGCAGGTGGAGCTGGGTGAGCTGGGTGGTCTCATTGTGGATTGAAACAAGTAGGCCTTATTTTCCAGTCCCTTTCAGCTTGTTTTTGCACATGTGTGAGCGCACACACACTCTCTCTCTCTCACACACACACACACACACACACACACACATACACACACACACACACACACACACACACATACCCTTTCCTAAACGCACAGTGCTCATCAACAAAGGAAACTTTGGGAATGGAAACCGGACTCCAGGGCTCGTTTGCTCTTTGTTCCCTTAACACTTCTCCCAAAATAGGCCATGGGCTGACCACACCGCGTGGTGTTATCACTGGAAAAAGAGGGGTCACCCTGCCGGACCGCGCCCGCTGGGGCCGGCCTGCGGGAGGGGCTGCAGGTTCCGCCCCGAAGGCGGCCGGGGGAGCGTGGTGTGATATCTCCGCACAGCTCGAGGGGAGCTGACCCCGCCCAAGCCGGACTCGTGGCTCCGTGGTTCGCTCAGGGCCGGGGAAGTGTGGTTCTAAACTGAAGAATGACGATGACAACGGTGGCTCAGCGTACTGAGTCCAGCCCGGGCTGCATTTCCGTTACACCGAAGCAGCTGTGACTCGAGGCTCCTCCTCGTTACGATGGAGGCGGGGCCTGCGAGGCAGAGGCAGAGGTGCTGAGAGCGCCCAGGCTCGGATTGGGTGGCGATGGGGGTGCTCCCGCCCGGTGGGTGCCCAGAGGACCCCGGTTACGGCTGGGAGACCGGGAGGTTCAGGATGGGGGCCGGGGCGGAAGGCTGGGCGGACGCACCGGGGTGGCCGGTAGAGCCGTGGCGACCGTCCCGAATGCAGGGGGCCTGCGCGTCCCCCGAGGCACCGCCCCCCAGTGCCCTCGGAGAACCACGAAGGACGGCGCCGAGCAGACAGCCGTGGGTGCTGGTGGGCGTGCTCAGGGGGACGCTGGGTTCACACCGTTCTCAGTCCTGGGCCTAGGTCGCAGATCGCAGCCCTCGATGCAGAATGATTAAATCGGGACTTCGGAAAAATGCAGGCGCACTGACGGGCAGCACCTCGAGCTGGGTCACTGAAAACACAAAACAAAACGAAACGACCCAGCACAGACTGCCCCACCACCTCCACCTCCTTTCCACGGAGCTCGGGCTGTGGATACGGCCTGAACTGTGTCTTCAAACAGGAGGAAACCGCAGTGTGAGGGTGGGTTTTGAAGAGATGACCGACAAGAAGAGCATTGTGGGGCTTCCCCCGGCTGGGCGGGGACGGGTGCGTGCCTCCGGGCTTGCTCAGACGCGTCGTCTCTTCCGTAAACCCGGGCTGGGCCTCGGCCAGCACGCGGCTCCCTTCCTCTCCTGCGCGAGGGCCTGCGTGGAATCCGAGGGGTATTTCAGGCCATTAGCATTTCTCCTCAGCCGCATCCACTTCCTGGACGGGGCGCCAGGCAGGTGAGACGGGAAACAGGGTGCCCGAGGCCGAGCTGAGACGCAGGCCCTCTCCGCGGGAGAGTCGGGGTGCCTGCCCCATGCCCCCGCCCCTCGCCCCCTCCCCGCGCCCCCTCCCCGCCATGCTGGGTCCTCGGTGCGGAGAGGAGCCTGGGTGCGTGGCCCTCCACGGGCAGAGCGTCCGGGAGCGTTCCAGGTCCGGCCGGAGCTTGGGGAGGAACGTAACGGATTGGGGGGGGGGGCAGAGAAAGGCCCCGGAACCAGGTCCTGAGAGGAGGCCGTTCTGAGCAGCTCGGTGGGCACCTCGTGTCCGTCCTCACACCAAACCCTGGGAGCAGACAGTGTCTCCTCCGGCCGATGGAGGAAGGAAAGTGTTTGGATTGTCGCCAGAGGAATGACACGCAAATCACACCCACACACGTCGCGGGCGGGAAGGTCCCTGGGGCTGCTGGGCAGAGCTGAGAGGGCGCGTTGGGGTTCAGTTCGTAGACGATGAGCTAAGGGTGCAGGGACCAGGGTTCGGGTTGACCCGGGGACCGTGGAGATGGGGGGGGGAAGACTGTGGGGACAGTCAGGAGGAGGCCCTGGGTTTGTGGTGGGAGCACGGGGAGGCGGCGGGCTGGGCAGGGCCTCGGTGATTGGGGAGACGCCGCCGCGGGGCCCGGGAGAGCCGCCTGTGCGTGCTGCCCAGGTGCGCTCCCTCCCGGGCTCGCTGTCCTCCACGGAGGGTGCCGTCCACAGCCACAGACGGCTCGGCAGGGCCTGAGGGAGGGCATCCTCGGGAAGGGTGCCCCTCAGGGACCCGGTGTGTGCTGGGGGCTCTATCCCGGGGCCGAGGGGGATTCCAGGCCCGGGTGCCCCTCGGGGACCCGGTGTGTGCTGGGGGCTCTATCCCGGGGCCGAGGGGGATTCCAGGCCTGGGTGCCGTTCGGGGTGAACAGTGTCGTGTTAGGAAAGGAGTGACCAGAAGG
Source organism: Vespertilio murinus (assembly GCA_963924515.1). NCBI lineage: Eukaryota > Metazoa > Chordata > Mammalia > Chiroptera > Vespertilionidae > Vespertilio > Vespertilio murinus. The sequence continues at coordinate 195,266 of OZ004705.1, forward strand.
ACAGGCCCCTCGGTGACAGTGACGGCCACGTGCTCAGTGTCTGCTGACCCCCTGGGCCGACGGCGGCACAGACGCTGCCGTGGTGCGCCGCCCCCCGCGGGCTCCCGGGTCGCTCTGTGGGTGGAAAGGACGTCCCAGAGGCTCGATGGCGGGAGGCGGGCTCCCGGGAGGTCACTGGGAGGCCCTGGCAGCCGTCTGCATCGGGGTGAGGGGCAACGCCGACGGGATTTGGGAGGTGTGCGTGTGTCTGTGTGTGTCTGTGTCTGTGCATGTGTGTGCACGCATGTGCGTGAGTGTGTCTGTGTGTGCGCATGTGTGTGCTTGCCTCTGTGTGTGCGTGCTCGCGAGTGTGTGTATGTGCCTGTGTGTGTGTGTGCTCATTAAGGCTCGTGGCTCCATGAGGAAGACCATCTGTCCTGAGCGGAGGACCAGGGCGGAGACAACTCTCCTGAAATCACTGGGCTGGGCCCAGCTCTGAGGGAACCTCACGTCCAGGAGGACTCACTCCACGTGCAGGTCCACCGACTGCACCGCCCGTGTGTCTGCATGTGCAGGAGAGACAGCAAAGGCCAGAGACCGGGCGGCCCCTCCCCGTGGCCTCACTGACACCACAGACCCAGCTCCCCAGCTCCTTCCTCCGTCTCGTCCTATACCCCCCCTTTCTTGGGTTTTGTTTGGAAACAAGGTAAGACAGGCAGACCCACTGAAAAACGTTCCTTTCCGAAAAGCAGCGCGGCTGCTGCGTCCACGCCACACGCTGAACCGCCGGCCAGCGTTCTCAGAGGGTGACGTGGGCAGCCGGTCTGGAAGCCTGGAGTCCCCTCCGGGTCTGTGACACCCCCACCTCCTCCGCTCGGGGAGCAAGGCCTTCGTGGGACCCGCACCTTCCTGTCTCCTCCTGCTGCCCTCCTCCGGAACCACCGGAAACCACTCTGGTTCTGGGACGCGGGTGGCTGTTCTTCTTTGGGTCTCTACCTGGTTCCTGCCCCTGGGAGGCCCTGTTCACTCCTGGACGCTGGCTGCTGTCCACGCCAACGCCACATGGCATCTCCTGGGGAAGCGTGGTTCTCCCCGAAGAAAACCAGCCTGTCTCCTCTGAACTCGGGGCAGAAGGGTGAAACACAGGCCTCATCCCACAGAACTCCGTGCCTCGTGGACAGGGGCCTGGGCGAGGGCCACGCTCCACGGGTCACAGAGAAAGTGGCACGGGGCCCTGCGCTTCCACAAAACACTTTGAGGGTGCACTGGAGGCCTCATTCCTTCTCGAGTTTCTGACACAGTTCACCACAGTGGCTTGTCCTCGGCCTCCTCAGTAGTGACTGAGTGAATGAAGGACGCCTTCAGGTGTAGGGGCGTGATCGATCGATCGATTGTTGATTCTGTTTGGTGTGCAAAGGAAACTCTCAAATTTCACAAAATAACATTTTCCTCTGTGATACCTGGTGCATTTTTCTATAAATTCTGCCAGTTGTTTGTGTTATAAAATACCGAGTTTTAGTGCGGTTTATATAATAGCTAGAGGCCCGGTGCATGAAAATTCATGCACTAGAAGTGGGGGGGTCCCTCAGCCCGGCCTGCCCCTCACAGTCCGGGAGCCCTCGGGGGGAGGCGACCCGGCGGTCAGGGGAGGGCCATGCTCCTCACACCTCTGCTGCTGCCACTGCCGGCGGCGCAGGCCTCAGGCGGCCCCGGTTACGTGCACCTGGGGGCAGAGGGGCTGGAGGGGCTGAGGGGTCTGGGGGACTCGGGAGGCAGGTGTGTGGAGTGTGTGCTGCCCCGGCGGGGATGGGGGGACGGTGCCACCATCTTGTGGCAGTGGGCACCACCATCCTTGAGGGTGGGACAGTCAATTAGCATATTCCCTCCTTATTGGCTGTGGGTGCCGCCATCTTTGTGATGGTGTGAGGGTCGATTAGCATATCCCCTCTTTATTAGTTATGATATAGACATAAGTCCATTGACTTATGATTCTGATTTTTAAAAAAAGAAGAAAATTTGCACACCAAATAAAAAAGCCATAATGTACTTTTCTGTCAAGTTTTATACATTTTATAAATTCAGAAATGAGCATTTTGACTTGTAATTTTATGAACTGTAACAAATTGAGAATGAGTAAAAATGTATTATTTTCAAATGAATATTTATTGCCAACGCCTTCTGTTTGCAAAAATGGATAATATTGGTTCCTTAGACCAATTAAATTGGACTTTGCTAATTCTAGAAAAGTGTAGCAAATGATTTAATTTCAAACCAAAATTATTATGTAATTGCATTCGGTGTTCAAAGTGCATGTGGGTGCAGAAATTCCACAATGCTAATTTGTTTCCATTAAGGTATTTTTCCATGGTCTCTTGGAGGAAATGACTTCCAATTGTTCCACTAATTGCAATCAAGCCGGGCTGACCGGGGCCTAAACCTGGGGGACATCTGCTCCCTCAGCGTTTATGAGAAAAGCAAACCCCAGCCTGTGGGCGGGGAATGGTGAGGGTGCCCCCGCCCGTGCCGAGTCCACGTGGGTCGTGGGCCCGGGACGGAGCTCGCTCTTCACTGCTGTGCGTTCTTCATCTTCGGGTTTGTTCTCTCAGTCACAAATATTCACCCTGAGTCCGTGCTGGGAGATGCGTGCTTGTGTCACTTCTCAGGTGGGGTGGAGCTGTTAGCACGCGGCCCCGGACCGCTGTGGGGGGTTGGGGGTGACCCCTGATGGCCCTGCTGCGCCCAGGCCCACGCCCCAGCTCCAGGTCTGCTCCCCAGCTCCCAGAGGGAGCATCCCCGTGAGCTGAGGGATCCCAGACTGTTACCCCCTCCCTTCCCCCTTCCCCCTCCCCTCTCCCCTCCCCTCTCCTGTCCAGGTCAGACTGCTGGCCGTCAGTCCGAGGCCTCGCCCACTGCTCTGTCCACCACCCTGTCCCGTCCTCTACAGCTGGTGGCCTGTGGGGTCCGAAAACTCTGACCGCTGCTCTGCGGGCCTCTCCGCACCTCCCGCTCCACTGCGTGGCGTCCACCCCTGCCCTCGGGGTCGCTGGCGGGCTGGGCTCGGAGCCTCCTGCTCTGAGGGCCACAGCCCCCCAGGCTCGGCCTCTCCAGCTGCCGAGCTGCGCTCTGTCTGGAGGCCTCGGCCCCCCTCGTGCAGCTCCTGCGAGGAGAGAAGCACGTGGAGGGGCCGGGCACGGAGCGGTACGGAGCCGGTCCGAGGGGCTGTGCACGGAGCGGTACGGAGCGGGTCCGAGGGGCCGTGCACGGAGCGGGTACGGAGCGGGTCCGAGGGGCTGTGCACGGAGCGGTACGAAGCGGGTCCGAGGGGCCGTGCTCGGAGCGGGTACGAAGCGGGTCCGAGGGGCCGTGCTCGGAGCGGGTACGGAGCGGGTCCGAGGGGCCGGGCACGGAGCAGGTACGGAGCGGGTACGGAGCAGGTCCATTCCCGTACCCCGCGTCTCCGTGGATGCGCAGTCCCCCTGTGTGCACAGAGCGCACACCGGCCGGGCGAGCTGCTCCCTCCACTGGATCTGAATCAGGTCAGTGCAGTGAGCCCGCTGCTGTGACCTCGGTGCCCGAGGCCGGTGCCTGGCGTGCGGGGAAGGGGGGGGGCTTCGCAGGGTGTGGGGGGCAGCGGGAAGTGACCGCCTCCCCCGGATCGTCAGCGTGTGCCCCGGCCCTCCCCCTCGGGCAGGGAGGCCGCTCTGCAGAGGGATGTTGGCTCCGTCCGCCCTCCCCTCCGTCAGTCCTTCCAGCCTGGTTTGTTTGGAGCTGCCGGGAGGGTGCGGGGAGAAGGCTTGGCCGCCTGCAGGTGGCCGGCAGCGGGGAGGGCGGGGCGGGGGCCCCAGGCTTCCTCCCTGGCAGCTGCCGCTCCTCCTGCACGTCCCCCTTTCCGGGAGGAAGCAGACGTAGGGCGGACGGGAAGCTGTGTCCACACCAACGCCGAGTGTGAGCTCCTCGGGTTTAGCCGCTGAAGCACGTACCTCGCTGACCTTCCTCCAGGAGCCTGCAGGGACCTGAGCCCCGGTCTCCGGACACAGAGAGAGCTGAGGGGGCGGAGCCACCCACCCGGGGACCAGAGCCTGCCTAGGGCTGAGAGCGTCCTCCAGGCAGGCCGCCCCAAGCGGCTTCCTGCTGGGCCCGCAGCCTTCGTCCTGGGTCACACCTGGCCTTGGCTTCAGACATGGTCCTGCCCGGACCAGAGCCTTGCTCCCTAACCCTCCAGATGCTTCCAAAGGAGGCAGGGAGCCCACTTCCCCCTCCCCCTCCTCCCCTGTTCCCCCTCCTCCTCTGCCCCTCCCTCCGCTGTTCCCCCTCCCCTGTCTCCCTCCTGACACTGTGATCCTGGGTGACTCCCTGGAACTAGCTCCCTCGTCCTCCCTTCTTCGTGGGCTGCGATGGCCTCGAACCCTCAGCTCCTCATGCCGCTCCCGCAGCAGCTGCTGGGACTGTCCCAATGGGACCTTCAGCCCGCTGCCCGCCCTCCCCACCACCGCCCTGTGCCCACGTCGGAGGGCACCGTGCCAGGCGGCGCAGAGACTCGATCACGCCGTGGCTCCAGCCTGCGTGAGGGTGCCCCCTGCCTCACGGACGACACCCAGTAAGGCCCCTGCGGGCTCACTGGCCATGACCTCAGCCGTGAGTCAGGGGAGGAGGCAGGAAGCCGGACAATGGCCGGGTGGCCGCTGGGGGGCGGGGAGAAGGCAGCTGTGGTGGAGGGCGGCCGGCCCCTCCACTTCCCGCCTGTCCTCAGCCCAGCGGTCAGAGGTCGGAGGTCGGAGGTCGCAGCACAGGCCCCTCCGCCCTCCGGGCCCTCGCCCTGCAGCCACACCCGGTGCCCGGGTTCACTCTGGGAGCTGCGCCCCCGCCCATGTCCCTGGCCGGAGAGGAGCGGTAACACCGCCTGCCACGTGCCCACGCGTGTGCCCGCAGCTCAGCAGAGGGGCACCGCCCGGCCGGCTCTGCTCCGCGGCCGGCGGCACAGCTGCGGGACCGGCGGCGGCTCCGCCTCGGGGCTGCAGGGGCCGAGCTCCCGAACTCCTCCCGGTAGAGACGAGGAAACGGGCCCAGAGCTTCCGACTGAGCCGCCACATCCGAGCGTTCCCAGACGGAGCCACGGGCATCGCTCGGCCTGCACGCGTCTGCACTGAGGCTCGGAGCCCTGGCCAGATGTGTCCTCAGCCAGAAGTCCCCTCGGCCGACTCCCCGGAGGGCCACCGGCTCCCCAACAGCACAGCCCTCGGCAGCCGCGGGACCCCCCGGGGCTCAGCCGCACCCTCTGGTCCCAGCACATCCCAGCACATCCCAGCACATCCCAGCACATCCCAGTACTCCTAGCACATCCCAGTACCCCCAGTACATCCCAGTACCCCCAGTACATCCCAGCACTCCCAGCACTCCCAGTACATCCCAGTACATCCCAGTACTCCCAGCACATCCCAGCACTCCCAGTACATCCCAGTACATCCCAGTACTCCCAGCACATCCCAGCACTCCCAGTACATCCCAGTACATCCCAGTACCCCCAGTACATCCCAGTACATCCCAGCACATCCCAGCACATCCCAGCACTCCCAGTACATCCCAGCACTCCCAGCACATCCCAGTACTCCCAGCACATCCCAGCACTCCCAGCAAATCCCAGTACATCCCAGTACTCCCAGTACATCCCAGCACTCCCAGCACTCCCAGTACATCCCAGTACATCCCAGCACATCCCAGCACATCCCAGCACTCCCAGTACATCCCAGCACTCCCAGCACATCCCAGTACCCCCAGTACATCCCAGTACATCCCAGCACTCCCAGCACATCCCAGCACATCCCAGCACATCCCAGTACATCCCAGCACATCCCAGTACATCCCAGCACTCCCAGCACATCCCAGTACTCCCAGCACATCCCAGCACTCCCAGTACATCCCAGTACATCCCAGTACATCCCAGTACTCCCAGCACATCCCAGCACATCCCAGCACATCCCAGCACTCCCAGCACATCCCAGCACATCCCAGCACATCCCAGCACTCCCAGTACATCCCAGCACATCCCAGCACTCCCAGCACATCCCAGTACTCCCAGCACATCCCAGTACATCCCAGTACATCCCAGTACATCCCAGTACATTCCAGCACATCCCAGCACATCCCAGTACATCCCAGCACATCCCAGTACTCCCAGCACATCCCAGTACATCCCAGCACTCCCAGCACATCCCAGTACATCCCAGCACATCCCAGTACATCCCAGTACATCCCAGTACATCCCAGTACTCCCAGCACATCCCAGCACATCCCAGTACATCCCAGTACATCCCAGCACATCCCAGTACATCCCAGTACATCCCAGTACTCCCAGCACATCCCAGCACATCCCAGTACATCCCAGTACATCCCAGTACATCCCAGTACTCCCAGCACATCCCAGCACATCCCAGTACATCCCAGTACATCCCAGCACATCCCAGTACATCCCAGCACATCCCAGTACTCCCAGCACATCCCAGCACATCCCAGTACATCCCAGTACATCCCAGTACCCCCAGTACATCCCAGTACATCCCAGCACATCCCAGCACATCCCAGCACTCCCAGTACATCCCAGCACTCCCAGCACATCCCAGTACTCCCAGCACATCCCAGCACTCCCAGCAAATCCCAGTACATCCCAGTACTCCCAGTACATCCCAGCACTCCCAGCACTCCCAGTACATCCCAGTACATCCCAGCACATCCCAGCACATCCCAGCACTCCCAGTACATCCCAGCACTCCCAGCACATCCCAGTACCCCCAGTACATCCCAGTACATCCCAGCACTCCCAGCACATCCCAGCACATCCCAGCACATCCCAGTACATCCCAGCACATCCCAGTACATCCCAGCACTCCCAGCACATCCCAGTACTCCCAGCACATCCCAGCACTCCCAGTACATCCCAGTACATCCCAGTACATCCCAGTACTCCCAGCACATCCCAGCACATCCCAGCACATCCCAGCACTCCCAGCACATCCCAGCACATCCCAGCACATCCCAGCACTCCCAGTACATCCCAGCACATCCCAGCACTCCCAGCACATCCCAGTACTCCCAGCACATCCCAGTACATCCCAGTACATCCCAGTACATCCCAGTACATTCCAGCACATCCCAGCACATCCCAGTACATCCCAGCACATCCCAGTACTCCCAGCACATCCCAGTACATCCCAGCACTCCCAGTACATCCCAGTACATCCCAGCACATCCCAGTACTCCCAGCACATCCCAGCACATCCCAGCACATCCCAGTACATCCCAGTACTCCCAGCACATCCCAGCACATCCCAGCACATCCCAGCACATCCCAGTACATCCCAGCACTCCCAGTACATCCCAGTACTCCCAGCACATCCCAGCACATCCCAGTACATCCCAGTACTCCCAGCACATCCCAGCACATCCCAGTACTCCCAGCACATCCCAGCACATCCCAGCACTCCCAGCACATCCCAGCACATCCCAGTACTCCCAGCACATCCCAGTACTCCCAGCACATCCCAGCACTCCCAGCACATCCCAGCACATCCCAGTACATCCCAGCACATCCCAGCACATCCCAGTACTCCCAGCACATCCCAGCACATCCCAGCACTCCCAGCACATCCCAGTACATCCCAGTACATCCCAGCACATCCCAGTACTCCCAGCACATCCCAGCACATCCCAGCACATCCCAGCACATCCCAGTACATCCCAGTACATCCCAGCACATCCCAGCACTCCCAGCACATCCCAGTACTCCCAGCACATCCCAGCACATCCCAGTACATCCCAGCACTCCCAGCACATCCCAGCACATCCCAGCACATCCCAGTACATCCCAGCACATCCCAGCACATCCCAGCACTCCCAGCACATCCCAGTACTCCCAGCACATCCCAGCACTCCCAGTACATCCCAGTACATCCCAGCACATCCCAGTACTCCCAGCACATCCCAGCACATCCCAGCACATCCCAGTACATCCCAGTACTCCCAGCACATCCCAGCACATCCCAGCACATCCCAGCACTCCCAGTACATCCCAGCACATCCCAGTACTCCCAGCACATCCCAGTACTCCCAGCACTCCCAGCACATCCCAGCACATCCCAGTACTCCCAGCACATCCCAGTACTCCCAGCACATCCCAGCACTCCCAGCACATCCCAGTACTCCCAGCACATCCCAGCACATCCCAGCACTCCCAGTACATCCCAGTACATCCCAGTACTCCCAGCACATCCCAGTACTCCCAGCACATCCCAGTACATCCCAGCACATCCCAGTACATCCCAGTACATCCCAGCACATCCCAGTACATCCCAGCACATCCCAGTACTCCCAGCACATCCCAGTACTCCCAGCACATCCCAGTACATCCCAGCACATCCCAGTACATCCCAGTACATCCCAGTACATCCCAGTACATCCCAGCACATCCCAGTACATCCCAGCACATCCCAGTACTCCCAGCACATCCCAGCACTCCCAGCACATCCCAGTACTCCCAGCACATCCCAGCACTCCCAGCACATCCCAGTACTCCCAGCACATCCCAGTACTCCCAGCATATCCCAGTACATCCCAGCACTCCCAGTACATCCCAGCACTCCCAGTACATCCCAGTACTCCCAGCACATCCCAGTACTCCCAGCACATCCCAGTACTCCCAGCACTCCCAGCACATCCCAGTACTCCCAGCACATCCCAGTACTCCCAGCACATCCCAGCACATCCCAGTACATCCCAGTACTCCCAGCACATCCCAGCACATCCCAGTACATCCCAGTACTCCCAGCACATCCCAGCACATCCCAGTACATCCCAGTACTCCCAGCACATCCCAGCACATCCCAGTACTCCCAGCACATCCCAGCACATCCCAGTACTCCCAGCACATCCCAGCACTCCCAGCACATCCCAGTACTCCCAGCACATCCCAGCACTCCCAGCACATCCCAGTACTCCCAGCACATCCCAGCACTCCCAGCACATCCCAGTACTCCCAGCACATCCCAGTACTCCCAGCATATCCCAGTACATCCCAGCACTCCCAGTACATCCCAGCACTCCCAGCACTCCCAGCACATCCCAGTACTCCCAGCACATCCCAGTACTCCCAGCACATCCCAGTACTCCCAGCATATCCCAGTACATCCCAGCACTCCCAGTACATCCCAGCACTCCCAGCACATCCCAGCACTCCCAGTACATCCCAGTACATCCCAGTACATCCCAGCACTCCCAGTACTCCCAGTACATCCCAGCACTCCCAGCACTCCCAGCACATCCCAGTACTCCCAGTACTCCCAGCACATCCCAGCACTCCCAGCACATCCCAGTACTCCCAGCACATCCCAGTACATCCCAGTACTCCCAGCACTCCCAGCACATCCCAGCACATCCCAGTACTCCCAGCACATCCCAGTACTCCCAGCACATCCCAGTACATCCCAGTACATCCCAGCACATCCCAGCACATCCCAGCACATCCCAGTACTCCCAGCACTCCCAGCACATCCCAGCACATCCCAGTACATCCCAGTACTCCCAGCACTCCCAGCACATCCCAGTACTCCCAGCACATCCCAGTACATCCCAGTACTCCCAGCACTCCCAGCACATCCCAGCACATCCCAGCACTCCCAGCACATCCCAGCACATCCCAGCACATCCCAGCACTCCCAGCACATCCCAGTACATCCCAGTACATCCCAGTACATCCCAGCACATCCCAGTACATCCCAGTACTCCCAGTACATCCCAGCACATCCCAGTACATCCCAGCACATCCCAGTACATCCCAGCACATCCCAGCACTCCCAGTACTCCCAGCACTCCCAGCACATCCCAGCACATCCCAGTACATCCCAGTACTCCCAGCACTCCCAGCACATCCCAGCACATCCCAGCACATCCCAGTACTCCCAGCACATCCCAGTACATCCCAGTACATCCCAGCACATCCCAGTACTCCCAGCACTCCCAGTACATCCCAGCACATCCCAGCACTCCCAGTACTCCCAGCACTCCCAGCACATCCCAGCACATCCCAGTACATCCCAGTACTCCCAGCACTCCCAGCACATCCCAGCACATCCCAGCACATCCCAGTACTCCCAGTACATCCCAGTACATCCCAGCACATCCCAGCACATCCCAGTACTCCCAGCACATCCCAGCACATCCCAGCACATCCCAGTACTCCCAGTACATCCCAGTACATCCCAGCACATCCCAGCACTCCCAGCACTCCCAGCACTCCCAGTACACGCTCAGCACAGCAGCCTGGTCTGTGCTGGCTCTGGAGCCTCATCACGTCGGGGACCGCAGACGTGGCCTTCGTCCGGCCGATGCGCGGACGTCCCGGGGAGCCGGATGGAGGGCTCTGACCTGGCTCGGGCGTTGTGGGACAGGCCAGCCTGCCCTCTGAGCGTGGGTCTCCATAAGGTGGAATATCATTTGAAAAGTTATGTTAAATGGAATGTAAAGCCTGTTGAACATTTTGTTGTGCAAGACGAACGGCAGAAAGCCGAGCTTAACAGCGTCCCGAGGCTGGAGGAAAGGATGCTGGACACGTGGGGGCAGCGTGTGGAGGACTGTGTGGTGTGTGGAGGACTGTGTGGGCGTGTGGAGGACTGTGTGGGTGTGTGGAGGGCTGTGTGGGTGTGTGGAGGACTGTGTGGGCGTGTGGAGGACTGTGTGGGCGTGTGGAGGACTGTGTGGTGTGTGGAGGACTGTGTGGTGTGTGGAGGACTGTGTGGGTGTGTGGAGGGCGGGTGGGTGTGTGGAGGACTGTGTGGGTGTGTGGAGGACTGTGTGGGTGTGTGGAGGACTGTGTGGGTGTGTGGAGGGCGGGTGGGTGTGTGGAGGGCGGGTGGGTGTGTGGAGGACTGTGTGGGTGTGTGGAGGACTGTGTGGGTGTGTGGAGGGCTGTGTGGGTGTGTGGAGGGCTGTGTGGGTGTGTGGAGGGCTGTGTGGGTGTGTGGAGGACTGTGTGGGTGTGTGGAGGACTGTGTGGGTGTGTGGAGGGCTGTGTGGGTGTGTGGAGGGCGGGTGGGGTGTGTGGAGGACTGTGTGGGTGTGTGGAGGACTGTGTGGGTGTGTGGAGGGCTGTGTGGGGTGTGGGGAGAGCAGTGTTGGGGTGGGTGGGGTGTGGGGACAGCAATGTGGGGGGCGGGTGGGGTGTGGGGACAGCAGTGAGGAGGGTGGGGTGGGGTGAATGGGGGCAGCAGTGTGAGGGGAGGATGGAGGGCGGGGGCAGCAGTGACCCCTCACGCCCAGACAGGACCCGCTCCAGCCAGGCCTCCACATGTGCCCAACCCCGGTCCTGCCCGCTCTCAGCGCGCGTGGGAGACTCCGGAGGAGGTGGTCATCGCCAAGGACCAGAGACGCCGTTGACCTTCTCATGACCCCCCTCGTCACAGCAGGTGCGCACGGCGGCAGGAAGGGGAGTGAATAAGAGCCTCGGCATCGGCATTGGAGGGGATTCCCCGAGGGTGGCCCTGGGGCAGACTCGGGGGGAGCGGATACCAGCCTCCCTCCCGCTCAGGAAGCAGCCCACGGCACGTGCTGAGCGCGGCCTTCGGCCAGCCCTGCCCGCGTCCCCGTGACGCTAACCTCTGCCCCTCCCCGTCCCCGTCCCCATCCCCGTCAGCCTCACCTCTGCCCGTCCGTGTCCCCGTCCCCGGGAACCTCACCTCTGCCCCGTCCGCGTCCCCGTGAACCTCACCTCTTCCCCGTCCCCGTGAACCTCACCTCTTCCCCGTCCCCGGGAACCTCACCTCTGCCCCTCCCCTTCCCCGGGAACCTCACCTCTGCCCCTCCCCGTCCCCTTCCCCGGGAACCTCAGCTCTGCCCCTCCCCGCGTGGGCTCCCCTCCGGGACCACGTGCAGCAGACGCGAGGAGACGGGTCCGAGGCTCAGCCTCAGGCTCCGGAGCCGAACTCCCGGACCCCCCGGACGGCGGTGGAGGTGGGAGGGTGAGTGACGTGTTGTGTATAAACTCAGGTCTGTGACGGTTCTTGAGGGAGAAACCGTTTCAGAGCGTCTCCCTCTGGCCGCTCCGAGGGAGGCTTCCTGGGCCACGGCCAGCATCGCCACGTTTTCAGGAAATGAGGTGTTGTCTGACCGTTACAGCTTGTGTGGTCAGGCTTCTGCTAAAAGCACAGGTGCCGGGTTCCGCCGTGGTTTACAGAACGTTTTGAACCTCACTCAGGGGCCGGGCTCTTTGGTGGAAACAGGACGTAATGATCACACCCCCTCACGTTCGGGACGCTCGCCCCGCCGGGCCCAGTGGCTCAGCGCCGCGTGGTCTCAGCCCGGCCTCAGCACCCCACGGTCACTGCTGTGTGAGGAGGACGTGGCTCCGCCCCACGTGGCCTTGGAGAAGTGTCTGCTCAAGGGCACGGCGGCATTCAGTGTGGGGGGTGGGGGTGGGGGGCGGGCACGGGGCACAGAGTGCAGGGCTCGCGCTCAGGCCACTGGACCGGCCGTCGACGCCCATCCTGGGCCGTCACCCGGGAGACACACCTTGAACGGAGACCGCTCCTGCAGGAGCCGGAGGTGCTGCCGGTGTGGGAAGCGGAGGCCTGGGAGGCAGGGGCGGGGCCGGTGCAGAGGGAGGTGCGGCCGGCCGGGGCTCAGCTCAGTGATCCGCTGCGGTGCCTGGGGGTGGGGGTAGGGGAAGGACACCTGCAGCTTCCGAAGGAACCCTACGGAAGGAGATCGGTCAGCGGTGACTCGACACTCACCGCCGTGTTCTCCCACGAAGTCGCCTTTCCCCGAGGAAAGGGCATCAAGCGGTTGCCTGTCTTCGCCTGCTCTGATCTCTCTCTCTCTCTCTCTCCTTCTTTCTCTCTCTCTCTCTCTCTCTCTCTCTCTCTCTCTCTCTCTCTCTCTCCTCTCTCTCTCTCTCTTCTTAAAACGGGGACTGGGACAGCAGCTCTGGGAGTGGACCAGCTCTGCGTGGTGCTGCTTGTGAATTCTCAAACGTGTGAAATGAGTCACGCCTCCATTAACTGGGGAAGGGTCACCTGGTCCTCAGGAGGCGGGTGGTTGCCCTGGAAACGGTCCCTTTTTAGACTGTGAGGCCTGCGGAGCGAGGGTGGGGGCCCGGATACGCTCAGCCACAGCCCCCTCTTTCCCGGGGACGGCGGACGAGGCTGTTTCAGCCGAGGTGGATGCAGATGGACCAGGGAGGGTGTGGGCGCGGGGAGGAAGCACTCCTGCGTGTCGGGGTCCCGGCCGAGCCCCGGGGGACGGGCCCAGGCAGCCGGCGGGGGGCAGAGTCTCCACTGGCCCTGGGAGAGGGCTGCAGGGTGCAGGGTGCAGGGTGCAGGCTGTGTGCCCACATCAGGCTGACACGCTCGGCTGTCTCGGGGGTGGGGGGCGCACCTGTCTCAGCTCCTGGCTCAGTGCTCGCTAACACGGGCACCGTGAGAAAACGCGGCTCCGTGACGGGAGACAGATGGGACCGGGGCTTTGAGGACCGAGCAGCCTCGCCGAGGACTGAGCACGCCACCTGTTTCTCCGCACAGGGCCAGCCACTCGGAAGACTATCGGGTTCCACCGCTTTTGGTGTTTGCTTTGCTCACTGGCGTGCTTTTTTCGTCATCGTTGACTCCACTGTTTCTAAAAACTTATTTTTCCCTTTTATTGAAGGGTAGCCCTTAGGTAACTGGCATTTCACTTGGCTCCACCTTTAGGGAAAGAGCAGATGGCAGGAGCACAGACGTCCTGGTTTCTCTCTTTGGTCCCGTGTCTCCACGGCCACGCGTGGCGTCGGGGCTGGCGGTGTGGGTGTAGGGCGGCCTGTGCGGGCAGGATGGTCGGCACCCCCTCGCCGCTGTGAGGGGACCCAGCACCCCTCCACACACACACACACACACACACACACACACACACACGCCGTGACGGCCCCGTGTCCTTCGCGTCACCCAGCGCCTGGGGGCTAACAGCCTCCGGCTGAGGCCCACTGATGAGATCTCAGGTTAAAATTAGAATAACGAACAGGAAGTCACAGGTGGAGACATCCAATAAAGATGGCTAGCGCGGCACTGCACCCAGGTAACACAGTCCTGTGGGCTACCTGCGGCCAGCAGTGCCCGTGGGCTCACTTTCCAGAATGAGACCCTCGTGGTGAATATTGGACCACGATCACGAAGTGACCTTACCACACGGAGCCGTGCAGACGAGAGAGACGTCTCCATTGGATTCCACGCGTCCCGGGGAAACCACGGAGATCCTCCGCCCGCAGCTCCACTGGACGGATGAGGGTGAGGCCCGAGGCGTCCGAGGCCCGAGTGGGCGTGGCCGCGGGCAGGTGTGTCCGCACCAGGCATCGTCCTGCTGGTGCGGAGACGACCTGGACGTGGGACCAGCACGCCCCACTCTGCTCCAGAATCCTCACGCCACCGGTGTCACCGAGCCCCTTCTGCGAGTCCCCAGGCGGTTAGAAGTGGTTTAAGATGTTGCTACACATGACATCTCGGTACATCTAACCCTTTAAAACGTCCCCTTAGCAATCACATTAGTTTATATAGCAAAAGTCTTTGACGGGACAGACCGCTCCACTTGGTAAACGTTACCTGGTGGTGTGCTCGCAGCGCCCTGGCCCGTCAGGGCAGAGGGTGGCTCAGGCTCGGCCCCGCCTCGGCCCCCTGAGGGGAAGACAGAGCCGGATCCTGGGCAGCTCGGCGACTTCCTGTGCCGTGCGGTCGTGACGCGTGATTGGGGAAATGAGGAAAAGTCTGAAAGATTCACATTTCCAACCCTGTTTGCCTCCTCGGGCTCTGTCCACAGATCTCCGGTGACAAGGTGCTCGCGGTCAGGGCTTCCTCGAATGTAACACAATGGCCCGGGAAAGGGCGTGTCAGCGCGTCCTCCGAGAGCGAGCGTGGGGCTTCCGCTCTGCGGCGTCAGGGATGAGGAGGAGGAGGCTCTCGCAGAAGTGGGGCTTGGTGCGGCCCTTCCTGCCTGGGCTTTTGTGGGGGCAGGCCGTGTTCCAGCCGTGTCCCAGCCGTGCCTGCATGCTAACGCCGTGGGCCAGGTCTGCACCTGGAAAAGGCTCTGTAGCAGTAGGTAGACTCTGCGGCATGGAGGCCGTGGGCACGCACAGTAGGTAGACTCTGTGGTGTGGAGGCCGTGGGCACCCACAGCAAGTAGACTCTGTGGTGTGGAGGCCATGGGCACGCGCAGTAGGTAGACTCGCAGTGTGGAGGCCGTGGGCACTCGCAGTAGGTAGGCTGCGTCGGCAGCACTCGGCTGCCGGAGCAGAAGGAAGTGAGGCGCCCGTGTCCTTTGGAACGCGCCCTGCGGAGGGGTCCGTGCTGCCTGGGCCCGAGCCCTCCCCGCCCTCCGCCTGCTGCTCTCGGCACCGAGACGCGCTCTCCCCATATGGCACCACAGGCAGCAGGAGCAGGAAGCGGATCCTCTGCCTCCCACACGCCTGTCAGTGCGCTGTGAGAAAAACAGACCCGAAACGTGAAGTTAAAAAAGGATGGGAATGTGTGACTGTGTGGGCAGGAATAGCGTCTGAGAGAAGGACAGAATCCGGAGCTGCCTGTGGAAGCAGGTGTTTGAGAGCTCTTCATCCTTCTCGAAAATCCTGGTGAGTACGTGTTATAAAACCGAGTCCCTGTGTGGGCATTCATGGCCATAGTGCAGCATGGAGGCCGTGGGCACGCAGTAGGTAGACTCGCAGTGTGGAGGCTGTGGGCACTCGCAGTAGGTAGACTGCTTCGGCAGCACTCGGCGCTGGCATCCCTCGTGCCAGCCCGCCTCTCGCCCGCTCCGGGGCCGGCGGGCGGGGCTGTTGGCCACACCTGTGCACGTGTTGCTTTGATTTCAGCAGAGACGCCAACGATGAAAACCATGTCAAATTCACGCACGTTTCCAGCAGGAACACGCAGTAACAACCTGGTTTGCTGGTATTGTTCTTCCTTAATGTGAAGAAGACCCGTGCTGATGTCCCTGTCGAGTTGCCGCGATTTGTCTTTTCTCTCCCCAGGCCCGGGATTTCCTAACGTCCTCCTGGGATTCCGACGGCCGTGCGCAGTCTCCCAGGCCTGACACAGCCTCTTCCTCTTCCAGTTCTGAGACCAGGACTATTTTTAGTGGTTTCACCATCAAAACAACCTTTTACAAAAACAACCTCTGACCACGGTGAGAACCACGCTGAGCCGGCCACGTGCTCGGACGCTGAGATCGAACACGCCAGGAGCCCCGAGGGGCGTGTTTTTTCCTGGTGAGCTAAATAAAGCTGCCGTGGCCCTGCGTTTCCAGAACCTCAGGACCGTCACCCGATCGGCACCGGCCTCTGGCCCGCGGCCGGCGGTTCCCGCCGTGCCGACTCCTCCGGGAAGAAGATTCATCACAGATCGATTCACTCCCGGGGACGTTCATTCTCCGGCAAACCACGTCAGAGCTCACGGGCTTTCCTTCGGAACAGCAGCGGCGGTCTGCAGCTGCACTCGGCAGGGCCCTGCGGCGTCTCCGTCAGCGCCACCCCGGCAGCGCAGGCCGTGGCTCTGATTCCCGGCCCGGCCACGTGTCCAGTGTGGGCTCCCCCCGCCGGACCAAGCACAGGGGAGGCAGCCGATGGGTGTCTCTCTCTCTCCCTCTCGTTAAAATCAATACAAACATCCGATGACAACAACAACAGGCCCGTGGCTCAGATACGAGAGCACCCAGTCCCGGCGAGGAGGACCGAGGGCCTGGGCGGGCAGCGAGGCCGCGTTGATCGGGACAGTCACGGGGATCCCCGTCTCACAGGCGCCCGCGGCCCCGTCGTCGCCGCGTGCAGCGGGAGATGGTGCCACGGGTGAAGCCCCTGGCGGAGGCTGTGTCTTTGGTCTGGAAGGTCTGGCTCAAGTAAAGAATTCCTTGTGGGAAATGGCAAGCACAGGGAAATGAGCAGACACAGAGAAGGAGACTCGGTCGCCGGCAGGGAATGTCCTGGTGGCGGGCGCCATGGGCAGGGCTCTCCTGCGGCACTGCTGGCCTCGGGGAGGGGTCAGGCTGCAGTCCCCCGGGAAGGGCCGGCTCACAGGACTGGCCAGGCCGCCTGCGTCTCCCGCGTCGGGGAGAATTCTGTCAGCGACACTGGAGACGGGCGTCTCCTCCGAGGAACTCACGCTCTGTGTCCTCAGACCACAGCTCGTGGAAGCAGCGTGCCTCCCGTGGGAAGTCACGGGGAGGGTTGTGCAGGGCTCTGCGGGGACGTGGCTCTGGCCGCCTGCACCTCGCTTTCTATTGGCGAACCTGTACCTGATGTTGGCTTGAACCTGCCTGTTTCCGTCTCACAGCGGAGCGCGGGGCTCAGTTACTACCAGGACCTTCTGCCGCCGCGCGTGGGAGGTGACAGCGGAGGTGACGGGAGAGCACGTGGCGCTGTCAGCTGTGCCTCGGGGATGGGGACGGGTCTGTGCCTCGGGGACGGGGTCTGTGCCTCGGGGACGAGGAAGGGGCTGTGCCTCCGGGACGGGGACGGGGACAGGGACGGGGTCTGTGCCTCGGGGACGGGTCTGTGCCCCGGGGACGGGGACGGGGACGGGGTCTATGCCTCGGGGCAGGGACGGGTCTGTGCCTCGGGGACGGGGACGGGGCTGTGCCTCGGGGACGGGGATGGGGTCTGTGCCTCGGGGACGGGTCTGTGCCTCGGGGACGGGGATGGGGTCTGTGCCTCGGGGACGGGGACGGGGACGGGGCTGTGCCTCGGGGACAGGGGCTGTGCCTCGGGGACGGGGACGGGGTCTGTGGCTCGGGGACAGGGGCTGTGCCTCGGGGACGGGGCTGTGCCTCAGGGACGGGGACGGGGTCTGTGGCTCGGGGACGGGGTCTGCGCCTCGGGGACGGGGGCGGGGTCTGTGCCTCCAGGCTGTTCCGGGGCAGAGGTGCCGACAAGCCTGCTTCTCCTGGAGCTGCGGTCCAGCCTGAGGCCCACTTTCTGCTCCAGGTGGCTGGGCCGGGCTCCGGACTGAGCGCCTGCTGTGTGGGTGTCATCGGTGACCTTCCTCACTCCTTTCACCAGGTCATTTCGCTGCTTCCTTCCCGAGCCCTCGCTGGGTAAGAGGGTCCGGCGCTCACACAGCCGCGTGGACCAGTGCTACCGGAAACGGCAGAGCCGGTGCCCCCATCAGATGTGGCTTCGTCTTCCCGTTGACCTCGGTGTGGGGTACCCCCCCTCTGTCCACCGGAGCCACGGCGCGTGGAGCAGCTCCCCTGGTGCAGAGCTCCCGTGGCCCGCTCCACCCAGCCTGAGCTCCCGTGTCTCCCTCTCACTCCGCCAGTCCTCCCGCGGCCTCCCCGGCCCCCGGTGCTGTGGCCTCTCCCCCCCCCGCCCCTGCCCGTCCGTAAAGATGTACACGTTCGTCTCGGGATCCCCACGGGCAGGCAGCGTTCCTCTGTGACTCTCTGCAGGGCCGGTCGCAGACCGCACACGCCAGGTGTTCAATCGGTCACGAGTGAGCCAATTCCCCAAGTGTCGGGGGAAGTGGTATAGCCGCATCTCGGAGAGCACCCGAGCAGAAGGTGACACACTCCTCCGGTCCCTCAGTTCAGAGGGTCCGGAGGGCGGAGTCGCATCCGGGGAGGGTGGGCGGGCTCCCAGGTCTACAGGGACCGCGGAACTCCCACAGGCCAGGCCGGGGGCGGAGTAAATATGGGATGGGGAGGAAGTTGACTTGGGGCAGGGGTTGGGGTGAACCCTGAACTGGAGTGAACGTGGGCACGTCTCTGAGTTCTTTCCCGCTGCTCGGCCCACGCCAGCCACGCACCCACAGGGCCAGGCCCTGGCCACGCCTCAGCGGCCACGCGGGTTCCCGTCAGCTCTTCCTCATGCGTGTTCTCTTCACCCTCAGAACTGGAGGAAGAGATGATATTTTAATGAAAAAAATAGCATAACATATATCAAAGGTAGAAGCAAGAAATCAGAAAGGTCGTGGTTTCTAAATGTGAAAGCACTTCCTGTGGAAAATACTCGAACACCATTTCTTTGCCAGGATTGCACATTCACTTTAATTTTTACTTTATTTTTATTGCTGACACTACTGCGGAGGTCCCATTTCCTCCCCCCACCCCCCGCCCCCTAACCCCTACCCGGCCGTCACCTCACAACTGTGGGCCGGGGGCAGGGGACTGGGCCGGGGGCTGTGAGCTGTGGGCCAGGGGCTGGGGCTGGGGCTGGGCTGGGGCTGGGGCTGGGGCTGGGGCTGGGGCTGGGGGCTGGGCCGGGGGCTGGGGCCTCTGGCTCACAGGACCCGCCTGGTGGTGGCCCGCTGCCCAGGCCCAGCTCCCAGTCGTGGGCCCGTGAGTCACTCAGAAGCAGCACAGCACAGAGCTCGGAGCCCAGGGCAGCTCCTGTGGAGGCG
This sequence comes from Vespertilio murinus, assembly GCA_963924515.1. Classification (NCBI taxonomy): domain Eukaryota; kingdom Metazoa; phylum Chordata; class Mammalia; order Chiroptera; family Vespertilionidae; genus Vespertilio; species Vespertilio murinus. The sequence goes on from OZ004705.1 coordinate 214,636, forward strand.
GACTCTCGCTCGTCACGTAGGAAGGCAATGGCCTCGCAGGGCCTGGGGCTGAGTGGAGCATCACGCCTGAAGGGGCGGCTTGTGACCCCACTTTTCTCATCAACAGCGACCTCTGGCTCCGGCCCGGTCCGCCCTCTGCCCTCGGCCACCGCGCCCCGGCGCTCGCTCCGGCGGCCTCACGGAGCGCTGGCCGGTGTCTGTCTCCTTGGTGAACGTGGTCTGAGCACACACGCTGCCTCGCCCCTCACAGGAGAGCGGCACACGTCACACCCGCCTCCGACCTCAGAACGCAGACAAAACTGCTTCGCGGTGAGGGCGCACCTTCCTGGGGAGAGGACCCTGCCCGCCGCTCCGGCCCCCAGGGAGGGGGAGGCGGACCCACAGGCACCCCGGATGCCAGCAAGACCATCGACACGGGGTATTAGCGTGCGGACTCGCTCTCACTGCGGAGGTCTGTGGGGTTTACACACTCACACTGTGGAGGTCTGTGGGGTGCACACACTCACACTGCAGAGGTCTGTGGGGTTTGCACACTCACACTGCGGAGGTCTGTGGGGTTTACACACTCACACTGCGGAGATCTGTGGGGTTTACACACTAGCACTGCAGAGGTCTGTGGGGTTTACACACTCACACTGTGGAGGTCTGTGGGGTTTACACACTCACACTGCGGAGGTCTGTGGGGTGCACACACTCACACTGCAGAGGTCTGTGGGGTTTGCACACTCGCACTGTGGAGATCTGTGGGGTTTATACACTCGCACTTCAGAGGTCTGTGCGGTTTACACACTCACACTGCAGAGGTCTGTGGGGTTTGCACACTCGCACTGTGGAGATCTGTGGGGTTTATACACTCGCACTGCGGAGGTCTGTGAGATGCACACACTCACACTGCGGCAGTCTGTGGGGTTTATACACTCGCACTGCAGAGGTCTGTGCGGTTTACACACTCGCACTGCGGAGGTCTGTGAGGTGCACACACTCGCACTGCAGACGTCTGTAAATCCATGAGATCCTAAAGACGCTGACTTTGGACTCAGTGTGTAACCCATTTGCTACCCTGAGCCAGTCATGAGTTTCCCTGGCAACCAGTTTAGTGACATAGAGAGGAGCTGGTGGTGGTATTCCAAGCCAGTAGCTGCCGGCTCTGCTTCTGTCTCCATGGCAACCTGGCCGTCACATTCCTCCCAGCTCGGCGGTGAGGTTTTCTGAGTCTCAGGGTCGAGGCACAGTGTGCATCCGGTAGCTGTAACTGGTCACGGGAGGCGGGAACGTCAACGCTGAGAAAGCTGCTCCCTGAGGTCAGCGTCATCCGTCGCCTCCATCCTGGCCCACCGACAGCTCCCACTGGGCGCGCGCGCACAGTAGGGTCTGCACGGTCCTCCTCGCAGGAGGTCTCCTGAGGGCTCGGCTCTGCGAGAGGGCCTGGGCTCTGCCGGGGACGCATCTCCCGGGCACCCGGAGGTTTTCCCCCAGAGGGAGCCCGCTCGGTCTTCTCCTCCCTCCGCTCTGGGGGAAGGAAGAAGGAAGGAAGGAAGGAAGTGCCTGGGTCCCTGGGGACAGGCCGGCTCCCTCGGGGTTTTGTTTCTGGCTGAAGGTCCCGTGCCTCAGGGTGTTGCTATATTTACCCTGTGTGCTCCCAGGACCCACAGGAGCTAAATCGGTGCCTGGGGTTTCCTCATCCTGAGCCTCGGGGCTCACAAAGAGCCGCGGGCCTGGGCGCTGAGGTCACCGGCTTCACACCATTGTTCTCCCAGCTGGATGGCCGTTCTCAGCATTGAAGGGCTGTCTCTGCAGACAAAGGCCTGGCCATTGTGCTGGGCCTGAGACCCCGACACAGGGACAGCTGACAGCAGCCAGGTCTCCCAGGAGGAGTGAGATAAGGCAGTGAGCACCAGTCAGAGCCGCACATCCTGAGGGCAGGCCTGGGTGGGGCCGTGGGAAAGGGGGCCATGGGAAAGGGTGGTCATGGGGAAGGGGGGCCGTGGGGAAGGGGGGCGTGGGAAAGGGGGGCCGTGGGAAAGGGGGGGCCGTGGGGAAGGGGTAGCATCTGTAATACTTTCAACAACAGAGATGCAGTGTCTGCTTGGTTGTTGAAGGTCCGGTCTTCTCATTTAAAAACAAATGTACTGACCGTTGCACTTTTTAAAGAAAACGCAGGTCCAGGGGGGTATATGGGATCCACCTGGCCCTACAGACGTTTAGTCAGACCGTCCCGGAGGCTCTGTCTGTCCTGGGACACACTCATGGGGTAGGACACACAGGCAGACCCAACAGCCGCAGAGTAACATCCATTACAGTCAGTGTCAACGGTCATGTGGCCAGAGGGACCCGTGACCAGAGGGACCCATGACCAGAGGACCCGTGACCAGAGGGGCCGTGACCAGAGGGACCCGTGACCAGAGGGGCCGTGACCAGAGGGACCCGTGACCAGAGGGGCACGTGACCAGAGGGACCCGTGACCAGAGGGACCCGTGACCAGAGGGGCCGTGACCAGAGGGGCCCGTGACCAGAGGAACACGTGACCAGAGGGGCCCGTGACCAGAGGGGCACGTGACCAGAGGGACCCGTGACCAGAGGGACCCGTGACCAGAGGGGCCGTGACTGGCTGCTTCGTCCTTCGTTCTCATTGAGCGGCACTAACTGCTTTGGCCGTGCTTCTTCCAGCGCCACGGGCTCCTCACCCCCCACAGTCCTCAGAACCGGGCACCTGGGCTTTCTCAGCCTCCTCTCACAGACACCCCAAAATCCCCCTCCTCTCACAGACACCCCAAAATCCCCCTCCTCTCACAGACACCCCAAGACCCGCCTCCTCTCACAGACACCCCAAGACCCCCCTCCTCTCACAGACACCCCGAGGCCCCCCTCCTCTGTGTGTGGGTGTGTGTCTGTGTATGTTTCTGTCTCTGTATGTGTCTCTATGTGTCTCTCAGTGTGTGTGTCGGTGTGTGTGTGTGTGTGTGTGTGTGTGTGTCTGTGTGTGTGTGTGTGTGTCTGTCTGTCTGTGTGTGTCTGTGTATGTTTCTGTCTCTGTATGTGTCTCTATGTGTCTCTATGTGTCTCTCGGTGTGTGTGAGTGTGTGTGTGTGTGTGTGTGTGTGTGTGTGTGTGTCTGTGTGGAGGTCCACAAAGGAATGGTGGGCTTTCTCCCATCAGCCTCAGACCAGACAGTAGTTGGTGGAAGTTGACGTGTAGCGTGTGCCGAGGGAAATCAAATGCACAGACGTCTCGGTGACCATTGCTTACACCACCCACTCAGGACCACCTCCACATGAAAATCACACTCTGCACATTGGTAGGGAGGGTGTTCCGTGGGGAGGGTGCTCGGTGGGGAGGGTGCTCAGTGGGGAGGGTGCTCGGTGGGGAGGGTGCTCATTGGGGAGGGTGCTCGGAGGAAGGGTGCTAGGTGGGGAGGGTGCTCAGTGGGGAGGGTGCTCGGTGGGGAGGGTGCTCATTGGGGAGGGTGCTCATTGGGGAGGGTGCTCAGTGAGGAGGGTGCTCAGTGGGGAGGGTGCTCGGTGGGGAGGGTGCTCGGTGGGGAGGGTGCTCAGTGGGAAGGGTGCTCATTGGGGAGGGTGCTCAGTGGGGAGGGTGCTCGGTGGGAGGGTGCTCATTGGGAAGGGTGCTTGGTGGGAGGGTGCTCAGTGGGGAGGGTGCTCGGTGGGGAGGGTGTTCCATGGGAAGGGTGCTCGGTGGGGAGGGTGTTCCGTGGGGAGGGTGTTCCGTGGGGAGGGTGTTCTGTGGGGAGGGTGTTCTGTGGGGAGGGTGCTTGGTGGGGAGGGTGCTCAGTGGGGAGGGTGTTCCGTGGGGAGGGTGTTCTGTGGGGAGGGTGTTCTGTGGGGAGGGTGCTTGGTGGGGAGGGTGCTCAGTGGGGAGGGTGTTCCGTGGGGAGGGTGTTCTGTGGGGAGGGTGTTCTGTGGGGAGGGTGCTCAGGGGGAAGGGTGCTCAGTGGGGAGGGTGCTCGGTGGGGAGGGTGCTCGGTGGGGAGGGTGCTCGGTGGGGAGGGTGCTCAGTGGGGAGGGTGCTTGGTGGGGAGGGTGCTCAGTGGGGAGGGTGCTCAGTGGGGAGGGTGTTCCGTGGGGAGGGTGTTCTGTGGGGAGGGTGTTCTGTGGGGAGGGTGCTCAGGGGGAAGGGTGCTCAGTGGGGAGGGTGTTCCGTGGGGAGGGTGCTCGGTGGGGAGGGTGTTCTGTGGGGAGGGTGCTCGGTGGAAGGGTGCTCTGTGGGGAGGGTGCTCAGTGGGGAGGGTGCTTGGTGGGAGGGTGCTCAGTGGGGAGGGTGCGCAGTGGGAGGGGCGTTTTGACGACAAGCTAATGACTTAGGAGGCGGTCAGGACCAGTCCATGGCCCCCCGTAGCTCTTTCCCCCCCCACCTCCCTCGCTCTGACAGTCCCGTGTTTCACGAGCCGGGAAGGCATCTGCTTCCCGTCACGGACACTCACTGGCTGTGCCGGCTATCAGCGCCGTGAGGCGTCCGGAGGCTCTTACAGGTTTGTGGAGAACACCGCGGCTCCGTCTCTCTCTGAACCAGGACGGGGCCTTTCCACAAAGAAAACAAACCTCCCAGGGCTCTCGTTTCATTTGAAATCCGACCTCGGACGCTGCAGTGGATTTTGGGAATTGACACAGTGTGACCCCAACATTACGTTTGAGGACCCCAAGACGCCTCACTTACCAGCCCACCGTTACACTGCAGTGGTTTTCTTCGTTTTGTGTTTTGCGTGTTTTTTAAAAATATGTTTTTATTGATTTCAGAGAGAAGGGGAGGGAGAGAGAGCTAGAAACATCAGTGATGAGAGAGAATCGTGGATCGGCTGCCTCCTGCACGCCCCCCATGGGGGAGTGAGCCGGCGGCCCGGGCATGTGCCCTTGACAGGAGTCGAACCCGGGACTGTTCAGTCCGAAGGCCGATGCTCCGTCCACCAACCAAACCGGCGAGGGCTGTTCTGTTTATTTAATGTAAAGACGCATGTTTCCGTGAATCCTGTGATTTTAGTTAATTTTGAGAACGCACGTGGAATGTCAGAGCTGAGTCTCAGGCACCGCCTCCGGAGCGCCCAGAGGTGAGTTTCGCTGCAAAGTCCACGTTCTGCTCATCCCCAGGGTGTGACGGGGCCCCCAGAGGAGCCGGCCGGCGTGGCTCCGGGCTCCGGGGAAGGAGGGCCGCCCTGTGGCTAGACCCTGACTCCGCTCACCGGTGAGCGGGCGGCTCTGCCTCCCCGCCCGCCCCACGGCCCCATAGCGACCAGAGGAGCCGCCTGCCTCCTCCCCGCGAGGCCGGCCGGCTTGGAGCTCTCCGAGAACGTCTGGCCACGCGTGGTCCGCCCTTTGGTCCAGTGGAAACAGGACGGACCACGGTCCCAGCGCAGCCGGGGCTGAGGCAGCAGGCCCAGGGGTCACTGGAGGTTCTTCTGTGGCCGGATGACTGGCCTCTGGGAATCCGAGCATCCCAGCCCACTCCCGCCATGGCCACAGCCCCTCCGGTGAGCATCTCCAGAGGAGCTGCCTCCCTCCGCTCACACCTCCCCGAGGGCAGAGGGCACCGGCTCCCTGACTGTCCCCGCACTGCAAGTCTGCTGGGAGGGATGGGCCACGCCCCCTGCTGGGAGGGATGGGGCCACGCCCCTGCTGGGAGGGAGGAGGCCACGCCCCTCTGCTGGGAGGGATGGAGGCCACGCCCCTCTGCTGGGAGGGATGAGGCCACGCCCCTGGTGAGGGATGGAGGCCACGCCCTCTGCTGAGAGGGATGGAGGCCACGCCCCTCTGCTGAGAGGGATGAGGCACCGCCCCCTGCTGGGAGGGAGGAGGCCACACCCCTGCTGGGAGGGATGGGCCACGCCCCTGCTGGGAGGGATGGGGCCACGTCCCCTGCTGGGAGGGATGAGGCCACGCCCCTCTGCTGAGAGGGATGGAGGCCACGCTCCCTGCTGGGAGGGACGGGGGGGGGGCGGGGGGGGCACGGCCCTGCTGGGAGGGATGAGGCCACGCCCCCTGTTGAGAGGGATGGAGGCCACGCCCCTGCTGAAAGGGATGAGGCCACGCCCCCTGGTGAGGGATGGAGGCCACGCCCTCTGCTGGGAGGGATGAGGCCACGCCCCTCTGCTGAGAGGGATGGAGGCCACGCCCCTCTGCTGAGAGGGATGGAGGCCACGCCCTCTGCTGGGAGGGATGAGGCCACGCCCCCTGGTGAGGGATGGAGGCCACGCCCTCTGCTGAGAGGGATGGAGGCCACGCCCCTCTGCTGAGAGGGATGAGGCCACGCCCCCTGCTGAGAGGGAGGAGGCCACGCCCTCTGCTGGGAGGGATGGAGGCCACGCCCCCTGGTGAGGGACTGAGAAGGACCAAGAGCAGCCATGGCAGCGGGACCCTCCCGTCTGCATGCAGGACCCCGGCACCTGCACTGACCCAGCGCAGAGCAGCCACGTCCCTGCTCAGGGTCTGAACCAGACCGTCCAGCAGCCGCAGGCATTGCCTCCAAGGCCCCCGGTCCGGGAGGCATCGTGTGTGGCGGGATACCACGTGGGACATTCAGACACAGTTCCACAGGGAACGCTGTTATTCCTCAGAAAAATCACGGTCAACAAGACGAGACAGTGAACCAGTGGTTTGTACCTGATGTTAACACACTTTTAAAAATAATAATAATAAATGCATTTATGCCTCACTCCCACTTGCAACATTATTCAACTACCTTTTAACAATAATGCTTAGAAAAGTTAATGTTTTTTCTTTAAATTGTGGTGGAATTAAAAAAGAAACAGAACTTTATAATAAGGCCCTAACCGGTTTGGCTCAGTGGATAGAGTGTCGGCCTGCGGACTGAAGGGTCCGGGGTTCGATTCCGGTCAAGGGAATGGACCTTGGTTGTGGGCACATCCCCAGTAGGGGGTGTGCAGGAGGCACCTGATGGATATTTCTTTCTCATCAATGTTTCTGGCTCTCTATCCTTTTCCCTTCCTGTCTGTAAAAAAATCAATATATATATATATATATATATATATATATATATATATAATTTTTTTTAAAAGAACTTTATAATAAGGGCTAGGAAACGTGCTCTGCTGAGAGGGGATGGGGGCCACGCCCCCTCTACTGAGAAACGGCTTATTAAAAACAGAGCGGTATACAGGAGGTGCAGGGAGCGAAAACCAGAAATCAAGGAAATATCACCCTCTGCATGTGCTGAAACCAGACTGAAACGCTCCAGGACGTAAGCAAACGGAATAAAAGCAGAGTGAGCACAAAGCGGCACCGTGAGAGCTGGCAGCTGGATGGGAAGCGGGAACCATAGATGGCTCCGGGGGTTACGTGGTGGCCGGGAGGTGGGCGCGTTCCGCTTCCTCGCGTGGAACCAGCGAGACTGAGTAGGAGGGAGCCGCGCCCACCCTGGGGAACAAGTCACCACCCAGAAATGTGGACACTTCAAATGGCGATTGCAAACCAATAAGCAATTTTCAACCTGAAGAGCTGAGCTGCCTTCGTGGTTAGGGATCACTGGGATTTTTTTAAATCTCAAAAAATGGGCTTTAGTGTTTGCAGAATATCGGATTTTAAAAGCAACGGTACAGGCACAGCCGAGGACACTGTGCCTCAGACGTTTCCTTTAAAAGACACTCCTGAGCTCCTGCCGCCGGCGGGCGCAGATCCTGACGCCGGAATTACCCGCTCTGGGCCTCGCCGGGGACACGGGCGTGGGGGCTAGTTGATTCCTCGGTGAGCTCTTTCCTGTCCTGTGTCAGGAGCGTCAGGTGACTCACAGAAGGTTTTGCCTGTTCTTAGCACGCGTGTTCTTGAGAGCCCACAGCCCGTATGTCAGCTGCTTTGCTCGATCCCGTGTGTAAGGTTAATCGTGTGGTTGCACGTGTCTCTGCCTGTGCTACAATTCCTGCAGAATCGCCCCGGGATTCCTTCCTCCCTTCTCCTCTGACATCTGTTATTTCAGGGCGTGAGTGAAGCCGCTGTGAAAGCCTTTGTGCCTGTAGAATAGAATGTGGGGCCTTACTTTCTTTTCTATTATTTTGTCAAGTTCATGTATAATCTATACCAGTAAAAGCCTAGGTGGCATCTCACCCTCGCCTCATCACAAGATGGCCGGCAGGGAAGGGCAGTTGAGGGCTATCGGGCTGGCAGGCAGAAGCGGTTAGGGGCAATCAGGCAGGCAGGCAGGCGAGCTGTTAGGAGCCAGCGGTCCTGGACTGTGAGAGGGGTCCCAGATTGGAGAGGGTGCAGGCTGGGCTGAGAGACACCCCTCCACAGTGCACGAGTTTTGTTCGCCGGGCCCCTAGTCCACATAAAAGCCCAAGCAACCGGCAGATGCTCAGTGCAGGAGCTGCTGAGTGACAGCAACTTTGCAGAGTGCCTCTCGCAGGCTGGGACCCCGCGGGCAGGTGCCTCCTCCCGCTTTCCCTGGATCCCGGGCCCCTGACCTGGCGGCCTTTACGCCCAGAAGAGGAGCGATGCTAACGGGACCGGACCGCCCACCGGGCCTCCGGCAGCAGAGTGCTCGGGAGGAGGGGCGCTTGGTGGTGCTTTCCGTTCCGCAGTCCCGCGTGTGCCCACATGGAGTGCGTGAAGGTCCATCAGACACGGCCGCCATCGAAGACACACCCCCACTCGCTCCGTCTGAAGCCCTGCAGCTCAGCACGGAGGACAGGCGGCCGTGACCGGGGCGTCCTGGGGCGTCTGTGGCCGGCGGACACCCTGTCTCCCTGTCGGTCTTTGCCCTCCTCGCCGCCAGGGCCTCAGCCACATCCTGTCTGGAGGGCGGCCCCCTCCCGGAGGAGAAGGCCCGGCCTGCAGGCACTCGCCCCGCGCCCTGGATGTGAGGCCCCTCTTCCGTTCCCGGGAGCATGCTGTTCCATGAGGACCTGAAGCAGTGAGCGAGGAGACCCACTTGGGCAGCGTCCGGATTTCAGCTTCCAAGTACAGCGACAGATTTGCTTCTCAAGCCCTGCGATTTCTTCGCTCGGAAGAAAAGCAACATCCCTTTGCATCGGAAGCTGGTTTTGTAAATGGCAAAGCTGCGGGCGAGCGCGGGCGCTGAGCCGAGCCATCTGGCCGGGCGTCTGCCTGCCCGGGGTGGTGAGAGGGGGTCTGCCCGTGTCTGCTCCTTGAGGACGGACCTGGGACCTTGTGGCTGCCTCCCCCACGTGGGCCTGGCCTCGCTGCCGGCACAGGCTCCTCCACACGAGGCACAGCTCAGGGTGTGCCGCCGCCTGCACCCCCGGTCTGTCCCAGAGCAAACGGTAAGAAACCAACGTGGAATCCGAGATCCTACAGACCGCCAACCTGAGGGCACGGAGCAGGCAGGTGAGCCGGGTGCCCAGGCGCCTGTCCCCAGGGCTCCGTGGCACGGGGTGGCCTGCGGGGTGGCCCGGAGGTTGTCAGGAAGAGGCCCCTGGCTGTGGGTAATGGGGGGCTCTGCATGGGGGTCTGCTGCACCCCCTCCTGCTCACCCGTCTCCTGGAGGAGGGGAGAAGCAGGTAGCTCACCCCATCAACTTCCGCCAGGCGTGTGTGCCTGTGTGTGTGTGTGTGTGTGTGTATGTGTGTGACCGAGCCTGCACGCATGCATCTACATGTGTACACATGTGTACACATGCTTAGCATGGACACGCCAGGCCCCTCCCATGAATCTGCCCTCCGCCCCTACCCCTCCCTCCGGCCTGGAAGTGACACCATTGTGAGTGGACCCTCGGCCGCTCGGGGGGTGGACGATGGGGGACAGGAGTCTGTGTATCTGTCCAGAGGAGGTGTGGACACGGATTCTCTCGTGCAAACTAAAAGCACAGCCAGGAGCAGAGGGGTCAGGTTCCCGAGGAAACGCCCTCCCAGAAGCAGAGGAACCCGCTGGCACGCGCTTCACCGACATCCCCCAGCCGCCTCCCCGGCAGAGTGGGAGCAGAGCGGGAGCTCCAGGTCACAGAGGCGACCCCTGCCAGGCCGGGGGGCGGGTCCCTGTGGCCGGCAGAGCCGGGGGAGCCAGGGCGTCCGTCACGGACTTAGTAGATGCTCAGCGCCCGGTGAGCCGGAGCGTGGTGCACAGACGGCAGGTTTAAATGTCACTGGGAATGCTCTGAATGCCTGACTCACTCCTCCCACGCCAGAGCTGCAGCCTCAGCACCGCCTCAGCCCCTCCCGCCCGCTCTCTGCACCCCACCTTCCGAAACACGGGCCCTCGCCCCGGTCAGCGAGCCGTGAGGTCTGAGCCCCTCTGTGCAGGCACCTGGACACGGAGCAACACGGAGAGAACGCTGTGCCACACATGATGCGTGTGCCGACCCCGGTTCCGAGGACGATGGGCTGGGCTGCACCCGCTTCCTTCCCTCCCCGTGGCCTCTCCTCCGGGGCTGCGCCTGCTGGTGGGTGCACCACGGCGGCTCCGGGTCCGAGGCCTCAGGGAGCAGCGCCTGCCGTCTCCCTGGTGCCAGCAGCCCCACCGGCCCCCCCCCCCCCCACCCCAGGGCTCCACCCACTCACGTCCCGCAGCCGGCACAAGCGCCTGATCCTTAGTATAGAGCAGGGGTGGGCAAACTTTTTGACCCGAGGGCCACCATGGGTTCTTACACTGGACCGGAGGGCCGGAACAAAAGCAGCCTGACCATGCTGGCACTCTCATCTTGGGCTGCTGGTGAAGGAGCGGAGGGGAGAGCAAGAGAACCCTCTGCTCTTTCGGCTCCGCGGGCCGGATAGAACAGCTGAACGGGCCAGATCCGGCCTGTGGCTGTAGTTTGCCCACGGCTGGTATAGAATGTAACCACAGGGCACCTGTTCCCGGAACCTTCTAGGTGCCAGGAAGTCCTGAGATCGTCATGCAAAGGGCGTTGTTATCTCCACTCGAGGCCGACAGGCTCAGACACCTCTCGGCATCCGCGGTGGATTCCGTGGCCCGCACAGGCCACGAGGGAGTTTCAAACGCAAACGCCCTCGGCCCGTGTGGGAAGAGGGAGGACACCCCGCCCGCCCCGTCTCTCCGTGCAGGAGGCGTGGTGAGGCCGGCTGGGAGCAGAGGGCAGGCTGGGGGGGGGGGGGGCTGAAGCGCAGTGCGGGGGGAGGGAGGCTTAGCTGCCCCTGTGCAGCCTCCGGGGCCCCAGGAGGCGCCCTGAGCCCCTGGGTGGGTCCGTCCCTCACGGCGGGGGCGGGGGGGACAGGGGGAGGAGGGGGACAGGCTGCACTCTCTGGCCGGATCGTCCCATTCCCGACAGTTCATGCCTCAGCGTTGGTTCGCCTCCGAGTCCTCGCATGTTCTGACTCAACCGAAGGCTTTAATTCAAAGCAGATGTGTTCCTAGATAAGCAGAATAAGCCCAACAAAGCTCTAACTTTGAATACACAGTCTAATGTCTTTAACATTGTTATCTGCGAGTAGCCCACCCACGAGGCATACTCAATATGCACAAATAAAGCCTTACCATAACGCATAAGCAGACTTAGCGTTTGATAAGATGGCAAATCAGAATCAGAAGGAAAAGTATGTGTGTGAGTGTGTGTGTGTAATATTTTAAATGAAGTTGGGTCTTGTATATCATATCAAGCTGACTCACTCCATAATTAATATTGCTACAAACATTTTGAATAAAAATTAAAAATCAAGGCTAAGAAATAGTCTTCTACATAAAACAGAAACCAATTCAACAGGGAAATATCACTGAGAGCTGAGTCTTTTCGGGTCTGTGAATGCCTCTGGTTGTATTTTTGAAAATGTTCTCCCACCCACGTCTGCCTTACTTCCAAATGTCACCTGCCTCTCATTAACGAGGGGCATCTTTAAAAACTCACTTCATGCCCAGATTCCCAATCCCCCCCCCCCGACCCGGGGCAGATAGGCAGTGGGTGTGGGCACGGCCAGGTTACGCCCGGGGCGGAGCGGCAACCTGCACAAAAGGAAAACGTGAATCCCAGCACCCACCGGGCTGAATTTGCGGGAGAATCCTCAACTCGCCGGCGTCTCCAATTCCTTCTCTGAGGAGATCACGGCACGCCTGTCGGGGTCACTTTAAGAATCGTCCCGGGAGGGGCTGCTGCTCACGCACATGACCGCTGCTGGGAGGGTTGTCATTCACAGGGGCTGGCTCCTGTCCTTCGCAGACTCACCGGGCACGGGACAGAGCAGCAGGCACAGCGACGCCCGCCCACGTGACGGGAGGCGCCGTGGGAATGCCGACGGCCACGCAGAGGAGAGAGACCCATGTGAGTCCACGTCTTCTACAGAAGAACAAGCCACCGTGAATCATGGGGCTTTATCAGTCCTGCATGTACAATCTTAATTTTGTTAAACTCGAACGTAGTGGTCTGGAAGGGACATGGGTACCCTGAGAAAGGTCTTGCCCCTCAGAGCACCCCGAAGTCTCGCTGTATTCCAGAGGAGGACTTCCAGGCTTGTTTACCATCTGCCCGAACCCCAGTCCAGCCGTGTTGGAAGACCACGGTGCCAGGAAGAGGAGGAAGGCGGGTCGAAATGTTCACACAAAGCCCGTCAGGAGAAGCCATTTCTCGGAAAGTTCCTGGCCCGTGAGATTTCCCTTGTGTTGACTGTGAATTTTAATGTCATTCTATCTAATAAAGCAGGAATATGCAAATTGATCGTCATGCCATAACAAGATGGCTGTGCCCACAGCTGGGGCCAAATCCCCATAACAAGCCTTAATGAGCAATCAGCAGGGGTATGAGGCTGCATGGCGCTGGGCTGGGGCAGGGGATCTGAGGCCATGCCCCCCACAGGGGGTAGGAGGGGAGCAGTCGGGTGGGGATCTCATGAAATTTTGAGTGGGTGGGTGGGGACTTGACTCTGGGTCCCCAGACTCTGGCAGGAGGGAGATTTTCATATACATTTTACTGGTTTTCTTTCATCTCTGACACTCCTATTATAGAAAAAGGGGAAATATTAAAATATTTCCTCTAATTAATTCCCTTTTAATGTGCAGGAATTCCATGCACGGGGCCTCTAGTTCAAATAGTAAAAAAGGAGGAGAAATATTCACTCACTCGGGCTTTCCCGGGACCGAGAGCTCGCTGTGTTCTGTCTCTCAGGGTCTTAAACTGACAACGTGGAAGCTTATTGAGGGCCCAAGAAAAAGCATAAAACCACCGAATGGTCAGCAGACCAGCCCCTCGAGTACGCACGCTACCGTCGCCATGGTGTCCCGGGAGGCAGAGGCTGTCCCGTTTGCCTCAGTGAAGGGGAGTGGCTCCCGGGTCCCCCTCCTGAAGGGGACACGCGGGGGAAGGGAGCTGTGAGGAAGGACCGTCCCCCATAAACGCCCTGAACCAGCCCAGTCGGGGGCGTGGCTGCCGTCCCCCTCCGCTCAGGGGGAAGGCCAGGGGGCTGATGGTGGCAAAGCCAGCGGCCGGTCCTGGAGCTTTCAGCTGCGGCTCCCGGAAGCAGGTGCGTGTTCCTAAGAACACCTTCGCCAGGGTCTCCCTCCTGGCTTCTCCCCAAACGCTCTCTACATCCCACAACCGCATCCGAGTCTGACTCCTCTCAGCGGCCCCACCCTCGGAGAGGGGCCCCTCGCTCGGAGAAACTCCGTCCTGGGAATGACCAGAGGCGACCGCTCTCCTCGGGGGCCGGGAGCGAACCCACCGCGTCTCACGGCAGGTCGGCTGCCGCTGAGGCCGCGGTCAGTCACCACCGGGAGGGTCTCATCTCCGAGGGCCCCGTGTCAGTCAGTCTGCCGGAGGACACGGCGGCCGAGGGGAGAGGGCGGCAGGCCCCCCTCCATCACCGAGCCCGGCGTCTCCGAGGCTGCGATGCCGCGGGGTGACAGCTGGTCCGCTGACAGCTCGCTCTGCCCCCGGCTCTCACAGTAACCTCGGGGAAAGGAGGAAGCCGAGCACATGGCCCTCAGGGCGCCTGCCGGCTGCATCCCCACGGCTTCCCGAGTCTCCGAGAACACCCTGTTCTCCGGTGTAGAAGAAAGTCATTCTTAAACTCCCGGGTCTACAAGCCTGAGACCAGAGCCATCCAACCCGCAGCACAACCAGACCGCGCTGGGCAGGGCTGTTTCCACGGCGACAGAGTCCATAGCGACGCAGAACAGCCGTGTCCCGCCCCCTCAAGCAGGTCACCCAGGCCATAGGTCACGTTAGACTGGACTGACTGAGAATCACAGTCGGAAAGGTTCTAGAGGCATCCTCTGGCTCTGTGTGTGTGTGTGTGTGTGTGTGTGTGTGTGTGGACACTAAGCCCCTAAGAGCTCAGGCTGAGATAAATGAATTATGGGCATTTGGCCAGCAGGAGCCGAGTCTGAACGCAGGATGCAGTCACTTAGGCACGCTGGCCAGGCACCAGCTCACAGCACATCATCCCATCCCCACAACCGCGTGGGCCGTAATTCATCTGTTAAAGTAAAAAAAACATTAAAACCTGTAAATAATTTTTGAGATTATTTGAGCCAAACTGTCGACATATGCCAGGAAGCAGAACCTCAACAAATGGAGATACTGCTCCGGAGAATGGCGGGTTCCATCTGTTTAGACCCTGCAATCAAAGGAGGGACAGAGGTGGGTTACATGGAATCCATTGGTGATAGATTAGGGGGGCGGGAGAAAGCAAATGGGGAAACCCCTGGGGTTGGATAAAAAGTGAAATGACGGACACACACAGGTGGTGCAGGAACAGTTAACGTGATAACGAAGAGATTTGTGGTCTCTGTCCTGGCGCCCAGCACATTAGGTCGTGCCCCAGGGGCTCCAGAAAAAGGGAAGCTACAAGCTACCCAGACGTTTCAGGGGTGTCTTAATGTACAAAAACCCTGGATCCGTCAGGACCGGAGGCTCGAACAGCCCAGGGGTCCCCATTGGAGAGGCTGCAGGCTGGGCTGAGGGAACCCCCCTCGGTGCACGAACTTCGTGCACCGGGCCATTAGGGTTATCACAGATGGAAAAAGACAGACAGGCCAGTTAGGTAAAGGGTGACCTTGTCAGTGAAGATACCGGCCTAGGACGTAACTGCCCACCATCACTGCGTTTAGCTAGAGTTTAATTTCAGACCATCCTGTGGGGTGACTTTAGGTCTGAGTTTGTAGACCGCCACGCAGGCCTCCCTGAGCTGTCAGGTCAGCACGTGGCCCCTTTCACCCACCCTGTTCTGACAGCAGAAATGGAAACAGAAGCCAGCCTCCCATGAACCTCACCTTCTGTCAGCCCTCACTCACACACACACACTCACACACACACACACACACAGACACACACACTCACACACACACACACACACGCACACGCACACGCACACACACATACACACACACACGCACACACACTCATACACACACTGTACACACACACTCTCACACACACACACACACACACACTCACACACACACTCACACACGCACACACTCACACACACACACACATACACACACTCACACACACACACACACTCACACACACACACTCTCTCTCTCTCTCTCTCATACACACACACACACGCACACACACACACACACATACACACACTCACACACACACACATACTCACACACGCACACACTCATACACACACACACACTCACACACACACACATACACACATACTCACACACGCACACACTCATACACACACTGTACACACACACACTCACACACACGCACACACTCATACACACACTCTCACACACACACACACACTCACACACACACTCACACACACTCACACACACACGCTCACAACAAGCCTCGCGCTGGCATCGGAAGGAACACACACGGGCTTTCTCGGGGAACAGTCACTTGGGCTGATATGTTTGCTTAGTTGTTTCCATTAACCAACACCCTCGGTTAAGGGTGCATCCAGGTGTGAGGACAGGCTGGCGCTGCTCCGGGTGCTGTAAACTGGGGGAGGCCCCCACGGAGTCAGGGAACAGCAGAACCTGAAGCGGATTTCCTCCTCTGACCCCGAGACCACACAACAAACACGTGACCTCCTGCACACGGCGGTCTGTAACCCCCCAGAACCTTCACAAACCCCCCACCTGTCAGCCCAGGTGCGGGGCAGGGCCCCGAGTTCCGAAGGTCATCAGGCCGTGGCTGGGCTTTTGTCTCATGGTGTTTTGTTTTCAAGTCTCACCCAACGTGGACGGAATGGCTTCTGGTTAACGCGTCAGGCGGTGTTTTTCTCTGCAGTCCCGTGGCCAAGAACCGTTCTGATGACTGACCAGAGCATGTGCTAAGGGTCGTGGTGGGACGGCGTGGGTGTCTCCAAGAAGACTCGAGAGCGACCTCCCGTGGGACAGAGGGACCGCGTGGAGCCACGGGACTCCGTGGCCTGAAAAGTCATAGCTGTGTCTGAGCCCTCAGCCCTTTGTATCTGAAATGCTCGCCGTGGCCTGGTTTGCACAGCCCGAGGCACCCGCTTGGGGAGGACGAGATGTCCCCGTGGGCAAACCCACGGGGGCAGCTCCCAGGTGAGTGGCTGCCTGCGGACAGGGCATGGGCCCCCGTGTCCCCTCGACAGGGGCTCCCTGCAGCGAGCCAACGTGGACGTCCGCCTGTCACGGCCTCTCAGACGTGGTGAGGAGCACGTGAGGGTCCTTTGCAAAATGCTCAACACAAATGGGAGAGCGTTGCAGGGACGTGAATTTAATCAACTTTCAACCAGAACCGCAGGGAGACCCCACGCACGTGAATTTCTCAAACACCGGGCGTCAGGAGACACAGACCACAAAGCAAACGAGCCCGGCTTTGGTGTCGCCGCCTCTCGGCCGGAGCGAGGCGGGGCACCGGGACCTGCTGTGGCCGCGGAGGCAGGAGGCCGAGCGTCTCGAACCCTCCTCTCTGCGCGGCTCCCCGGGCTCCTCTGATGCGCAGCCTTGTCGGGGAGCACAGGCAGCCATCCGGGTATTTTTAAACGCAAACCACTCTTACCCTTACTTTTTTTTTTTTTTTTTTTTTGCATGAATTATCCAGAAAGCCTCCGAGTGAGAAGGAAAGCGTGCGGCATGAAGAGAAAAAAAAACTGAAGGCGACACTGCGTCCCATAAAAAACCCGCTAGGCTGTGGCTCCGTGTTGAGGGCTCATACATATTTACGACACGCACGTTTCCGAGGCCCCGACACGTGGCTCCCGCCCTCGGTGCGGTCCCAGCCCTGAGTCTCCCGCCCTCCCCCTCATCCCACCCCGCAGCTCCCAGCGCCGCAGAGCCACGAAGCTCCCGGTGAGTGCGCGGCGCCGGTTTGGATCCCACGGAGCCCCCTGAACCACATCAAAGCAGCCAGCCAGCCCTCACTCCGCTTTTAACTAAATCCCGGACCCGCCAGAGCAGAGCCGAGGGTGGAACCCCAGCACGTGGGCGGTTTGAGCCACGGCTCCACCAACTCCTGGACGGAAGCCGACACGCTTCCCCTTCGACGGGTCGAGGCTCTTTGCTGCATCTCCACCTCGTCCGCAGCTCGGTCCTCAGGGTCCTCGGGGAGACAGGACCAACGCCCTCTTTAAGGACCGCCGAGGCCATCGGCAGGGAAGCGGGAAGTCGGAGCGAAGGGAGAGGGACCAGTTCGGTCTGTCGGGAAGGAGGCAGTGAATTTCCTGGGCCGACGGTCAGTCCCGGCCCGAGGAAAAGCCCTCTTTGTGCACATTCCCCGGGGGTGTGGCCGACACGGACAGCGAAGAGGAGAAGGTGAACGCGCGAGCGGGGGGACTCCGAGTTCTGAGCTCACCCCAGCCACGGTCTCTCGGCCCCGGGGACCCTGACGAGGACCCGTGCAGAGTGTGCCGTCTAGTTCACCCTAAAGCGTTTTGGGGGGAAAGCCATGCATACAAGACTGCTTAGACCTGGCGTGTGGGGTTCTTGTGCGCGGCGGATTTATGGAGTGACGGGCGATGCCGTGACAAGTGAGCACAGGAGCCTCTGGTTGTCATGGCGATGCAGGCAGCTCCAGCTCCCACGCGAACAGCCGTGCTCCCACGTGAACGAGAAGACGGATCAGGAGCCACGCGGAGTGCGGGCAGAGCTCCGGGCTGAGGGCCGGGTGCCACGGGCGAGGAGCCTGCCACGCTCCTCCCGGGAGAGGCACGTTCCTGCCGCCCGCCACGAGAGCCGCTGCCACGTGACGTGTCAGCACGGAGCTTAAGGTGATGAAACGCGCTGTTTAAACTGCGGATTACGAGAAATGAGTACAAGGCCTCTTCACGTGATGCAGGAACAGGCCCGCCCCGCAGACTCACACAGCCCGCGGGCTCGAGGGGACACACACGGGTTCCCCCAAGATAAGAACGTTACCGTCAGGTGTACCATCCGTTTTCACATGAAGACAGACTGTCGCCGGCCCAGGACTCAGCTAAGGTCAGAGTCGCCAGAGTGTGAAAAGTTGCTTCTCAGGAGTGCTGAGACCTGGCACATACCTGCAGCGAGGATGCGGAGAAAGGAACCCTCGTGCACGGCTGGTGGGGACGCAGACTGGTGCAGCCGCTGTGGAAGACAGTACGGAGTTTCCTCAAAAAGTTAAACATGGAGCTCCCATTTGACCAGTGACCCCACCTCTAGGACTATACCCTAAGAGACCTGAAGCGCCCATCAGAAAGAATGCAGGCGCCCCTGTGTTCACAGCAGCACAGTTTACAGTGGCTAAGATCCTGTGTGCCCATCAGTGGACAGTGGATAAAAAGCCGTGGTACGGTTACACCACGGAATACTGTGCGGCTGTGAAAAGGGAAGAACCCTCACCCTGTGAGGCAGCACGAGGGACCTGGGAAGTATCTCACTAAGTGAAATAAGCCCGTCAGAGAAAGACAAGTGTCCCATGACCTCACTCATCCGTGGGATCTAGTGAACAAGACAAACTGATGAACAAAACAGACCCCGAGACACAGAAGCAGGGGGACACTGAGGAATCTCGGGGGAGGGGGGGGGCAGTGGGTGAGGAAAGGTCACCAAAGAGCTGTGTGCACATAGGCTGACCCATGGGCACAGACACTAGCGTGGTGAAGGCAGGGGTGGGGGGAGTAGGGGAGGTTGTGGGGGGGGGGTTGCAGGGTGGAGGGGGATCAATGGGGAAAAACCCACAAAGGCGCCGCCTGTAATGCTTTCAACAATAAAGATAAACAAATGTTAAAAATGAAGTGATTTAAGAAGAGTGCGAGGTCTGAGATCAGCTCCGTTTACACGCGAACGCGTTACCCCACCAGGTCCCGGGCGAAGGAGACGGGACTGGGCCAGAGACAGCGGCCCTGCCAGCGGGACCAGCAGGTGCCCGCCCCCGGCGCTCTCACACGGTGGGAGAGGCGCGGCCAGCGGGAGACAGCGAGGCCTGGGACAGGGCCGGAGACAGCGAGGCCTGGGACAGGGCCGGAGACAGCGAGGCCTGGGACAGGGCCGGAGACAGCGAGGCCTGGGACAGGGCCGGAGACAGCGAGGCCTGGGACAGGGCCGGAGACAGCGAGGCCTGGGACAGGGCCGGAGACAGCGAGGCCTGGGACAGGGCCGGAGACAGCGAGGCCTGGGACAGGGCCGGGCGGGAGGCACGCCCGCCTGCTCCAGAGCCCACGGCGCCCCCTGTCTCCGAGGCGCGTGTCCGCCTTCCACAGCGTCCGAACCGGCGCCCCGGCCCAGCCTGCTCGGCCGGGAACAGCTGTCCCCGGCGCTCGGTGGGCGCTGAGTGAGGAAACCCGCCCGGGCCCAGGCTCGGCTACCGCCGGGAAGGCAGCGTGTGCCACGCGTGTCACGCCGATCGTCACGTCTGATCGGCACAAACCCTCACGCGGAGAAAACGAAGCCACGACTCAGCCCAAGGCGTCACGAAGCCATGGAACTGCCGTCCACACACAGACCCTGACGAAGGGCTTCGTTTTTGAGGAGATATTCCTATTGATTTCAGAGAGGAAGGGGGAGGGAGAGAGAGAGACATCCATCAGCTGCCTCCTGCACGCCCCTACTGGGATGGAGCCTGCCACCCGGGCATGACCACTGGGCCACACGGGCCGGGCAGCCCGCTGGTTTAACCCCTGCATCACCACCACCTTCTAACCGCACCCTCCCCTCCCCGGCCCTCCTGTGCCTCCAGCCGCACCCTCCCCTCTCTGACCCTCCTGTGCCTCCAGCCGCACCCTCCCCTCTAACCTCCGTTCCTCAGGGCTGGGAACATTTTGGTGCTTTTATTTTCAAAGCCGAATCGCCCTGGTTACTACCGACCAGTCACCGAGATGGTTGAAACACTTCTTTCTTAACCAGTTGATTTTCCCAGAATACTTTTTCCGCTTTCTGTGCTCTATTCCGGAGCTGGCAACGCAAATGAATATTCATGATATGGTACGAAATAAGCTAGACACTTGTGTTCTTATTTTTAAGATAAACTACAGATGGGGCGTTATGACATATGGAAAATTATCCTTTCTGGCCGTGTTTTAAAGCCTGACTTATTCTCAAAACATCAGAAGCTGAGTTCCTGAGCTATTTTGTGCATGCATTGGGGAAATTTTAACAAGTAGAACAGGTGAGCGGGATATCAGTGCAGCCAGGACCCTGCTCCGGCAAGGAGACAATCTAGTTCACTATTTGAAACCGCGATGAGCCGAGAAACCATTTCTCTGAGGAAATGCCGAGAGCAGAGATGAGATGTGACGGAGGAGAGCGCAAAAGTCCCCCATGGAGCTGAGTGTTTGCCCTTCACTGAGGGCTGAGGGGCGTGGCCAGCGAGGGGAGGGGCCTTGCAGGGGAGTGGTCATTGAGGGGTGGGTGGGGGCGTGGCCTGTGCAAGCGGCTTCTTAGGGGCGTGGTCTGTGAGGGCGTGGCCTATGAGAGGAGTGTCCTGTGAGGGCGTGGCCTTGTGGGGAGTGCCTATGAGGTGAGTGCCTTGACGGGGCGTGGTCTGTGAGGGGCGTGGCCCGCGAGGGGCGTGGCCCAGGCCAGGCCAGGGGAGCCCTAAGGTCCTGAAAGACAGGGTTTTGTAATCAGCTGATCTAGGCCATTTTCCTCATTTTGGGGTTAAAACACTTAAAACCTACAGTAGCTCATCCAAGATCTTTACCTAATTAGCGCTGCTCTTTCAGGTTTTCAAACTGTCAGTCAAGTCTTCATCCTACTCCATTGCCCCTTAAGTATTACGGAAATACAATAATTGATCACAAACTAACTATCATAAATCGAAATACCTGAAGCCAACGTTGCAAAAGCAGCATGAAAGCACCCCGCGGAGACAGCGAGGCTAACTCAGCCCCCAGAATGTGCCGGAGCCTCGTCCCTTCTGCCCTCGTGGACAGACCCGGGGCTGGGGGTGTCTCTCCAGGGGCGCCCCCTTTTCGCTGTGGGAGGAGCTGCTGAAGTTGGATTCCCTTCTGACCGTTTCACCCCCAAGGGGACTGCAGATGTGGCTCCGTCAGAGCAGCCGCAGGGGGTTTGCTTTGAGAATTCTAGGATGTCAGCTCTGAGAAGGGAAATTCCTAACGAAGAACGAACGCCACAACTTCAAAGTAAAGATTTTCATCAAAAACAACCCAAACAAGAGACCTGCTTCCGCTCCCCCTCCCGCCTCTCCCCCAGGGCTCTTTGTTAGCGGCACCCATCTGTCTGAGCGGGCAGAGCCTGCCACCTCCCGTGGGTCCGGAGGCCACGTGTGCTGTGGCTGGAGCCCCTCCAATCCCCCTTGCCCCTCAGACCCCGGGCTCGGGGGCTCGGAGACAGGCAGCACCGCATGGGCAACATCACCCACATCCAGGAGTGGGCGAGACTGAGCCCCAGTTCCTCGGGGCCGCCGGGCCCGGCAGTGGCGGGAAGTGGTCAGAGGACAGGTTCCGGGGCACAGGAAAGCCGTAGCCTTGCCCCCTCCACCCCACAGGACGGACGGACGGTCGGACGCAGCGCTGGGTGCCACCCCCACAGGCCCGAGATTTCCCAGGTGAAAGAGAAGGATGGCACCGAGCCGAGAGAGGGAAGAGCGGGGGGCCGTGCCCAGGCCGACCCACACCCCCCACGACTGTGCGTGGCCTCGGCTCGCCGGATTGGACAGTCCCCCACGCGCCACCACGAGCGCCGGAATGTCCTGACGTCCCTGTGTCCGGACTGGCGACCCCCGAGGACGTTCCTCCCACGGCCCCTCAGTGAGCTGGCGGTTTAATCCGGCCAAACCTCTGGGCGTGCGCCAGCGGCTCTGCAGCGTGGGGGCAGGATGGGGAGCAGGTGAGGCACCAAATCCAGAGGCCACTGGGGAAGGAGACGGGTCCATCTGACGTTCCTCGGACAAGACTTAACACACGTGTCATCATGTCATCACCCTACATAAGAAAAGGCTAACATGAAAATTGTCCCCTCAACTGGGAGTTTGGGAGGGGAGGAGCGTGTTTGGGAAACCTTTCACTTTTCATGTACACTGTCTCATTTCCCACATGTTTTGAAATGGGCCTTTGCTAGTTTTATCATCGGGGATGAAATAAAGTCATCTTAAAGTGACAACAGTTCTCCCAGCCGCGTGGCTCAGGGGTTGAGCATTGACCTATGAACCAGGAAGTTAGGGTTCGAGTCCCAGTCAGGGCACATGCCCGGGTGTGGGCTCCATCCCCAGTGCTGGAGGCAGCCAATCCAGATTCTCTCTCATCATCGATGTTTCTACCTCTCTCTTTCCCTCTCCTTTCCTCTCTGGAATCACTAAGATGTATTTTAACAAAGTTATAAAAGTTCTCTTCTAAGCCCCTACAGACACCAGTGTGCCTCCTCGCTGAGAAGCCACGGCCACGGACAGGTGTGCCAGCTCCCTGAGAAGCCACGCCCACAGGCAGGTGTGCCAGCTGGCTGAGAAGCCACGGCCAGGGGCCGGCCTGGGGACGTCCCCCAGAGGGCAGGCCCCTCCCGGTTCACCCCGATCAGCAGCTTCTCCAACCCCCTCGCCCTACCACACGCCCGTCTTTGGACGTTCGGCGACATCTGGCCAATGGAGCAGACTTTCCTTCCAGGCGATGGACATCCCGTGGAGTAAGAGGTGGATCTAATCGTCCTAACACAGCTGAAGGTCGCCGTGAAGACAGGGGCCTTGGTTCTGGGCGAGTTTTCCACACCCACTCCCTCCTCAGCCCTCACACCCGCACGGCGTCCGCGGGCACACGGCCAGACTACCCGGACCGTCACCGCCTCAGGCAGCCGCGGGGCGTGATTCCCACACGCTCACCAGGGCCACGAGGAGCCGTGACCGCGGTTCTTTCTCCGTGGATTTGGGGCCTTGACATGTATATTTATCATAAATAAATGCACCATAAATACTTTTAACTTGGCCACACAGAACACAAGCCCCTGTTTGATGTCACGTCCTGGTGCGTCTCCGTGTGTGGGCGCGTGGCGAGAGTGAGCGAGGGAACAGCATTGGCCGCCCGAGAGCCGGCTCCCACGTCACTGCCAGGAGCCGCGGCTCAGCCTGCGCGGACGTGGAGGCGGCGGCCCAGCTCCCGCCGGAAACACAGCCCAGGGCTGCGACCCAAATTCTACCCAATTCCTGTCTCCTGCTCCAGGTCGGGGAGGCCAGGGAGATGAGGGGGGACCAGAGGGGATGAGGAGGGATGAGGGGGACAGGGGAGATGAGGGGAGATGAAGGAAGACCGGGGGACCAGAGGGGATGAGGGAGGAGGAAGTGGGGGAGGGGGGCAGGGGAGATGAAGGAAGACTGGGGGGTGGCCAGGAGAGGTCAGGGGGGGGATGAGGAGGGAGGAGGGGGGAAGGGGAGATGAAGGAAGATTGGGGGGGTGGCCAGGAGAGGCCAGGGGGGGATGAGGAGGGAGGAGGGGGGAAGGGGAGATGAAGGAAGATTGGGGGGGGGTGGCCAGGAGAGGCCGGGGGGGGATGAGGAGGGAGGAGGGGGGAAGGGGAGATGAAGGAAGATTGGGGGGGTGGCCAGGAGAGGCCAGGGGGGGGATGAGGAGGGATGAGGGGGGAAGGGGAGATGAAGGAAGATTGGGGGGTGGCCAGGAGAGGCCAGGGGGGGGATGAGGAGGGATGAGGGGGGAAGGGGAGATGAAGGAAGATTGGGGGGGTGGCCAGGAGAGGTGGGGGGGGATGAGGAGGGAGGAGGGGGACGGGGGAGATGAGGGGAGATGAAGGAAGACCCGGGGGACCAGAGGGGCCTCCAACAGTGAGGGACAGACACAAGGGGCGAGCGGGCACCCTACATCTCAGCACCAGCGCGTCAGTGGCGTGACCTGGCGCCTCCGCCTCTGAGGCCTCAGGGAGTCGCTCCTTGGAGACCCAAAGCCGGGTGGTGCCTGGGTCCCCGCTCCCCTCCCGACACGGGCTCCTGGTTTCTCCCGGAGCAAAGTGGAATAAACACGGCTGTCGTGGAGTGCCGTGGGCGTTCCTGAGGCGCTTGGCGGGGATCAGATGAAGGCGCGCTCCGATTTACCGTGTTAATTACTGTTTTTATTGCTCATAATTACCCGAAAACACAAGCAGAGCTGGGTGTTGTTTGGCCTTCACTTCCCACGAGCCCCGGCCACGCCTGCTCCTGACAGCCTCGCGCTGGTCCACGCGGCGGCGCCGTGTCAGGTTTCCCACGGAGCCCGCTGGGAGCCCGCTGGGAGCCGCACGCAGAGTGGGCGGCCAGCAGGACGGGGCCCGGCGGAGCAGGCACAGGCAGGGGCCGTGGTCGGCACACGGCGGCTCTCGAGCCACAGGCGGCTCTTTGGCCCCTTGGAGTGTGGCTCTTCCACAGAACACCACGGCCTGGGCGAGTCTGTGCTGAAGACGTGGCGTTAGAAGAAGCTGAAGTTTTAAAAATGTGGCCCTCCAAAGAGATTCCAATCGTTGTGCTGTTGATGTCTGGCTCTGCGGACGGAGGAGTTTGCCCACCGCTGAGCAGGGGGATGATGGAGGGAAACAGGCAGAGCCTGGCTACAGACGGAGCCCTGTGTGTTTCTCTGGGGAGCGCGGAGCCGCGCGGACTTCTGCCTTCGCCCTGGGGAGCGGGCAGGGAGGCTCGCGGGGAGGGCGTGCCCCGGGGCCAGGCCTCTTCCTGGACGAGGTCAGAGGGTTGCCGGCGGCGGGCGGGGAGGGAACCCGGTGTTTGGGCTCTAATCACTGGGAGTCGCTGCCTCTCTTCAGACAGACGGGTGCCCTCTGAGGACGAGGCGCCGTACTCAGCGAGAGGCCCGTGCTGAGCCGGAGGCGGAGCGGGTCGGAACAGCCCGGCCTCCCCTCCACGCTGCCCATCCGCTCCGTCCCTCCTGAGCACAGGCTGCGCGGACCTGCGTCTCTGCACATGTCTCCCCCTCCCACACCCCCCCTCCCCCGCAGGGCCCGGCTCCTCCTCCTGCAGAGCCGCCTCCTCAGCCGGCGCCCGGGTGTGTGTGCGTGTGTGCGCACATGTGTGAGTGCATGTATGCGTGTGCGTGTGCGTGCGCATGTGTGTGTGTGCATGTGTGTGTGCGTGTGTGTGTGTGTGTGTGTGTGTGTGTGTGTGTGGAGGGGCACAGGCGGAGTCACCTAACTGCCCTGGGAGCGGAGGCGGCTGCCCGAGCTGGGCCTGAGCCACTCGCCAGCATCCGTTTGTTCTAATTCAGCGCCGGGCTGTGCGGGTGGCGGCTGTAACCGAACTGAGATCTAATTTCCAACCAAGGCCTGTCCGTCTAGAGGAAGGACGGCGGTGGGTCCGAGGGGAACCTCCGGTCTCACACTCGCCGGCCCGTCCCCCCACGGCTGGGCCCGGCCTGTGGCTGTTCTCGGCTTTTCCCTCTCGGGCCACGGACTGTCCTCCCACAGCCAGGACCACACCGCCCCCGGCCCTCAGCGGCCACTCGGGGTGTCCCTGGGGGTGGCGTCGCTGCTCGTCTCCCCGAGGCCGTTCTGAGGCCGCCGCGGCCGAGACTCAGCGCCACGTGGCAGAGCTCTCGCTCCAGCTCGTCTTGGCTCACGTTCCACCCCGAGCAGACACGGCCTGGTGACACGTCTCCCTACTTCCATGTGGAAGTCCCACATGAGTGACGCTGAGGAGGAGCGGGGAGGCTCCGTGGGTGTCGCACAGGTTCTCAGACAGCAGACCGTGCACTTGCCCAAGGCGTTCGTGCGACCACCCCCAGCCCCCCAGCCCCCCAGCCCCCCAGCCCCACTGGGCTCAGAATCGAAGGCGTGGGCTCAGAGTCGAGGACGTGGGCTCAGGAGCCAAGGGCGTGGGCTCAGGAGCTGAGGCCGTGGGCCCAGAGCTGAGGACGTGGGCTCAGGAGCTGAGGACGTGGGCTCAGGAGCTGAGGGCGTGGGCTCAGGAGCCGAGGCCGTGGGCCCAGAGCCGAGGGCGTGGGCTCAGGAGCCGAGGCCGTGGGCCCAGAGCCGAGGCCGTGGGCCGGCACAGGCTCCAGAACCAGGCAGCCCGGATCCCCTGAAGCACAGGCGGCGAATGCCAGCCGCTCGGTGTGGCGGTCCACGTGCCGGCACTCGGTGTGGGCAGGGAGCCGCCTGCTGACAGTGACGCAGCACCAGCGGACGTCCCTGCTGGCTGCCGACGACTGTTCCCGGCGACTGTTCCCGGCGACTGTTCCCGGCTTTTCTCAGGGGAAGGAGTGCCGTGAGCTCAGGGCTGGGCGGGGGAAGAGGAGCATCGCGTGGCCCGTGGGACCGGCCCCGGCACCGCACACGAGCCTCGGCCACGTGCGAGCAGAGGGGCCGACGGGAGGGCTGCCTCCTCCCAGGGGTCAGTCAGGCGGCAACACCCCGTACTGGCGGGTCGGGGACCGCTCACACGCAGCCCAGACGGCCTGGGGACTGCTTTCCTTTACTCACACTCACACTCTCACACACACACACACACTCACACACTCACACACACACACACACTCACACACATACACACTCACACACACACTCTCACATTCACACACTCACTCACACACACTCACACACATTCTCACACACTCACACACACACACACATTCACACACTCACACACACACACATACACATAGACTCACACACATTCTCACACACTCACACACACTCACACACTCACACACACATTCACACACACACATACACATTCACACACTCACACACATTCACACACATACACACTCTCACACACACATTCACACACACTCACACATACACATTCACACACTCACACACATTCACACACATACACACTCTCACACACACATTCACACACACTCACACATACACATTCACACACACACACACACACACACTCACACACTCATTCACACACACACACTCACACACACCAAGCACATTAAACTCAGGAGCCCGCCCCACACGGAGCAGACTCCAGCATCAGAGAGGGAGACCAGGCTGTGCGGCCGGAGCCCCCGGGCCCAGTGGCTGGCGTCTCTCACAGGAGCCCCGCCCCGGCCAGCTCCTCTGCGGCCACTAGGGCAGCTCCGGGCGGTTCCAGGTCAGCCTCCCAGCCCGCTGGCTTCCCCCAAACGAGGCTGATTCCCTGAGAGCAGAGAGTGCCCTCCGGCCCGGCCCGGCCCAGGCCACCAGCACGGCCCTGAGCCCTGTGCCCACCAGCACGGCCCTGAGTCCTGTGCCCACCAGCAGGGCCCTGACTCCTGTGCCCACCGGCACGGCCTGAGCCCTGTGCCCACCGGCACGGCCTGAGCCCTGTGCCCACCGGCCCGGCCCTGAGTCCTGTGGGCTGGGACAGGCGCCTGGCCCACCGCAGGGGCACCCTGTTCAACAGCCAACAGGCTGGGGGCCACTCGGCCCGCACAGCAAGCACGTCAGCCGTGGCCCGTGGCCCGGCCATTATAACGGTAAGAAATGTTTAAATAAAAACTTAGTAACTTAATTTTTACAATGTCCTGTTATGTGTCATTATTAATAATGAGGGACGACCTTCACTAACGACCGATGACTGACGTCGTGGTGCCCTCATTTCCCTGACGTGCAGGCTCACACTCACATACACACTCTCACACACACTCACACACACACACACACACACACACACACACGAACACCAGCAGCCAATGTGCTAGCAGCCGGTGGCCACGTCCTAAGTCTTGGACTGACCCGGCTGGTGTGCACAAGAGGAAATATTTCGCTTTCGGAGAACAAGAAAAATGGGTTTATTTGTGTTACGCGTATTAATTTGTGCAGCTATTCAGTGTCGGGTGAGTTAATGGTCTAGAAAAAATAATAATTTTTATTAAAATGTTCTATTATTTTACGTGAACGGCGACTCATTTGTCTCAGCCTTTGCGTTCAGCGCGTCTCTATCGCAATAACCTCCGTGCCGGTGGAAATGGAGGCTTTTGTTTTTCTGCGGCCACATCCTCCTGGACCTCGTGTGCCTGGCCCACGGCGGCCGGGGGTCCGGCACGGGGTCCGGCCTCGGGGGAAGGCTGCGTCCGTGGGCAGTGCCACAGGCCAGTGCCGAGTCCAGTCCGACTCCGGTTCACACGCCCTGTGCCAGCTCACCGTGGGCACGGGGCCGGTAGCTTTACCCCGCCCCCCGGAGGAAAGAGGCCGAATCGCAGGGAAACGCCTCCGGTCTGCTTCTGTGCCGAGTGGTCACCGTCCAGGACCCGCCCGCCCGTGGCCTCACCTTCGCCTCACACTGGAGTCACCGAGGAGCTCTGTGGGACCCGAGGCCGCGGGCCGGCTCCGGGAGAGCCCTGCATTCCGGTGAAAAGACGGGGGGCCTCCCCCCACCCACCCCCTGCTGCTGACAGCTCTCAGCAGCCGCTGAGCCCAAGGCCCTCGGACGGGCACATGGGACCGGACCCGCGGGCCGGCGGGCGGGCGGGAGGGGGCAATGCAGCAGCCCCAGCTTCCCCGGGTCCCCGCCCATCCTCCAGGCGATGGCCGGTCCGGGCGGACACGCAGGCCCGGACGGAGGAAACACCTGTTTACACAGCGCCTGCAGGGGAAGAGCCGCTGATTGACGGAAGGGCGGCGGCGCGCTCCGGTGATTGCTCCAGCCCGGCGCTCCGGAGGGTCTCCGTGCGGGGCCTGGGCCTGGGCCTGGGCCTGGGCCTGGGGCTGGGCCTGACCCTGACCCTGAGCCCTGAGCCCTGACCCTGACCCTGAACCTGGGCCTGACCCTGGGCCTGGGTCTGGGCCTGAGCCTGACCCTGACCCTGAGCCCTGAGCCCTGACCCTGACCCTGAACCTGGGCCTGACCCTGAGCCTGACCCTGAGCCCTGAGCCCTGAGCCCTGAGCCCTGAGCCCTGAGCCCTGAGCCTGACCCTGACCCTGGGCCTGGGCCTGGGCCTGAGCCTGACCCTGACCCTGACCCTGAGCCTGGGCCTGAGCCTGACCCTGGGCCTGAGGCTGGGCCTGGGGCTGGGCCTGGGCCTGAGCCTGACCCTGGGCTTGAACCTGACCCTGAGCCTGACCCTGAGCCTGACCCTGAGCCTGGGCCTGGGTCTGGGCCTGGGTCTGGGCCTGGGGCTGGGCCTGAACCAATTGCCTTAAAGGAGAGGCTCAGCCCGTGGACAGCGGCACTTTCCTCGGGGTGTCACCCCGTCCCTTGTGTCTTTTCCCGGGGTGGACCCCCTTCGCCCTGCGTGTCCCCCAGTTCCCGCGTCTGCTCCAACACCCAGCAGGCCCCGCCCGCCGGCCGCTGCTCCGCGTGGGGCCCGGAACGGGAGGCGGCTGCAGGCAGCAGGGACTCGAGCAGCCCCCACCCTCGGCTGCGGAGATGTGACCTCCCTTCCTCCAAAGCTCAGGCCACAAGACCGACCACGTCCCTCTCCACGTCTGTCTTCGCCTCAGTGACCGGGCGTGGCCTCCCGGGAGCCTCTCGTGGAAATAAATAAAAGTCGGTGAGGTTGCATCGGCAGGTGGTGAGCCCGGAGCCAGGCCCGGCAGCACCCGCTCCAGGGCGGGCACAGGCCCCTTCCTCCCACAGGAGCTGCCAGGGCCTCCCACGCCACAAACAGACCCGCGGCCACGGGCTGGGCCACAGGCTGGGCCACGGGCTCCGCCCCCCTCGCGTGGTCCCAGTGCTGTGCCAGAGCAGCCACGCGCAAGTTCCGTTCCTAAACTGACTGCTGTAAAGGTTTAATGAAAACCAGACAAGGAGAAGGAAGGATGGTGAGTGTACGCTCAGGTCTGCCTTTTGTGCTGCGCGGGGCCCCGAGGGGTCGGCTGTCCTCCAGGCCTGGCACCCGGGCAGGCGAGCAGGCACCCAGGCAGGCGGGCGGCGGGCAGGCGGGCGGGCGGCGGGCGGGTGGGGCACGGCCGGTCCCGGTGAGGAATCCCAGGCATGTGAACACCCACACATCAAAGGGACGATTATCCGGTTACGGCTCCTCCCCCTCCGGCTCCCGCGGGATCAGAGGCCCGGCCGCCAGGGGTGGCGGTGATGTCACCACCTGGACACAGGCCACCCGAGCTGCTTCCGTCCCACACCCTCTCCCGGCCAGCTTCAACACGCAACGGCCGGGCAGCGCTGAATACGCCACATTTCTCCCTTCCTCGGAGATCTCACAAGAGAGGGCCTCGCTGTTTTTACAGATTTTTACAAAAGTAATGATAGTAGGTTTTTTTGTTTTGTTGTTTTTGTTGATTTCAGAGAGGAAGGGAGAGGGGGGGAGAGATGAGAGCAGATCTTGGATCGGCTGCCTCCTGCACGCTCCACACTGGGGATGGAGCCCAAAACCCGAGCCTGTGCCCTGACCGGGAATCGAGCCCTGACCTCCTGGTTCCTGGGTCGACGCTCAACCACGGAGCCACGCTGGCCAGGCTGATGTTCGGTTTTGGAATGCTCGAGATTAGAATGGAGCTCTCTCTTCAAAGACACATCCTTCTGTTTTTTTATTCTGATTATTGCTCGGATCTTCGGGTCTGGGATCCAGAGATGGACGACAAACAATCCTTCCACGCGATGAAGCCTGTGACACGGATTCCGACTGGACACCCCAATTACCTTCAGCACGGCGCGCGTTAGCCCGACAGCACCAGCCCTGCCGTCGGCGGCCAGTTTAACAAGGTGATTCACTGGACCTCCGTGCACAGGGGCAAGGAAAGACCTGACGCCCCACCCCCCATCCCACAAGGCCGGCCGGCTGGCCGGTGCCGGGAAGCAGGGTCCTGTCTCCTCAGACCGGGCCCCCGAGGCCGCTGGACGGTAAGCGCCACGGGAAGAGAAGAGGCCTGCGTGGCTGGCCCAGGGGTCCTCAGCGCCCAGCACGGACTGCCCACGGTTCTCGGGCGTCTGTATGGTCCGGCCCCGCTGCCATTACAGCGTGGGCAGTGACACTTCCCATAATGCACCCACGACGCCACGCCTATGCGGGGTGTCTCCCAAAGTGACCACACCCTCCGACAGCTGATCCATGAGCTCAACGTGGCCAGGAGATGTGTTTTCATAAGCCCTGCCGTCAGAAGCACTGAGAGCGTGTGCAGACGCGTTGGGGGGATATCCTGTCTACATACTTTAACATGGAGTGTATAAATATGTAATACAATGTTTATAGCGCATGAATATACCTGTAAGTTTAAAAAGCAGACGTACGGCGATTATCCCACTGATTGAGGGAGCAGTGAGTGAGCTACAGGACAACACGGATGGTGCACTGGCTCGTGTAGTAAGTAGGTATGCACGAGGGTAGGTTAGCCTCTGTCTTCGTGACGTGTCACCATGGACTCGTCAAAAGCAAAGTAGGTGCCTCTCACGAGGCTGAGGCTAGCACCTCCTCTCAGTCCGTCTTCTGGGGGGGCCGTCAGCTGTGTCACTGTTTGGAACGCGCGCTCTCTGAAGAAGTGTCACAGAAAACCGGAGAAGAACCACGCAACGCTTAGAGAGATGGAGTTACATTCATTACGCACGGGCCCCGAGGAAAACGTCTCTCAAATTCTGGGCCCCAACATGGAGGAACTTTCCCTGTTTATACGTTTTACCTTCTTTGTCTCCCAAATATGGGGTGCTTCCGGCCCCCCTTTGCAAGTTCTTAAAGAGCCCGTATGTGCTGGGGGCCTTGAGACCTCCGCCAAAGGCCTGGCCTGGTGCCAGCACTGACAACCTTGTCCGGGGAAGGTTTAATGGCCTCTCTGAAGTGGGAGCAGTCTTATTTTCCTTATTGTTTAATCAAGCAAGCATTTACAGAAGCCAAATAGCAGGATTCACATTTCAAACGGCAGTTTTTACAGAAGATGGAGGCTTCGCAAGATCTGGTTGGCCTCATGGACCAACCGACGGTCGGGAAACCCCTACGCTGAGCGTTTGGCACGAACGCGGCAAAGAAACCGTCAGGAGGAGCGTGAGCGGCGGGGGCTCCATCCCCCCCGGGAGCAGTGCGGGCAGGGAAAGCCGTGGCCCTCCTCCCGCCGACGGAGCCGCACCCGGGCCATGGAGGAAGCTCCTGGGCTGGAGCTGCCGCTGGGATTGTCCTGGAGCAGCTCTCGTCCGCAGGGAGAAACGGACCCCCTGACGCCTGCTTTCGCCTGGAGGACGCAAACACAAGAGCACACGTGGGTGCTGTCCCCCGCCCACCCGGCCTGGTGACCGGCAGCATCCGCTGCCTCCCGTCCCTGCCGCTGAGAAAGCCCAAAAATAAACCGTGTGGGAGCACGGACACCAGCAGCAACACGCATGACCGCCCCAGAGTGCTCTGCGATGAAGGGCTCCGTGTTTACCAGGCGCCGGCAGCGTTATCTCTAATTCTCACAGCCCAGGTGCGTGGGGGCACGTCACCACCCCGAGGAGACGTGGAGGTTCGTGGAGGTGACGTGCTCATGGCCACCAGGCAGTCGAGTGACTGGCTCAAAAGGGAGCCTCCCAAACCCCGCACCCCGCACCCCGCACCCCGCACCCCGCACCCCGCACCCCGCACCCCGCACCCCAACGAGGCTCCGGGGACCGGACCGCCGCCACCACGCAGCCGTGACCTGAGCGTGAAGAGCGAACAGAGTCCCCGGTGCAGTGAGGGAGTCGCCGCTGGATGTGAAGGCCGTCAGAGGCCACGGAGACGCAGAGTGGACCAGGCAGTGCCCCGAGGGGCAGCTCTGCGGAGGGGCCACGCAGAAGCAGAGGAGCTGGGCTTCCAAACGGGGGGATCGTTAGAGAAAGTCGAGGAGGAAACGGAGACACCCGCTGCCCGCTCCCCCACCGCAGGGCGGTCAGGCCAGCGGGACTCCCCCCACACACACACATCTGATGGCACCCACATCTGACGCCCCACGACGCCCCATGCACGTGACCCAGCTCTGCACCACAGCCCAGGCCGCCCACACGCGCCACAGGGCGACAGGCACCCAACCTACGTGAAGGAGGAGTGAGGGAGGGACGCGTGAATGAATGAAAGGATAAGACAATTCTTAAAAGGCTCGTCTGCATCTCCTGGACGTGACCGAGACGTCCCGATACAGAGAAAGAGGTAAGTCAGACCTAATGCAGTGTCCACAGAGACAAGTGCCAACAATCAGGGGGACCAGTGTCAGGGGGACCCACATTCCAAGACGGCCCCAGGCACCCACCTTCCCAACGCGAGGCTCAGCTGGAACATTCCAGCCGTGGCTCCATCGCCGGCCTGCCACCGGACACACGGAGCCACTGTCCCTCAGCCACGGGCGCGTCACACACCCTCGGGCACCGCCTCCGAGCCCGGGACCTCACACGCAGATCCGGCTTCAGATCTGTCTTTGCTTCTAGACGGAACCTCCATGCGTCAAGGACATCACGTGTAGCTGCTCAGAAAGTAATCACTCAATTGTTTTACAAGCTCAGTGCAGAGCCATCAACCAAGCACATGAAACGTGGAAGCTTGAAGGAGAGAAAATGAATGAGATGCCGTTAGATAGGACATGCATACATGCACACATGCATGTATGTCTTTACATGCATACATGTGCACACATACATGTGTGTACACACGTGCAGCCATGCTTGCACACATAGCCACCCATATACGTATATACCTATGTGCATACATGCACATATACACGCAGCTGTGCATGCATATACTAATATGCACACATCCATACACACATGTGAACACAGAACCATATACAGACACACACAGATGTGCATGTATGCACATGTGTGCACATATTCGTGTCTGCACATACATGCACAAACATCCTTATGTGCACATGCATGTGTGTACACGTGTGCACACATACGTGCACGTGATCCTTATGTACATGCATGCGCACGTACGTGTATACAAGCATACCTATATACATTCATGAACACAAATACATCGGTCACAGGGGGCAGATTATTTAAACTTTGCTTCTAAGCCACTGGCATGTGATGGCGTGTCTACTTCGACCCGCCCTGTGGGCTGCAGGGCACTGAAGGGAGCGTGTTTCTGGGCTGAGGACTTGGGGTGGTCGGCGGGGTCGCTCCCTCTCCGGCCGAGGTCGAGGGTCCGAGGGGGTCCAGATGCTGCACGGGGTGAGCACCTTCACCTCCAAGGCCTCAGGACTCGGCTTCTTGGCTTCCAGGTGTGCTGCCGTCCCCACGCCCTCGTGGGTCCGAGCCCGGCACGGGGGCCGGGGGGCACGCGTGTCCTGCCACACCTCAGCCACGAAACCTGCTCCCTCTTATCCAGCCCGCAGACCGGGACGCCGCCGGGTCACACTCGTTTCCCGTTCCTGCCACACCTCAGCCACGAAACCTGCTCCCTCTTATCCAGCCCGCAGACTGGGACGCCGCCGGGTCACACTCGTTTCCCGTCCCTGCCAGGCCTCCGCTCGGAGACCCCGGGCAGCGCTGTCCATCCCTCCGGCCGCCCCCGTTCCCTCACCCCAGTGAAGAGCGTCGACCCTCTGCTCCTCGGGCAGCGCTGTCCATCCCTCCGGCGCGCCCCCGTCCCCTCTGCTCCTCCGGGCAGTGCTGTCCATCCCTCCAGCGCCCCCGTCCCCTCTGCTCCTCCGGGCAGCGCTGTCCATCCCTCCAGCGCCCCCGTCCCCTCTGCTCCTCCGGGCAGGGCTGTCCGTCCCTCTGGCGCGCCCCCGTTCCCTCGCCCGCCGCCAGGGAAGGCAGCCGCAGGGCGGCGAGAGGAAGCGTCCTCCTCGGGTGCGGCCGGCCGGCAGGTGGGCTGAGTCCTTGGGATGTCCTGTTTCTGCCGGAGCGGCCTTCCCTCCGCCGGCTCCTCAGGCGCCAACCTCTGTGCGTTCAAACCCACCCAGAGCCGCAACGCCGTCGTCCAGCCCTTCCCACAGCTGCATCCTCACACGCGTGTGCACTTCGCTCATGGCAGACTGTCCTGCTTCCGGAGGGGCCCCCGGAGGCGGGCAGTGCGACGGTGGCCCCGTTACATCCTGAGCACCCACCGTGTTCCGCACGCAGTAGGCGCTCTGAGTCCCGCACACAGTAGGCGCTAGGTCCGTGGCTGCAGAGGGAAGACGTGAGCGTGAGACTGAAGACGTGTCCTCGGTGTCACGCGGGACGGCCTGGGGCCGCCTGGCCCTCTGGCTCCTGCCTCGGGGGAGGGGGGGCCCTCTGGGAGCTGCAGAGTGGCCACCTCCCTGCACAGACCTACCTCCATGGCAGCATCAAAGCAAACAGGC
The DNA here is from genome assembly GCA_963924515.1 of Vespertilio murinus. Taxonomy (NCBI): domain Eukaryota; kingdom Metazoa; phylum Chordata; class Mammalia; order Chiroptera; family Vespertilionidae; genus Vespertilio; species Vespertilio murinus. The sequence goes on from OZ004705.1 coordinate 250,018, forward strand.
CCCACGCAGCCCGAAGGGAGACCCTGCCCCACCCCCTTCACAGAGGAGAAAGCCGAGGCCAGAGGTGGCTCCGGCCTCCTCCCCGGGTCGCCCAGGGCGAGCGGCAGGGCGGGGAGCCGCCGAGCGATGGCTGGGAGACCGGCCAGCCCACGGGGCCCTGCCCCGGGCCCGGAGCCACGAGCGAGGACAGTTCTCGCTCGATGAAAAGCCGATGCCGGCCTGGGCAGGCGTGGGCGCACGCGCCAGCCGTGTTGGATGTGTAGGAACGCCCACAGGCAGGCGTGTCCTGTAGGTTTAACAGGACCACGGACTGTGTGCCACGGCTGGGCGGGGACCTCGCACGCCTCCACGTGGAGTACAGTTACCCCACGTTCCTACAGGACCCCCCAGGGAGGCTGTGGTGGGGCAGCACAGGTGAACTGTCCGCTTCACTCCAAACACTTACCTCGTGGGACCCTCGCGGCTGGCGGGGGGGGGGGGGGGGGGGGCGGGGGAGAGCGGGGTCCATCAGAGTGAGATTTCCGCAGGAAGAAATGGCCCTGGGTCCCGAAGGCGCCACGAGGAAATGCGGGAAACACCTCTCCGCTCAGAGTTCCCACCACGCCCGACATCCTTCTGCTCCTGGCCTTCGACGTGGTACATTCTGGTGTCTGAGGACCTGTGGTCTCTCTCCAACCGCGAACCCCGAGCTCAGGGCCCCGTCTTCCCGCGGGCACCGGGGCTGGAGGAGCCGCCGGTGGACCACACCTGCTGCCTGCATAGCACAAGCCGTGAGCCGACGCCCACCCTGGCTGACTCCCCAGAAATGAGGAGGTAACGCGAGGCAATGCCACCAGCTAAATACGAGAGGGTCACGTGCCACTTTGGGCAGACAGAGCCGGTTTAAGCTTCCATGCTTTACTCCAGGAACACATTCAAGTCTCGGCAAATAAACAGAAACTTGTGAAGCCCACAAAGGACAGGAGCGGCGGGGGGGGGGGGGGGGGAGGAGCGAGCCCCTGAGTCCGCGGGCTGGCCTTTGCGGGCGCGTGGTGAGTGGTTACCGGCGGTGCGGGCCGGTGGGTGGGCGCGTGGTGAGTGGTTACCGGCGGTGCGGGCCGGTGGGCGGGCGCGTGGTGAGTGGTTACCGGCGGCGCGGGCCGGTGGGCGGGCGGGCACCGGACACTCAGGAAAGTCTTTGGGAGCAGGGAGCCCGGGCCCTCTCCCCAGGCGGCCAGGTGTCTGCACGGCTTCCCCGTGAGCGACGCCGTGTAAACACAGGACGCACGGGCTGGAGGGGGACTGACCACATGCTAAGGGCATTTACACATGGAGTCACGTGTGGTTTGGGGTGAGAGGAGGTCACTGTGGGATGTTCGCAGGAACGCCGGAAACTCACCAGCGGTAAACAGCGGGACAGCACGGTGTGTAAACTCCGGAGGCCGGTGGCAGAAGAGCTAAGAGGAATGGAGCGGTGTCCTCCGGCGGACGAGGGGAAGGGGCCTGGGGGAACGGGGACTGATTTGCATCCTCATCCCAGAAGGATGTTCGGGGTTTACACCTCCGTACAGTCCAGGAGGTCACCCATCAAGCACCAACGGAAGCCGCCCTCGGCCGAGAGCGTGTTTATGCTCCACATGTTTACTCATGCTCGTGTTTACCGCCCGCAGGCTCTCATTAACGATTGACCAAATGACTAAGCACAGGAGCCACCGGGGCTCGCGTACGGATCTCGGACAGAATCTCAGGAGGAAAACGGAGGAGGCCTCATTGCCTCTGATGTTATAACCGAAGGAAGGCGCTGTCGCCAGGAACAAAGTTTTGAAGGAGAGATGATCCATCTGTGGCCCTTTTTGGGGGAGGGACAGAGAGAAGCTGCTACAAACAGGAAATCCGATATCAGTTCCAAAGGTGTGGCCTGTGAAATATGAATGTTTTCAATTTTAAAAACTCCCTTAAAAATGCCACTAGCTGCCTAAACCGGGGGAGTGAACTAACCTGGTAAAGTCAGCTCTGGAGACGGCCTCTGCTGGCAGCTCTGCCCCTGGGTCCTCACTGCCGCCACCATCCCTCCGCCTCCACCTTCATGGCAGCGACTGACTTATCACCGGTATCCACCAATCGATCGATCGGGAGGCAGGATGGTGGAGTCTGGACTCACATTCCACGCTCACACTCACACTCAGGTCTCACACAGCACAAACAGGCAACTGCCACCTTCAAGGGCCAATGTCACCATTTGGTTTTGTATTCCATTTTCTTGTCAGACCGAGTCCCTGCTCGGAGGTTCCCATCGGAGGCTCTTCCTCCAGCCTCTCACCTGGATCAGGGAGAACAAGATCCAATGGTGGGTTGTCTATTCCCCACCCACTGTTTCATGGCCACTATGACCCCTGAGCCCGATCACTGGGGATCAGTGAGGATCAGTGGAAATCAGAGATCAGTGGAGATCAGAGGAGATCAGTGGGGACCAGTGGAGATTAATGAGGATCAGTGGGGATCAGTGGGGATCAATGAGGATCCTTAAGGATCAGTGGAGATCAGTGGGGATCAATGAGGATCAGTGGGGATCAGTGAGGATCAGTGGGGATCAGTGGGGATCAATGAGGATCAATGAGGACCAGTGGGGATCAGTGGAGATCAATGAGGATCAATAAGGATCAGTGGGGATCAGTGAGGACCAGTGGGGATCAGTGGGGATCACTGAGGATCAGTGGAGATCAATGAGGATCACTGAGGATCAGTGGGAATCAGTGGGGATCAATGAGGATCACTGAGGATCAGTGGGAATCAGTGGGGATCAATGAGGATCACTGAGGATCAGTGGAGATCAATGAGGATCACTGAGGATCAGTGGGAATCAGTGGGGATCGATGAGGATCACTGAGGATCAGTGGGGACCAGTGGGAATCAGTTAGGATCAGTGGGGATCAGTGGAGATAAGAGGAGATCAGTGGGGATCAATGAGGATCAGTGGGGATCAGTGGGGATCAATGAGGATCAGTGAGGATCAGTGGGGATCAATGAGGATCAGTGGGGATCAGTGGGGATCAGTGGGGATCAGTGAGGACCAGTGGTGATCAGTGGGGATCAATGAGGATCAGTGGAGATCAGTGGGGATCACTGAGGATCAGTGGGGATCAGTGGGGATCAATGAGGATCAGTGGAGATCAATGAGGATAACCAGTGGGGATCAATGAGGATCAGTGAGGATCAGTGGAGATCAGTGGGGATCACTGAGGATCAGTGGGGATCAGTGGGGATCAATGAGGATCAGTGAGGATCAGTGGAGATCACCAGTGGGGATCAATGAGGATCAGTAAGGATCAGAGGAGATCAGTGGGGATCAGTGGGGATCAGTGGGGATCAATGAGGATCAGTAAGGATCAGTGGAGATCAGTGGGGACCAGTGGAGATCAGAGGGGATCAGAGGAGATCAGTGGGGATCAGTGGGGACCAGTGGGGATCAATGAGGATCACTGAGGATCAGTGGGGATCCTGAGCACGCTGTGAGGTGCTGTGCTAAGGACAGGGCGCCTGGGCACGCCGAGGAGGGGGGGCGCCTGTGGCCGGCGTGAGCTCAGTGCTGGAGGAACGCGCTGCCCTCCGATGGGACGGGAGCCTGCGGTGCTGGCAGGGACCCGCACCTGCACCCGGAGGCACGGCAGGTCCGACGTAGGTACGAAGGGGAAGGGAGGCGGCCACACCCGCACCCGGAGGCACGTCCCACGTAGGAAGGGGAAGGGAGGCGGGTCGGAGCCTGTCCTCTGCAGGCCCCGCAGGCGGCTGGGAGCCTCCGTCAGGGAGGGTGGGTGCAAGCTCTGCCGGGGAGGGTGCTGCAGGGCGAGGGGCACCCTGGCGCAGGCGGCAGGTGCGTCCGGACGTCGATCCCGAACAGGAAAGAGAACGTGCTCCACGAACCCCTGCTTCGCTAAGAGCCGGCCAAAGCCCCTTACCTGTCCCCCTCCACACCTCTCCCATCCCCCCCAAAACACACACACACACACACACACACACACACACACACACAACGGGTATAGCAAATAAAACACGGAATCAACCTGCTGCTCACCCAGGACTCCCTGTTCTCGGGAGATCGCCGAGATCTAAAGCCTCTTGGCTGACCTGGCCGTGACGGTTCGGGGCCTCCCTCCCCGGGACCGGCCGCCGAGCACAAAGGGACGTGTCACCACGTCTCTGCAGCGAGGCCGGCACAGCTCGGATACGCGTGTCCGAGGAGCAGACCTCCCGCGTGGCAGCGAGGCCGGGACCGCACAGACGGGCATCGCGGCTGCCTGCTGCCCGCCACGCGGCACGGGCCTCGGCACGCAGTGCCCCCCGGGAGGTCCGGCTCCGGCACCAGCCGGCAGAGGCAGGGCTCCCGGCTCCCCCGAGGCCGAGGGACCTCCCCACGGCCCAGCAGCCCGGGGAGTGTTCCCCGGAGGGGAGGGGAGGGGAGGGGAGGGGAGGGGAGGGGAGGAGAGGAGAGGAGAGCAGACTCGGGGAGAACCCGCTCCTAGGGCCGGGCGGGCGGGCTCACCTGGACTCCAGAGCGGGAACCAGACACACTGTGCCCCCTGCCCGGCACAGACAGCGTGGGTGACGGGGCGGCAGCGGCGGAGAGCCGAAGGAGGCGGAGAGCCGAAGGAGGCGGGAGGGCCGGTGTCCTCACACACAGAGCCACTCCGCCGCGGGCGCCTCCGCCGGCCCCGCTGAGCCGTGGCCTCAGGGATCTCACCTTCCTCAGGCCCCAGAGGCCCGGCCAGCGGGACAGTTCGCCGGACTGACCACTGGACTGGACAGAGAGGGGCCCGCAGGAGGCAGCCGCGGGGATTCTCGCTCATCACTGACTGTTTCTCTCTCCCTCTTCCTTCTTCTCAGGGAGAAACCAATAAAAATATACTTTTTTAAAATTAAAAAAGGATAAAGGATCAGCTCCCAGGCGGCCCCGGGGCCAGTGGTGTGACTGGGAGGCCCGGCCCAGTCTCGGGTGGCCCCAGACCAGCCGCGTGCTCAGCAGAGCGTGGGGGGGGGGTCCCCAGCGACTCGGGCCTGAGAGGGTGAGACACCTGCCCAGGGTCCCTCCTCAGAGCCGGGCCCCGAGGGAGGGCAGCCAGGCCCCCGCGGACACAGCCCGCCCGGCCGGCCGAGCCCCCTGCTGCCGGGAAGCCACGACCCTGGGACGCCCACGGGGTGAGGGCCCCCGGGCTGTGGCACAGACGCCCCTGGGACGCCTACGGGGTGAGGGCCCACGGGCTGTGGCACAGACGCCCACGGGGTGAGGGCCCACGGGCTGTGGCACAGACGCCCCTCTAACGCCCACGGGGTGAGGGCCCCCGGGCTGTGGCACAGACGCCCACGGGGTGAGGGCCCACGGGCTGTGGCACAGACGCCCACGGGGTGAGGGCCCCCGGACTGTGGCACAGACGCCCCTTGGACGCCTACGGGGTGAGGGCCCACGGGCTGTGGCACAGACGCCCACGGGGTGAGGGCCCACGGGCTGTGGCACAGACGCCCACAGGGTTAGGGCCCACGGGCTGTGGCACAGACGCCCCTCTGACGCCCACGGGGTGAGGGCCCACGGGCTGTGGCACAGACGCCCACGGGGTGAGGGCCCACGGGCTATGGCACAGACGCCCACAGGGTGAGGGCCCACGGGCTGTGGCACAGACGCCCACAGGGTGAGGGCCCACGGGCTGTGGAACAGACGCCCCTCTGACGCCCACGGGGTGAGGGCCCACGGGCTGTGGCACAGACGCCCACGGGGTGAGGGCCCACGGGCTATGGCACAGACGCCCACAGGGTGAGGGCCCACGGGCTGTGGCACAGACGCCCCTCTGACGCCCACGGGGTGAGGGCCCACGGGCTGTGGCACAGACGCCCACGGGGTGAGGGCCCACGGGCTGTGGCACAGACGCCCCTCCGACGCCCACGGGGTGAGGGCCCACGGGCTGTGGCACAGACGCCCACGGGGTGAGGGCCCACGGGCTGTGGCACAGACGCCTACGGGGTGAGGGCCCACGGGCTGTGGCACAGACGCCTACGGGGTGAGGGCCCACGGGCTGTGGCACAGACGCCCACGGGGTGAGGGCCCACGGGCTGTGGCACAGACGCCCCTCTGACGCCCACGGGGTGAGGGCCCACGGGCTGTGGCACAGACGCCCACGGGGTGAGGGCCCACGGGCTGTGGCACAGACGCCCATGGGGTGAGGGCCCATGGGCTGTGGAACAGACGCCCACAGGGTGAGGGCCCACGGGCTGTGGCACAGACGCCCACGGGGTGAGGGCCCACGGGCTGTGGCACAGACGCCTACGGGGTGAGGGCCCATGGGCTGTGGCACAGACGCCCACAGGGTGAGGGCCCCCGGGCTGTGGCACAGACGCCCATAGGGTGAGGGCCCACGGGCTGTGGCACAGATGCCCCTCTGACGCCCACGGGGTGAGGGCCCACGGGCTGTGGCACAGACACCCACCGGGTGAGGGCCCACGGGCTGTGGCACAGACGCCCACAGGGTGAGGGCCCACGGGCTGTGGCACAGACGCCCATGGGGTGAGGGCCCATGGGCTGTGGCACAGACGCCCACAGGGTGAGGGCCCACGGGCTGTGGCACAGACGCCCACGGGGTGAGGGCCCACGGGCTGTGGCACAGACGCCCCTCTGACGCCCACGGGGTGAGGGCCCACGGGCTGTGGCACAGACGCCCACGGGGTGAGGGCCCACGGGCTGTGACACAGACGCCCACAGGGTGAGGGCCCACGGGCTGTGGCACAGACGCCCACGGGGTGAGGGCCCATGGGCTGTGGCACAGACGCCCACAGGGTGAGGGCCCACGGGCTGTGGCACAGACGCCCACGGGGTGAGGGCCCATGGGCTGTGGCACAGACGCCTACGGGGTGAGGGCCCATGGGCTGTGGCACAGACGCCCCTCTGACGGCCACGGGGTGAGGGCCCATGGGCTGTGGCACAGACGCCCCTCTGACGCCCACGGGGTGAGGGCCCATGGGCTGTGGCACAGACGCCCACGGGGTGAGGGCCCATGGGCTGTGGCACAGACGCCCCTCTGACGCCAACGGGGTGAGGGCCCATGGGCTGTGGCACAGACGCCCACAGGGTGAGGGCCCACGGGCTGTGGCACAGACGCCCCTCTGACGCCCACGGGGTGAGGGCCCACGGGCTGTGGCACAGACGCCCACGGGGTGAGGGCCCACGGGCTGTGGCACAGACGCCCACGGGGTGAGGGCCCACGGGCTGTGACACAGACGCCCACAGGGTGAGGGCCCACGGGCTGTGGCACAGACGCCCCTGGGACGCCTACTGGGTGAGGGCCCACGGGCTGTGGCACGGACGCCTACGGGGTGAGGGCCCACGGGCTGTGGCACAGACGCCTACGGGGTGAGGGCCCACGGGCTGTGGCACAGACGCCTACGGGGTGAGGGCCCACGGGCTGTGGCACAGACGCCTACGGGGTGAGGGCCCACGGGCTGTGGCACAGACGCCCACGGGGTGAGGGCCCACGGGCTGTGGCACAGACGCCCCTCTGACGCCCACGGGGTGAGGGCCCACGGGCTGTGGCACAGACGCCCACGGGGTGAGGGCCCACGGGCTGTGGCACAGACGCCCATGGGGTGAGGGCCCATGGGCTGTGGAACAGACGCCCACAGGGTGAGGGCCCACGGGCTGTGGCACAGACGCCCACGGGGTGAGGGCCCACGGGCTGTGGCACAGACGCCTACGGGGTGAGGGCCCATGGGCTGTGGCACAGACGCCCACAGGGTGAGGGCCCCCGGGCTGTGGCACAGACGCCCATAGGGTGAGGGCCCACGGGCTGTGGCACAGATGCCCCTCTGACGCCCACGGGGTGAGGGCCCACGGGCTGTGGCACAGACACCCACCGGGTGAGGGCCCACGGGCTGTGGCACAGACGCCCACAGGGTGAGGGCCCACGGGCTGTGGCACAGACGCCCATGGGGTGAGGGCCCATGGGCTGTGGCACAGACGCCCACAGGGTGAGGGCCCACGGGCTGTGGCACAGACGCCCACGGGGTGAGGGCCCACGGGCTGTGGCACAGACGCCCACGGGGTGAGGGCCCATGGGCTGTGGCACAGACGCCTACGGGGTGAGGGCCCATGGGCTGTGGCACAGACGCCCCTCTGACGCCCACAGGATGAGGGCCCACGGGCTGTGGCACAGACGCCCATGGGGTGAGGGCCCACGGGCTGTGGCACAGACGCCCATGGGGTGAGAGCCCATGGGCTGTGGCACAGACGCCCATGGGGTGAGGGCCCATGGGCTGTGGCACAGACGCCTACGGGGTGAGGGCCCATGGGCTGTGGCACAGACGCCCACAGGGTGAGGGCCCACGGGCTGTGGCACAGACGCCCCTCTGACGCCCACGGGGTGAGGGCCCCCGGGCTGTGGCACAGACGCCCACGGGGTGGGGGCCCCCGGACTGTGCCACAGACGCCCCTGGGACGCCTACGGGGTGAGGGCCCACGGGCTGTGGCACAGACGCCCACGGGGTGAGGGCCCACGGGCTGTGGCACAGACGCCCACAGGGTGAGGGCCCACGGGCTGTGGCACAGACGCCCCTCTGACGCCCACGGGGTGAGGGCCCACGGGCTGTGGCACAGACGCCCACGGGGTGAGGGCCCACGGGCTGTGGCACAGACGCCCACAGGGTGAGGGCCCACGGGCTGTGGCACAGACGCCCCTCTGACGCCCACGGGGTGAGGGCCCACGGGCTGTGGCACAGACGCCCACGGGGTGAGGGCCCACGGGCTATGGCACAGACGCCCACAGGGTGAGGGCCCACGGGCTGTGGCACAGACGCCCACAGGGTGAGGGCCCACGGGCTGTGGCACAGACGCCCACAGGGTGAGGGCCCACGGGCTGTGGCACAGACGCCCCTCTGACGCCCACGGGGTGAGGGCCCACGGGCTGTGGCACAGACGCCCACGGGGTGAGGGCCCACGGGCTGTGGCACAGACGCCCCTCCGACGCCCACGGGGTGAGGGCCCACGGGCTGTGGCACAGACGCCCCTGGGACGCCTACGGGGTGAGGGCCCACGGGCTGTGGCACAGACGCCCACGGGGTGAGGGCCCACGGGCTGTGGCACAGACGCCCACAGGGTGAGGGCCCACGGGCTGTGGCACAGACGCCCCTCTGACGCCCACGGGGTGAGGGCCCACGGGCTGTGGCACAGACGCCCACGGGGTGAGGGCCCACGGGCTATGGCACAGACGCCCACAGGGTGAGGGCCCACGGGCTGTGGCACAGACGCCCACAGGGTGAGGGCCCACGGGCTGTGGCACAGACGCCCACAGGGTGAGGGCCCACGGGCTGTGGCACAGACGCCCCTCTGACGCCCACGGGGTGAGGGCCCACGGGCTGTGGCACAGACGCCGACGGGGTGAGGGCCCACGGGCTGTGGCACAGACGCCCCTCCGACGCCCACGGGGTGAGGGCCCACGGGCTGTGGCACAGACGCCCACGGGGTGAGGGCCCACGGGCTGTGGCACAAACGCCCCTCCGACGCCCACGGGGTGAGGGCCCACGGGCTGTGGCACAGACGCCTACGGGGTGAGGGCCCCCGGGCTGTGGCACAGATGCCTACGGGGTGAGGGCTCACGGGCTGTGGCACAGACGCCCACGGGGTGAGGGCCCCCGGACTGTGGCACAGACGCCCCTGGGACGCCTACTGGGTGAGGGCCCACGGGCTGTGGCACGGACGCCTACGGGGTGAGGGCCCACGGGCTGTGGCACAGACGCCTACGGGGTGAGGGCCCACGGGCTGTGGCACAGACGCCTACGGGGTGAGGGCCCACGGGCTGTGGCACAGACGCCTACGGGGTGAGGGCCCACGGGCTGTGGCACAGACGCCCACGGGGTGAGGGCCCACGGGCTGTGGCACAGACGCCCCTCTGACGCCCACGGGGTGAGGGCCCACGGGCTGTGGCACAGACGCCCACGGGGTGAGGGCCCACGGGCTGTGGCACAGACGCCCATGGGGTGAGGGCCCATGGGCTGTGGAACAGACGCCCACAGGGTGAGGGCCCACGGGCTGTGGCACAGACGCCCACGGGGTGAGGGCCCACGGGCTGTGGCACAGACGCCTACGGGGTGAGGGCCCATGGGCTGTGGCACAGACGCCCACAGGGTGAGGGCCCCCGGGCTGTGGCACAGACGCCCATAGGGTGAGGGCCCACGGGCTGTGGCACAGATGCCCCTCTGACGCCCACGGGGTGAGGGCCCACGGGCTGTGGCACAGACACCCACCGGGTGAGGGCCCACGGGCTGTGGCACAGACGCCCACAGGGTGAGGGCCCACGGGCTGTGGCACAGACGCCCATGGGGTGAGGGCCCATGGGCTGTGGCACAGACGCCCACAGGGTGAGGGCCCACGGGCTGTGGCACAGACGCCCACGGGGTGAGGGCCCACGGGCTGTGGCACAGACGCCCACGGGGTGAGGGCCCATGGGCTGTGGCACAGACGCCTACGGGGTGAGGGCCCATGGGCTGTGGCACAGACGCCCCTCTGACGCCCACGGGATGAGGGCCCACGGGCTGTGGCACAGACGCCCATGGGGTGAGGGCCCACGGGCTGTGGCACAGACGCCCATGGGGTGAGAGCCCATGGGCTGTGGCACAGACGCCCATGGGGTGAGGGCCCATGGGCTGTGGCACAGACGCCTACGGGGTGAGGGCCCATGGGCTGTGGCACAGACGCCCACAGGGTGAGGGCCCACGGGCTGTGGCACAGACGCCCCTCTGACGCCCACGGGGTGAGGGCCCCCGGGCTGTGGCACAGACGCCCACGGGGTGGGGGCCCCCGGACTGTGCCACAGACGCCCCTGGGACGCCTACGGGGTGAGGGCCCACGGGCTGTGGCACAGACGCCCACGGGGTGAGGGCCCACGGGCTGTGGCACAGACGCCCACAGGGTGAGGGCCCACGGGCTGTGGCACAGACGCCCCTCTGACGCCCACGGGGTGAGGGCCCACGGGCTGTGGCACAGACGCCCACGGGGTGAGGGCCCACGGGCTGTGGCACAGACGCCCACAGGGTGAGGGCCCACGGGCTGTGGCACAGACGCCCCTCTGACGCCCACGGGGTGAGGGCCCACGGGCTGTGGCACAGACGCCCACGGGGTGAGGGCCCACGGGCTATGGCACAGACGCCCACAGGGTGAGGGCCCACGGGCTGTGGCACAGACGCCCACAGGGTGAGGGCCCACGGGCTGTGGCACAGACGCCCACAGGGTGAGGGCCCACGGGCTGTGGCACAGACGCCCCTCTGACGCCCACGGGGTGAGGGCCCACGGGCTGTGGCACAGACGCCCACGGGGTGAGGGCCCACGGGCTGTGGCACAGACGCCCCTCCGACGCCCACGGGGTGAGGGCCCACGGGCTGTGGCACAGACGCCCACGGGGTGAGGGCCCACGGGCTGTGGCACAGACGCCCCTCCGACGCCCACGGGGTGAGGGCCCACGGGCTGTGGCACAGACGCCTACGGGGTGAGGGCCCACGGGCTGTGGCACAGACGCCTACGGGGTGAGGGCTCACGGGCTGTGGCACAGACGCCCACGGGGTGAGGGCCCCCGGACTGTGGCACAGACGCCCCTGGGACGCCTACGGGGTGAGGGCCCACGGGCTGTGGCACGGACGCCTACGGGGTGAGGGCCCACGGGCTGTGGCACAGACGCCCCTGGGACGCCTACGGGGTGAGGGCCCACGGGCTGTGGCACGGACGCCTACGGGGTGAGGGCCCACGGGCTGTGGCACAGACGCCCACGGGGTGAGGGCCCCCGGACTGTGGCACAGACGCCCCTGGGACGCCTACGGGGTGAGGGCCCACGGGCTGTGGCACAGACGCCTACGGGGTGAGGGCACACGGGCTGTGGCACAGACGCCCCTGGGACGCCTACGGGGTGAGGGCCCACGGGCTGTGGCACGGACGCCTACGGGGTGAGGGCCCCCGGACTGTGGCACAGACGCCCCTGGGACGCCTACGGGGTGAGGGCCCACGGGCTGTGGCACGGACGCCTACGGGGTGAGGGCCCACGGGCTGTGGCACAGACGCCCACGGGGTGAGGGCCCCCGGACTGTGGCACAGACGCCCCTGGGACGCCTACGGGGTGAGGGCCCACGGGCTGTGGCACAGACGCCTACGGGGTGAGGGCCCACGGGCTGTGGCACAGACGCCTACGGGGTGAGGGCCCACGGGCTGTGGCACAGACGCCTACGGGGTGAGGGCCCACGGGCTGTGGCACAGACGCCTACGGGGTGAGGGCCCACGGGCTGTGGCACAGACGCCTACGGGGTGAGGGCCCACGGGCTGTGGCACAGACGCCCACGGGGGGGGGGGCCCCCGGACTGTGGCACAGACGCCCCTGGGACGCCTACGGGGTGAGGGCCCACGGGCTGTGGCACAGACGCCCACGGGGTGAGGGCCCACGGGCTGTGGCACAGACGCCCCTCTGACGCCCACGGGGTGAGGGCCCACGGGCTGTGGCACAGACGCCCACGGGGTGAGGGCCCACGGGCTGTGGCACAGACGCCCATGGGGTGAGGGCCCATGGGCTGTGGAACAGACGCCCACAGGGTGAGGGCCCACGGGCTGTGGCACAGACGCCCACGGGGTGAGGGCCCATGGGCTGTGGCACAGACGCCTACGGGGTGAGGGCCCATGGGCTGTGGCACAGACGCCCCTCTGACGGCCACGGGGTGAGGGCCCACGGGCTGTGGCACAGACGCCCACGGGGTGAGGGCCCACGGGCTGTGGCACAGACGCCCCTCCGACGCCCACGGGGTGAGGGCCCACGGGCTGTGGCACAGACGCCTACGGGGTGAGGGCCCCCGGGCTGTGGCACAGATGCCTACGGGGTGAGGGCTCACGGGCTGTGGCACAGACGCCCACGGGGTGAGGGCCCCCGGACTGTGGCACAGACGCCCCTGGGACGCCTACTGGGTGAGGGCCCACGGGCTGTGGCACGGACGCCTACGGGGTGAGGGCCCACGGGCTGTGGCACAGACGCCTACGGGGTGAGGGCCCACGGGCTGTGGCACAGACGCCTACGGGGTGAGGGCCCACGGGCTGTGGCACAGACGCCTACGGGGTGAGGGCCCACGGGCTGTGGCACAGACGCCCACGGGGTGAGGGCCCACGGGCTGTGGCACAGACGCCCCTCTGACGCCCACGGGGTGAGGGCCCACGGGCTGTGGCACAGACGCCCACGGGGTGAGGGCCCACGGGCTGTGGCACAGACGCCCATGGGGTGAGGGCCCATGGGCTGTGGAACAGACGCCCACAGGGTGAGGGCCCACGGGCTGTGGCACAGACGCCCACGGGGTGAGGGCCCACGGGCTGTGGCACAGACGCCTACGGGGTGAGGGCCCATGGGCTGTGGCACAGACGCCCACAGGGTGAGGGCCCCCGGGCTGTGGCACAGACGCCCATAGGGTGAGGGCCCACGGGCTGTGGCACAGATGCCCCTCTGACGCCCACGGGGTGAGGGCCCACGGGCTGTGGCACAGACACCCACCGGGTGAGGGCCCACGGGCTGTGGCACAGACGCCCACAGGGTGAGGGCCCACGGGCTGTGGCACAGACGCCCATGGGGTGAGGGCCCATGGGCTGTGGCACAGACGCCCACAGGGTGAGGGCCCACGGGCTGTGGCACAGACGCCCACGGGGTGAGGGCCCACGGGCTGTGGCACAGACGCCCACGGGGTGAGGGCCCATGGGCTGTGGCACAGACGCCTACGGGGTGAGGGCCCATGGGCTGTGGCACAGACGCCCCTCTGACGCCCACGGGATGAGGGCCCACGGGCTGTGGCACAGACGCCCATGGGGTGAGGGCCCACGGGCTGTGGCACAGACGCCCATGGGGTGAGAGCCCATGGGCTGTGGCACAGACGCCCATGGGGTGAGGGCCCATGGGCTGTGGCACAGACGCCTACGGGGTGAGGGCCCATGGGCTGTGGCACAGACGCCCACAGGGTGAGGGCCCACGGGCTGTGGCACAGACGCCCCTCTGACGCCCACGGGGTGAGGGCCCCCGGGCTGTGGCACAGACGCCCACGGGGTGGGGGCCCCCGGACTGTGCCACAGACGCCCCTGGGACGCCTACGGGGTGAGGGCCCACGGGCTGTGGCACAGACGCCCACGGGGTGAGGGCCCACGGGCTGTGGCACAGACGCCCACAGGGTGAGGGCCCACGGGCTGTGGCACAGACGCCCCTCTGACGCCCACGGGGTGAGGGCCCACGGGCTGTGGCACAGACGCCCACGGGGTGAGGGCCCACGGGCTGTGGCACAGACGCCCACAGGGTGAGGGCCCACGGGCTGTGGCACAGACGCCCCTCTGACGCCCACGGGGTGAGGGCCCACGGGCTGTGGCACAGACGCCCACGGGGTGAGGGCCCACGGGCTATGGCACAGACGCCCACAGGGTGAGGGCCCACGGGCTGTGGCACAGACGCCCACAGGGTGAGGGCCCACGGGCTGTGGCACAGACGCCCACAGGGTGAGGGCCCACGGGCTGTGGCACAGACGCCCCTCTGACGCCCACGGGGTGAGGGCCCACGGGCTGTGGCACAGACGCCCACGGGGTGAGGGCCCACGGGCTGTGGCACAGACGCCCCTCCGACGCCCACGGGGTGAGGGCCCACGGGCTGTGGCACAGACGCCCACGGGGTGAGGGCCCACGGGCTGTGGCACAGACGCCCCTCCGACGCCCACGGGGTGAGGGCCCACGGGCTGTGGCACAGACGCCTACGGGGTGAGGGCCCACGGGCTGTGGCACAGACGCCTACGGGGTGAGGGCTCACGGGCTGTGGCACAGACGCCCACGGGGTGAGGGCCCCCGGACTGTGGCACAGACGCCCCTGGGACGCCTACGGGGTGAGGGCCCACGGGCTGTGGCACGGACGCCTACGGGGTGAGGGCCCACGGGCTGTGGCACAGACGCCCCTGGGACGCCTACGGGGTGAGGGCCCACGGGCTGTGGCACGGACGCCTACGGGGTGAGGGCCCACGGGCTGTGGCACAGACGCCCACGGGGTGAGGGCCCCCGGACTGTGGCACAGACGCCCCTGGGACGCCTACGGGGTGAGGGCCCACGGGCTGTGGCACAGACGCCTACGGGGTGAGGGCACACGGGCTGTGGCACAGACGCCCCTGGGACGCCTACGGGGTGAGGGCCCACGGGCTGTGGCACGGACGCCTACGGGGTGAGGGCCCCCGGACTGTGGCACAGACGCCCCTGGGACGCCTACGGGGTGAGGGCCCACGGGCTGTGGCACGGACGCCTACGGGGTGAGGGCCCACGGGCTGTGGCACAGACGCCCACGGGGTGAGGGCCCCCGGACTGTGGCACAGACGCCCCTGGGACGCCTACGGGGTGAGGGCCCACGGGCTGTGGCACAGACGCCTACGGGGTGAGGGCCCACGGGCTGTGGCACAGACGCCTACGGGGTGAGGGCCCACGGGCTGTGGCACAGACGCCTACGGGGTGAGGGCCCACGGGCTGTGGCACAGACGCCCACGGGGGGGGGGGGCCCCGGACTGTGGCACAGACGCCCCTGGGACGCCTACGGGGTGAGGGCCCACGGGCTGTGGCACAGACGCCCACGGGGTGAGGGCCCACGGGCTGTGGCACAGACGCCCCTCTGACGCCCACGGGGTGAGGGCCCACGGGCTGTGGCACAGACGCCCACGGGGTGAGGGCCCACGGGCTGTGGCACAGACGCCCATGGGGTGAGGGCCCATGGGCTGTGGAACAGACGCCCACAGGGTGAGGGCCCACGGGCTGTGGCACAGACGCCCACGGGGTGAGGGCCCACGGGCTGTGGCACAGACGCCTACGGGGTGAGGGCCCATGGGCTGTGGCACAGACGCCCACAGGGTGAGGGCCCCCGGGCTGTGGCACAGACGCCCATAGGGTGAGGGCCCACGGGCTGTGGCACAGATGCCCCTCTGACGCCCACGGGGTGAGGGCCCACGGGCTGTGGCACAGACACCCACCGGGTGAGGGCCCACGGGCTGTGGCACAGACGCCCACAGGGTGAGGGCCCACGGGCTGTGGCACAGACGCCCATGGGGTGAGGGCCCATGGGCTGTGGCACAGACGCCCACAGGGTGAGGGCCCACGGGCTGTGGCACAGACGCCTACGGGGTGAGGGCCCATGGGCTGTGGCACAGACGCCCACAGGGTGAGGGCCCCCGGGCTGTGGCACAGACGCCCATAGGGTGAGGGCCCACGGGCTGTGGCACAGATGCCCCTCTGACGCCCACGGGGTGAGGGCCCACGGGCTGTGGCACAGACACCCACCGGGTGAGGGCCCACGGGCTGTGGCACAGACGCCCACAGGGTGAGGGCCCACGGGCTGTGGCACAGACGCCCATGGGGTGAGGGCCCATGGGCTGTGGCACAGACGCCCACAGGGTGAGGGCCCACGGGCTGTGGCACAGACGCCCACGGGGTGAGGGCCCACGGGCTGTGGCACAGACGCCCCTCTGCCGCCCACGGGGTGAGGGCCCACGGGCTGTGGCACAGACGCCCACGGGGTGAGGGCCCACGGGCTGTGACACAGACGCCCACAGGGTGAGGGCCCCCGGGCTGTGGCACAGAGGCCCCTGGGAAGCCTACGGGGTGAGGGCCCACGGGCTGTGGCACAGACGCCCACAGGGTGAGGGCCCACGGGCTGTGGCACAGACGTCCCTCTGATGCCCACGGGGTGAGGGCCCACGGGCTGTGGCACAGACGCCCACGGGGTGAGGGCCCACGGGCTGTGGCACAGACGCCCACGGGGTGAGGGCCCACGGGCTGTGGCACAGACGCCCACGGGGTGAGGGCCCACGGGCTGTGGCACAGACGCCCACGGGGTGAGGGCCCACGGGCTGTGGCACATACGCCCATGGGGTGAGGGCCCATGGGCTGTGGCACAGACGCCCACAGGGTGAGGGCCCACGGGCTGTGGCACAGACGCCGACGGGGTGAGGGCCCATGGGCTGTGGCACAGACGCCTACGGGGTGAGGGCCCATGGGCTGTGGCACAGACGCCCCTCTGACGGCCACGGGGTGAGGGCCCATGGGCTGTGGCACAGACGCCCCTCTGACGCTCACGGGGTGAGGGCCCATGGGCTGTGGCACAGACGCCCACGGGGTGAGGGCCCACGGGCTGTGGCACAGACGCCCCTCTGACGCCAACAGGGTGAGGGCCCACGGGCTGTGACACAGACGCCCCTCTGACGCCCACGGGGTGAGGGCCCACGGTCTGTGGCACAGACGCCCACGGGGTGAGGGCCCCCGGGCTGTGGCACAGACGCCCCTGGGACGCCTACGGGGTGAGGGCCCACGGGCTGTGGCACAGACGCCCACAGGGTGAGGGCCCACGTGCTGTGGCACAGACGCCCCTCTGACGCCCACGGGGTGAGGGCCCACGGGCTGTGGCACAGACGCCCACGGGGTGAGGGCCCATGGGCAGTGGCACAGACGCCCACAGGGTGAGGGCCCACGGGCTGTGTCACAGACGCCCCTCTGACGCCCACGGGGTGAGGGCCCCCGGGTTGTGGCACAGACGCCCACGGGGTGAGGGCCCACGGGCTGTGGCACAGACGCCCACGGGGTGAGGGCCCCCGGACTGTGGCACAGACGCCCCTGGGACGCCTACGGGGTGAGGGCCCACGGGCTGTGGCACAGACGCCCACAGGGAGAGGGCCCACGGGCTGTGGCACAGACGCCCCTCTGACGCCCACGGGGTGAGGGCCCCCGGGCTGTGGCACAGACGCCCACGGGGTGAGGGCCCACGGGCTGTGGCACAGACGCCCACGGGGTGAGGGCCCGCGGACTGTGGCACAGACGCCCCTGGGACGCCTACGGGGTGAGGGCCCACGGGCTGTGGCACAGAGGCCCACGGGGTGAGGGCCCACGGGCTGTGGCACAGACGCCCACAGGGTGAGGGCCCACGGGCTGTGGCACAGACGCCCCTCTGACGCCCACGGGGTGAGGGCCCACGGGCTGTGGCACAGACGCCCACGGGGTGAGGGCCCACGGGCTATGGCACAGACGCCCACAGGGTGAGGGCCCACGGGCTGTGGCACAGACGCCCACAGGGTGAGGGCCCACGGGCTGTGGCACAGACGCCCACAGGGTGAGGGCCCACGGGCTGTGGCACAGACGCCCCTCTGACGCCCACGGGGTGAGGGCCCACGGGCTGTGGCACAGACGCCCACTGGGTGAGGGCCCACGGGCTGTGGCACAGACGCCCCTCCGACGCCCACGGGGTGAGGGCCCACGGGCTGTGGCACAGACGCCCACGGGGTGAGGGCCCACGGGCTGTGGCACAGACGCCTACGGGGTGAGGGCCCACGGGCTGTGGCACAGACGCCTACGGGGTGAGGGCCCACGGGCTGTGGCACAGACGCCCACGGGGTGAGGGCCCCCGGACTGTGGCACAGACGCCCCTGGGACGCCTACGGGGTGAGGGCCCACGGGCTGTGGCACAGACGCCCACGGGGTGAGGGCCCACGGGCTGTGGCACAGACGCCTACGGGGTGAGGGCCCACGGGCTGTGGCACAGACGCCTACGGGGTGAGGGCCCACGGGCTGTGGCACAGACGCCTACGGGGTGAGGGCCCACGGGCTGTGGCACAGACGCCCCTCTGACGCCCACGGGGTGAGGGCCCACGGGCTGTGGCACAGACGCCCACGGGGTGAGGGCCCACGGGCTGTGGTACAGACGCCCATGGGGTGAGGGCCCATGGGCTGTGGAACAGACGCCCACGGGGTGAGGGCCCACGGGCTGTGGCACAGACGCCCACGGGGTGAGGGCCCACGGGCTGTGGCACAGACGCCCCTCTGACGCCCACAGGGTGAGGGCCCACGGGCTGTGGCACAGACGCCCACGGGGTGAGGGCCCACGGGCTGTGGCACAGACGCCCATGGGGTGAGGGCCCATGGGCTGTGGAACAGACGCCCACGGGGTGAGGGCCCACGGGCTGTGGCACAGACGCCCACAGGGTGAGGGCCCACGGGCTGTGGCACAGACGCCCCTCTGACGCCCACAGGGTGAGGGCCCACGGGCTGTGGCACAGACGCCCCTCTGACGCCCATGGGGTGAGGGCCCACGGGCTGTGGCACAGACACCCACCGGGTGAGGGCCCACGGGCTGTGGCACAGACGCCCACAGGGTGAGGGCCCACGGGCTGTGGCACAGACGCCCACGGGGTGAGGGCCCATGGGCTGTGGCACAGACGCCCCTCTGACGCCCATGGGGTGAGTGCCCACGGGCTGTGGCACAGACGCCCACGGAGTGAGGGCCCACGGGCTGTGACACAGACGCCCACAGGGTGAGGGCCCACGGGCTGTGGCACAGACGCCCCTCTGATGCCCACGGGGTGAGGGCCCACGGGCTGTGGCACAGACGCCCACGGGGTGAGGGCCCCCGGGCTGTGGCACAGAGGCCCCTGGGACGCCTACGGGGTGAGGGCCCACGGGCTGTGGCACAGACGCCCACAGGGTGAGGGCCCACGGGCTGTGGCACAGACGCCCCTCTGACGCCCACGGGGTGAGGGCCCACGGGCTGTGGCACAGACGCCCACGGGGTGAGGGCCCACGGGCTGTGGCACAGACGCCCACGGGGTGAGGGCCCACGGGCTATGGCACAGACGCCCACGGGGTGAGGGCCCACGGGCTGTGGCACAGACGCCCATGGGGTGAGGGCCCTAGGGCTGTGGCACAGACGCCAACAGGGTGAGGGCCCACGGGCTGTGGCACAGACGCCCCTCCGACGCCCACGGGGTGAGGGCCCTCGGGCTGTGGCACAGACGCCCACGGGGTGAGGGCCCACGGGCTGTGGCACATACGCCCATGGGGTGAGGGCCCATGGGCTGTGGCACAGACGCCCACAGGGTGAGGGCCCACGGGCTGTGGCACAGACGCCCACGGGGTGAGGGCCCATGGGCTGTGGCACAGACGCCTACGGGGTGAGGGCCCATGGGCTGTGGCACAGACGCCCCTCTGACGGCCTCGGGGTGAGGGCCCATGGGCTGTGGCACAGACGCCCCTCTGACGCCCACGGGGTGAGGGCCCATGGGCTGTGGCACAGACGCCCCTCTGACACCCACGGGGTGAGGGCCCATGGGCTGTGGCACAGACGCCCCTCTGACGCCAACGGGGTGAGGGCCCATGGGCTGTGGCACAGACGCCCACAGGGTGAGGGCCCACGGGCTGTGGCACAGACGCCCCTCTGACGCCCACGGGGTGAGGGCCCACGGGCTGTGGCACAGACGCCCACGGGGTGAGGGCCCACGGGCTGTGGCACAGACGCCCACGGGGTGAGGGCCCATGGGCTGTGGCACAGACGCCCCTCTGACGGCCTCGGGGTGAGGGCCCATGGGCTGTGGCACAGACGCCCCTCTGACGGCCTCGGGGTGAGGGCCCACGGGCTGTGGCACAGACGCCCACGGGGTGAGGGCCCACGGGCTGTGGCACAGACGCCCCTCTGACGCCCACGGGGTGAGGGCCCACGGGCTGTGGCACAGACGCCCACGGGGTGAGGGCCCACGGGCTGTGGCACAGACGCCCATGGGGTGAGGGCCCATGGGCTGTGGAACAGACGCCCACGGGGTGAGGGCCCACGGGCTGTGGCACAGACGCCCACAGGGTGAGGGCCCACGGGCTGTGGCACAGACGCCCCTCTGACGCCCACAGGGTGAGGGCCCACGGGCTGTGGCACAGACGCCCCTCTGACGCCCATGGGGTGAGGGCCCACGGGCTGTGGCACAGACACCCACCGGGTGAGGGCCCACGGGCTGTGGCACAGACGCCCACAGGGTGAGGGCCCACGGGCTGTGGCACAGACGCCCACGGGGTGAGGGCCCATGGGCTGTGGCACAGACGCCCCTCTGACGCCCATGGGGTGAGTGCCCACGGGCTGTGGCACAGACGCCCACGGAGTGAGGGCCCACGGGCTGTGACACAGACGCCCACAGGGTGAGGGCCCACGGGCTGTGGCACAGACGCCCCTCTGATGCCCACGGGGTGAGGGCCCACGGGCTGTGGCACAGACGCCCACGGGGTGAGGGCCCCCGGGCTGTGGCACAGAGGCCCCTGGGACGCCTACGGGGTGAGGGCCCACGGGCTGTGGCACAGACGCCCACAGGGTGAGGGCCCACGGGCTGTGGCACAGACGCCCCTCTGACGCCCACGGGGTGAGGGCCCACGGGCTGTGGCACAGACGCCCACGGGGTGAGGGCCCACGGGCTGTGGCACAGACGCCCACGGGGTGAGGGCCCACGGGCTATGGCACAGACGCCCACGGGGTGAGGGCCCACGGGCTGTGGCACAGACGCCCATGGGGTGAGGGCCCTAGGGCTGTGGCACAGACGCCAACAGGGTGAGGGCCCACGGGCTGTGGCACAGACGCCCCTCCGACGCCCACGGGGTGAGGGCCCTCGGGCTGTGGCACAGACGCCCACGGGGTGAGGGCCCACGGGCTGTGGCACATACGCCCATGGGGTGAGGGCCCATGGGCTGTGGCACAGACGCCCACAGGGTGAGGGCCCACGGGCTGTGGCACAGACGCCCACGGGGTGAGGGCCCATGGGCTGTGGCACAGACGCCTACGGGGTGAGGGCCCATGGGCTGTGGCACAGACGCCCTTCTGACGGCCTCGGGGTGAGGGCCCATGGGCTGTGGCACAGACGCCCCTCTGACGCCCACGGGGTGAGGGCCCATTGGCTGTGGCACAGACGCCCCTCTGACACCCACGGGGTGAGGGCCCATGGGCTGTGGCACAGACGCCCCTCTGACGCCAACGGGGTGAGGGCCCATGGGCTGTGGCACAGACGCCCACAGGGTGAGGGCCCACGGGCTGTGGCACAGACGCCCCTCTGACGCCCACGGGGTGAGGGCCCACGGGCTGTGGCACAGACGCCCACGGGGTGAGGGCCCACGGGCTGTGGCACAGACGCCCACGGGGTGAGGGCCCATGGGCTGTGGCACAGACGCCCCTCTGACGGCCTCGGGGTGAGGGCCCATGGGCTGTGGCACAGACGCCCCTCTGACGCCCACGGGGTGAGGGCCCATGGGCTGTGGCACAGACGCCCACGGGGTGAGGGCCCATGGGCTGTGGCACAGACGCCCCTCTGACACCCACGGGGTGAGGGCCCATGGGCTGTGGCACAGACGCCCCTCTGACGCCAACGGGGTGAGGGCCCATGGGCTGTGGCACAGACGCCCACAGGGTGAGGGCCCACGGGCTGTGGCACAGACGCCCCTCTGACGCCCACGGGGTGAGGGCCCATGGGCTGTGGAACAGACTCCCATGGGGTGAGGGCCCACGGGCTGTGGCACAGACGCCCCTGGGACGCCTACGGGGTGAGGGCCCACGGGCTGTGGCACAGACACCCACCGGGTGAGGGCCCACGGGCTGTGGCACAGACGCCCAAAGGGTGAGGGCCCACGGGCTGTGGCACAGACGCCCACAGGGTGAGGGCCCACGGGCTGTGGCACAGACGCCCACGGGGTGAGGGCCCACGGGCTGTGGCACAGACGCCTACAAGGTGAGGGCCCACGGGCTGTGGCACAGACGCCCACGGGGTGGGGGGGCCCCGGACTGTGGCACAGACGCCCCTGGGACGCCTACGGGGTGAGGGCCCACGGGCTGTGGCACAGACGCCCACGGGGTGAGGGCCCACGGGCTGTGGCACAGACGCCCCTCTGACGCCCACGGGGTGAGGGCCCACGGGCTGTGGCACAGACGCCCACGGGGTGAGGGCCCACGGGCTGTGGCACAGACGCCCACGGGGTGAGGGCCCACGGGCTGTGGCACAGACGCCCATGGGGTGAGGTCCCATGGGCTGTGGAACAGACGCCCACAGGGTGAGGGCCCACGGGCTGTGGCACAGACGCCCCTCTGACGCCCACGGGGTGAGGGCCCACGGGCTGTGGCACAGACACCCACCGGGTGAGGGCCCACGGGCTGTGGCACAGACGCCCACAGGGTGAGGGCCCACGGGCTGTGGCACAGACGCCCATGGGGTGAGGGCCCATGGGCTGTGGCTCAGTCGCCCACAGGGTGAGGGCCCACGGGCTGTGGCACAGACGCCCACGGGGTGAGGGCCCACGGGCTGTGGCACAGACGCCCACAGGGTGAGGGCCCACGGGCTGTGGCACAGACGCCCCTCTGACGCCCACGGGGTGAGGGCCCACGGGCTGTGGCACAGACGCCCACGGGGTGAGGGCCCACGGGCTGTGGCACAGACGCCCATGGGGTGAGGGCCCACGGGCTGTGGCACAGACGCCCAAAGGGTGAGGGCCCACGGGCTGTGGCACAGACGCTCAAAGGGTGAGGGCCCACGGGCTGTAGCACAGACGCCCACGGGGTGAGGGCCCACGGGCTGTGGCACAGACGCCCACGGGGTGAGGGCCCACGGGCTGTGGCACAGACGCCCACGGGGTGAGGGCCCACGGGCTGTGACACAGACGCCCACAGGGTGAGGGCCCACGGGCTGTGGCACAGACGCCCCTCTGATGCCCACGGGGTGAGGGCCCACGGGCTGTGGCACAGACGCCCACGGGGTGAGGGCCCCCGGGCTGTGGCACAGAGGCCCCTGGGACGCCTACGGGGTGAGGGCCCACGGGCTGTGGCACAGACGCCCACGGGGTGAGGGCCCACGGGCTGTGGCACAGACGCCCACAGGGTGAGGGCCCACGGGCTGTGGCACAGACGCCCCTCTGACGCCCACGGGGTGAGGGCCCACGGGCTGTGGCACAGACGCCCACGGGGTGAGGGCCCACGGGCTGTGGCACAGACGCCCATGGGGTGAGGGCCCATGGGCTGTGGAACAGACGCCCACGGGGTGAGGGCCCACGGGCTGTGGCACAGACGCCCCTCTGACGCCCACGGGGTGAGGGCCCACGGGCTGTGGCACAGACACCCACCGGGTGAGGGCCCACGGGCTGTGGCACAGACGCCCACAGGGTGAGGGCCCACGGGCTGTGGCACAGACGCCCACGGGGTGAGGGCCCATGGGCTGTGGCACAGACGCCCCTCTGACGCCCATGGGGTGAGGGCCCACGGGCTGTGGCACAGACGCCCACGGGGTGAGGGCCCACGGGCTGTGACACAGACGCCCACAGGGTGAGGGCCCACGGGCTGTGGCACAGACGCCCCTCTGATGCCCACGGGGTGAGGGCCCACGGGCTGTGGCACAGACGCCCACGGGGTGAGGGCCCCCGGGCTGTGGCACAGAGGCCCCTGGGACGCCTACGGGGTGAGGGCCCACGGGCTGTGGCACAGACGCCCACAGGGTGAGGGCCCACGGGCTGTGGCACAGACGCCCCTCTGACGCCCACGGGGTGAGGGCCCACGGGCTGTGGCACAGACGCCCACGGGGTGAGGGCCCACGGGCTGTGGCACAGACGCCCACGGGGTGAGGGCCCACGGGCTGTGGCACAGACGCCCACGGGGTGAGGGCCCACGGGCTGTGGCACAGACGCCCATGGGGTGAGGGCCCTAGGGCTGTGGCACAGACGCCCACAGGGTGAGGGCCCACGGGCTGTGGCACAGACGCCCCTCCGACGCCCACGGGGTGAGGGCCCTCGGGCTGTTGCACAGACGCCCACGGGGTGAGGGCCCACGGGCTGTGGCACATACGCCCATGGGGTGAGGGCCCATGGGCTGTGGCACAGACGCCCACAGGGTGAGGGCCCACGGGCTGTGGCACAGACGCCCACGGGGTGAGGGCCCATGGGCTGTGGCACAGACGCCTACGGGGTGAGGGCCCATGGGCTGTGGCACAGACGCCCCTCTGACGGCCTCGGGGTGAGGGCCCATGGGCTGTGGCACAGACGCCCCTCTGACGCCCACGGGGTGAGGGCCCATGGGCTGTGGCACAGACGCCCACGGGGTGAGGGCCCATGGGCTGTGGCACAGACGCCCCTCTGACACCCACGGGGTGAGGGCCCATGGGCTGTGGCACAGACGCCCCTCTGACGCCAACGGGGTGAGGGCCCATGGGCTGTGGCACAGACGCCCACAGGGTGAGGGCCCACGGGCTGTGGCACAGACGCCCCTCTGACGCCCACGGGGTGAGGGCCCACGGGCTGTGGCACAGACGCCCACGGGGTGAGGGCCCACGGGCTGTGGCACAGACGCCCACGGGGTGAGGGCCCACGGGCTGTGACACAGACGCCCACAGGGTGAGGGCCCACGGGCTGTGGCACAGACGCCCCTCTGACGCCCACGGGGTGAGGGCCCATGGGCTGTGGAACAGACGCCCATGGGGTGAGGGCCCACGGGCTGTGGCACAGACGCCCCTGGGACGCCTACGGGGTGAGGGCCCACGGGCTGTGGCACAGACACCCACCGGGTGAGGGCCCACGGGCTGTGGCACAGACGCCCAAAGGGTGAGGGCCCACGGGCTGTGGCACAGACGCCCACAGGGTGAGGGCCCACGGGCTGTGGCACAGACGCCCACGGGGTGAGGGCCCATGGGCTGTGGCACAGACGCCCCTCTGACGCCCATGGGGTGAGGGCCCACGGGCTGTGGCACAGACGCCCACGGGGTGAGGGCCCACGGGCTGTGACACAGACGCCCACAGGGTGAGGGCCCACGGGCTGTGGCACAGACGCCCCTCTGATGCCCACGGGGTGAGGGCCCACGGGCTGTGGCACAGACGCCCACGGGGTGAGGGCCCCCGGGCTGTGGCACAGAGGCCCCTGGGACGCCTACGGGGTGAGGGCCCACGGGCTGTGGCACAGACGCCCACAGGGTGAGGGCCCACGGGCTGTGGCACAGACGCCCCTCTGACGCCCACGGGGTGAGGGCCCACGGGCTGTGGCACAGACGCCCACGGGGTGAGGGCCCACGGGCTGTGGCACAGACGCCCACGGGGTGAGGGCCCACGGGCTGTGGCACAGACGCCCACGGGGTGAGGGCCCACGGGCTGTGGCACAGACGCCCATGGGGTGAGGGCCCTAGGGCTGTGGCACAGACGCCCACGGGGTGAGGGCCCACGGGCTGTGTCACAGACGCCCCTCCGACGCCCACGGGGTGAGGGCCCTCGGGCTGTGGCACAGACGCCCACGGGGTGAGGGCCCATGGGCTGTGGCACATACGCCCATGGGGTGAGGGCCCATGGGCTGTGGCACAGACGCCCACAGGGTGAGGGCCCACGGGCTGTGGCACAGACGCCCACGGGGTGAGGGCCCATGGGCTGTGGCACAGACGCCTACGGGGTGAGGGCCCATGGGCTGTGGCACAGACGCCCCTCTGACGGCCTCGGGGTGAGGGCCCATGGGCTGTGGCACAGACGCCCCTCTGACGCCCACGGGGTGAGGGCCCATGGGCTGTGGCACAGACGCCCACGGGGTGAGGGCCCATGGGCTGTGGCACAGACGCCCCTCTGACACCCACGGGGTGAGGGCCCATGGGCTGTGGCACAGACGCCCCTCTGACGCCAACGGGGTGAGGGCCCATGGGCTGTGGCACAGACGCCCACAGGGTGAGGGCCCACGGGCTGTGGCACAGACGCCCCTCTGACGCCCACGGGGTGAGGGCCCACGGGCTGTGGCACAGACGCCCACGGGGTGAGGGCCCACGGGCTGTGGCACAGACGCCCACGGGGTGAGGGCCCACGGGCTGTGACACAGACGCCCACAGGGTGAGGGCCCACGGGCTGTGGCACAGACGCCCCTCTGACGCCCACGGGGTGAGGGCCCACGGGCTGTGGCACAGACGCCCATGGGGTGAGGGCCCACGGGCTGTGGCACAGACGCCCCTCTGACGCCCACGGGGTGAGGGCCCACGGGCTGTGGCACAGACGCCCATGGGGTGAGGGCCCACGGGCTGTGGCACAGACGCCCCTCTGACGCCCACGGGGTGAGGGCCCACGGGCTGTGGCACAGACGCCCACGGGGTGAGGGCCCACGGGCTGTGACATAGACGCCCACAGGGTGAGGGCCCATGGGCTGTGGCACAGACGCCCCTCTGACGCCCACGGGGTGAGGGCCCACGGGCTGTGGCACAGACGCCCACGGGGTGAGGGCCCCCGGACTGTGGCACAGAGGCCCCTGGGACGCCTACGGGGTGAGGGCCCACGGGCTGTGGCACAGACGCCCACAGGGTGAGGGGCCCACGGGCTGTGGCACAGACGCCCCTCTGACGCCCACGGGGTGAGGGCCCACGGGCTGTGGCACAGACGCCCACGGGGTGAGGGCCCACGGGCTGTGGCACAGACGCCCACGGGGTGAGGGCCCACGGGTTGTGGCACAGACGCCCACGGGGTGAGGGCCCACGGGCTGTGGCACAGACGCCCATGAGGTGAGGGCCCTAGGGCTGTGGCACAGACGCCCACAGGGTGAGGGCCCACGGGCTGTGGCACAGACGCCCCTCCGACGCCCACGGGGTGAGGGCCCACGGGCTGTGGCACAGACACCCACGGGGTGAGGGCCCACGGGCTGTGGCACAGACGCCCCTCTGATGCTCACGGGGTGAGGGCCCACGGGCTGTGGCACAGACGCCCACGAAGTGAGGGCCCACGGGCTGTGACACAGACGCCCACAGGGTGAGGGCCCCCGGGCTGTGGCACAGATGCCCCTCTGACGCCCACGGGGTGAGGGCCCACGGGCTGTGGCACAGACGCCCACGGGGTGAGGGCCCCCGGGCTGTGGCACAGACGCCCTTGGGACGCCAACGGGGTGAGGGCCCACGGGCTGTGGCACAGACGCCCACGGGGTGAGGGCCCACGGGCTGTGGCACAGACGCCTACGGGGTGAGGGCCCATGGGCTGTGGCACAGACGCCCACGGGGTGAGGGCCCACGGGCTGTGGCACAGACGCCCACAGGGTGAGGGCCCACGGGCTGTGGCACAGACGCCCCTCTGACGCCCACGGGGTGAGGGCCCATGGGCTGTGGCACAGACGCCCCTCTGACGCCCACGGGGTGAGGGCCCACGGGCTGTGGCACAGAAGCCCCTCTGCCGCCCACGGGGTGAGGGCCCACGGGCTGTGGCACAGACGCCCCTCTGACGCCCACGGGGTGAGGGCCCACGGGCTGTGGCACAGACGCCCCTGTGCCGCCCACGGGGTGAGGGCCCATGGGCTGTGGCACAGACGCCCACGGGGTGAGGGCCCCCGGGCTGTGGCACAGACGCCCCTCGGACGCCCACGGGGTGAGGGCCCACGGGCTGTGGCACAGACGCCCACGGGGTGAGGGCCCCCGGGCTGTGGCACAGACGCCCACGGGGTGAGGGCACACGGGCTGTGGCACAGACGGAGACCCGCTGGCCGGCGTGGGCGGCACCCGCACCTCTCAGCTCGTGTTCCCGGGAGCCGGCACACGCATACAAATCCCCATCGAGGACACAGGCATGCGGGGCTGAGAACCGCGGAAGCTGAGTGGACACGGTGCCAGGGGGCGGGTGTCACCTGGATGGGCCAGGACTCCCTTCCTTCTCCGCCCGGCTTTTGCTTCAGTCGGTGACACCACGAACGCCCCTCACCGCCCCCCCAGCCTGCCCGTGCGTGTGAGAGCCGGCCCCACTGACTGTCTCTCCTAAAATGTATTTTACTGCCGAAACCGGTTTGGATCAGTGGTAGAGCGTCGGTCTGGGGACTGAAAGGTCCCGGGTTCGATTCCGGTGAAGGGCATGTACATTGGTTGCAGGCACATCTCTGGAAGGGGGTGTGCAGGAGGCAGCTGGTTGATGTTTGTCTCTCATCGACGTTTCTAGCTCTCTATCTCTCTCCCTTCCTCTCTGTAAAACATCAATAAAATATTTTTAAAAAAAACAAACAAAAAAAACAAAAAACGTATTTTACTGCCGAAACCGGTGTGCTCAGTGGATAGAGCCTGTGGACTGAAATGTTCCAGGTTCAATTCAGGTCAAGGGCACGTGCCTTGGTTGTGGGTGCATCCCTGGTGGGGGGGATGCAAAAGGCAGCTGATGGATGATTCTCTCTCATCGATGTTTCTAACTCTCTATCCCTCTCTCTTCCTCTCTGTGAAAAGTCAATAAAAAATAAAAACATATTTCACTGATTTCAGGGCCGAAGGGAGAGGGAGAGTTAGAAGCACCAGGGATGAGACAGGATCGTGGATCATGCACGCCTCCTCCTGGGGTGGAGCCCGCACCCCGAGCCCACTGACCGGGGATGAACCCTGACCTCCCGGTTCGTGGTCGACGCTCCACCACGGAGCCAGCAGGCCGGGCTGAGTCAGCCCCGATTCAAAGATGAGGACGCTGAGGCTGAAACATTTCACCTGGTGGCCCCAAACCACACACGGCGAGGAAGCTCTTGGCGCCGAGTCGAGGTTTGTGGGTTTTTGTGGGTTTCTCACCAAACCCAGGTGTCTAAACAGGAGAGGCCAGGAATAGCAGCTCCAGGACGCAGCCTCGGGGGGCTGGGGGGAAGTGTGAGGACTTAGTCACCGCACTCACCTCCTTGGGCGCTATTCTGGGCTCAGCCGCCCCCCTCGGCCTCCTGACCCGGCACCGGGGTCAGGACGCCCACGACCTCGGCGGCCGCGCGCGGTCCTGACTCAGCGGCCGAGCCACCCTCCCGGCCTCCGAGGGCCGGGCCGCAGGCGAGCACCGCTCTCCACGGCGGAGCGGGGGCTCCAGCGGCCGGAAGGGGGCTCCCGGCCCCTGACCCCGTGGCGCGTCCCTCTCACACCCACAGGCACCGGACAGCCTCTCGCAGCCGCCCCGTCGGTAACACACCGCACGGAAAGGCATGCTTTGGCCTCTCGGTTCCAACGAAGGACTCAGAGGGGGGTCTGATGACTCGCCCCAAACTAAACAGAACGGATTGTAAACAACCAGCACGGAACAGCGGCCAAGACAAGGCCAGACCGCCGAATGGCTCCCCTCCCGCCTCCCCCCCCCCTCCCGTGCTGCAAGCTCTAAGGGGGCGGCCCGATGACAATGGCTTTTCAGTCCTTCATTCATTCACTCGCTCGCTCGCTCACTCGCTCACGGAGGGCATCGGCGCTCAGAACCCGCCCCCCTGCCCCCCCTCCGGTCAGGAGGCCAGGCCACCTTCCCTGCTGGCTCCAGACAATCCCTGGCCTCTGAGACGCCGCCCACAACCCCGAGGTGCCCGTGACCCCGAGGCACCATGACCCCAAGGCACCATGACCCTGAGGCGCCCGTGACCCCAACGTGCCCGTGATCCAGAGGTTCCCACGACCCTGAGGCACCATGACCCCAAGGCGCCACGACCTCCAGGCACCTGTAACCCCAAGGCACCCATGACCCCGAGGCGCCCGTGACCCCAAGGTGCCCGTGACCCCGAGGCACCATGACCTCAAGGTGCCTGTGATCCAGAGGTTCCCGTGACCCTTAGGCACCATGACCCCGAGGCGCCATGACCCGGAGGCGCCCGTGACCCCAAGGCACCCATGACCCCGAGGTGCCCACAACCCCGAGATGCCCGTGACCCCGAGGCACCATGACCCCGAGGCGCCCACGACCTCCAGGCACCTGTAACCCCAAGGCACCCATGACCCCGAGGCGCCCGTGACCCCAAGGTGCCCGTGATCCAGAGGTTCCCGTGACCCCAAGGCACCCATGACCCCGAGGCGCCCGCTCGCTGGGGAGCAGAGGGAGCCTCCTCGGAGGCGGGATGAGGTCGGCCCGCTCCTCGGCACAGGGCCCTTGGTCGGTGGTTGAACGAGAAGAGCCTTCACCCGGTGGCCGCCTCAGACTCACGAGGTCCCGGGGCCGAGAGCACAGACCCAGGCTGACGCCTCGAGTGCACGCTCCGGCCCCGGACTCTGAGGAGGTGAGTTTCTGTCTAGCCCAGTGGGTGGCGCGTGTGGCAGCCTGGGCCACGGGCGCGGTGCTGTTCGCTGGACCACGCACAGCTCTGAATTCCCAGAATGCCGTGCGGCGGCCCCTGCTTCCTGTGGCCATTCCTTCGCCTCACGCAGCCCTTCCCTCCGTTCCCTCTCGGCGTCCAAAGCAGCACGCGGGCAGCGGGCAGGCACCGGGACTGTGAGCGCTCGGCCGCGGCCGGCAGTAACCGTGTGAAGCAGCCGGCAGGACGACCGACTGCAGGGCCACAGGCCCTGGTCACGCGGGGTCTTAGCGCGGAGCCTGCCACCCGGACGCCGCAGGCTCAGCCGTGAGAGGGCCTCGCTCTATTTCAAAGACCTCCCGGCTCCACCCACTACCCAGCAGCTATCCGTTAACGAAAGGGCAATATGCTAATTAGGCCACGAGACCCTCCCGGGGTCCTTCCAGACAAAGCCATGGTGGGGGGCCGAGGCAGAGGGGGGGAGGGGTGACCAGGCCAGGAGGGAAGGGCAGTTGGGGGTGATCAGGCCAGGAGGGAAGGGCAGTTGGGGGTGATCAGGCCTGCAGGGGAGGGCAGTGGGGGTGACCAGGCCAGGAGGGAAGGGCAGTGGGGGGTGACCAGGCCAGGAGGGAAGGGCAGTGGGGGTGACCAGGCCAGGAGGGAAGGGCAGTTGGGGTGACCAGGCCAGGAGGGAAGGGCAGTTGGGGTGACCAGGCCAGGAGGGAAGGGCAGTTGGGGGTGACCAGGCCAGGAGGGAAGGGCAGTGGGGGGTGATCAGGCCAGGAGGGAAGGGCAGTTGGGGGTGATCAGGCTGGTGGGGGGGAGGGGTAGTTGGGGGCGAGCAGGCCAGTAAAGGGGATCAGTTAGGGGTGATCAGGCTGGCGGGAGGAGGGGGGGAGTTGGGGGCGAGCAGGCCAGCAGGCAGAGTGGTTAGGGTGATCAAGCAGGCAGGCAGGTGAGCGGTTAGGATTGCAAGGGGTTTGTCCGACGGCCAGTTTAGGCCCGATCCCACAGGGGTCTCAGATTAGAGAGGATGCAGGCCAGCTGAGAGACACACCCGTACACTAATTTCATGCGCCGGGCCTCTAGTGTATGTATAAAAGCCTAAGCAACCGTTCGACCACTCAACCAGCAGCTGTGGCACGCACTGACCGGGCTCTGACCCGAGGCGGCTCTCCAGCCCTGCCCCCGACTCCCGCTGGAGCCGTGGTCCCGCCTCCAGAGAGACCTGCTTCCTACCCAGGGCCTTGCAGAGCTTCAGGCACGGCCTCCAGCCACCTGCTCGCAGTGAAGCAGGCGGGAGGGGGGGTGATGGGGGGCCTGAAACGAGAGGTTTGAGGAAGCCCTCGGGGTGCCCAGAGGCAGCAGCCTTCGTGGCAGCTTCCAGGTGTGGGCCAGGCCTGCCCTCGGGGCTCCGGCTCCAGGGAGAAGGGTGGGAGGTCAAAGAGAAGCCAGGTCTCCGCACCCCGAGGCTCGTGATGGCGGTGACGGTGATTCTGTTCCCCCAAAGGCCTGCGGGAGCCGAGCCGCCAGCCTGCGCGTGTGATTCTGTTCCCCCAAAGGTCTGCGGGAGCCGAGCCGCCGGCCTGCGCGTGTGGCCGCGTCGGGTCCTCACGGAGGTGGAGGTGCGATGAGGGCGTGGGCCCGAACCAGCACAGCTGGCCGCCTTATAAAGGGGGGTCTGGCCAGGGACAGAGGGACACCACGGGGGCCGGTCGGGGAGCCGGTATGGCCGCGGTGCATCCTCAGGCCAAGGACGCCGGCAGCACAGGAGGGAGGTGAGGAGGGAAGACCCCCCCCCCATCGGGAGTGGGGGCGCCCCCAGGCCAGGGTGCGAGGCCCCTCAGGGTGGCAGCACCGTGAACAGCCTCTGTTCTCTGGAGCCAAAGGAAAACTCCAATGAGCCTGAGAAAGTCCCCGTAAACCCAGGACAAAGGGTGGTTTCCTTGTGAATTAGCAGTTTTACCTAAACAAAGCTCATTGTGTGGGGTGACCGCCTCACACCCCCAGGAGGAGCGATAAGAAACGCCTCAGTCAGCAGAGGGAAGGAGGGAGGGAGGGAGGGCTCCGCCCGCAGATCCGCTTCCCGTGGGCGTGGGCGGCGTTTCCTACCGGCTACCGGCCGCTTCTCCGGTTTACCGTGTTTGCTGCTGCGAATGGTGTTACAGACCCTCCCTCCCCTCCCCCATCTCAAACACACACTCACACACTCACACACTCACACACACATACACACACCCATGCCGGTGCAGTGGATGATATTACAGACCCCCCTCCCCTCCCCCATCACACACACACTCACACACACACACACACACTCCCACACACACTCACACACATACACACACCGCCTTCTCCCATGCCAGTGCTGCCGATGGTGTTACAGACCCTCCCCTCCCCTCCCCCATCACACACACACTCACACACACACACACACACACACACACACACACACTCACACACATACTCACACACACACACACACACACACTCACACACACTCACACACACTCACACACTCACACACACACTCACACACACCGCCTCCCCTCCATGCCGGTCCGCAGGCTGTGCCTCTAAGTACGAGGCCTTTGGCTTCTCTCTTCTCGCCCCCCAACCCCACATCACTGGGTGAGTGTGTGTGTGTGTGTGTGTGTGTGTGTGTGTGTGTGAGTGTGTGAGTGTGTGTGTGTGTGTGTGTGTGTGTGTGTGTGTGTGTGTGTTGTCCACCAGCCCCAGCGGCCCTGACCACACACTCGGGCCGGGGAAAGCTCGGGAGGACTGGGGGGAACTGGGGGGCAAGCCGTGAGCCCCGGGAACACTGCCGTCCTGGGACCTCTCCGCCCCCCGAGCCGCCGGCAGCAGGCGCGGGGCTGGGGTCCCGGTGGTGACCCCCGGGTCACGGCTGGAGCGCGCAGGCTACCACTGGGGCTGTGCCCCCACACCCCCGGCTCTCGCAGAGCGGGGTTCACTGCCCGGGTTCGACACCCGCGGCGAGTCCTCAGCAGACAGCTAGCTCCCACAGACTCCGGCCTGAGAAGCATCCTTAGGGCCGAGGGCCCCTCGCGGCCGGCTGGTTGGGGGGTGGGGTACTCACTGGGGGGTGGGGTCCTCACTGGGGGGTGGGGTCCTCACTGGGGGGTCCTCACTGGGGGGGTCCTCACTGGGGGAGGTGGGGTCCTCACTGGGGAGATGGGGGATCCTCACTGGGGGAGGGGGGGTCCTCACTGGGGGTGGGGTCCTCACTGGGGGTGGGGTCCTCACTGGGGAGATGGGGGATCCTCACTGGCGGAGGTGGGGTCCTCACTGGGGAGATGGGGGATCCTCACTGGGGGGTGGGGTCCTCACTGGGGGGGGGTCCTCACTGGGGGAGGTAGGGTCCTCACTGGGGGTGGGGTCCTCACTGGGGGGGGTCCTCACTGGGGGGTGGGGTCCTCACTGGGGGGTGGGGTCCGCACTGGGGGGAGGGGTCCTCACTGGGGGGGTGGGGTCCTCACTGGGTGGTGGGGTCCTCACTGGGGGGGGGTCCTCACTGGGGGAGGGGGGTCCTCACTGGGGGTGGGGTCCGCACTGGGGGGAGGGGTCCTCACTGGGGGGGTGGGGTCCTCACTGGGTGGTGGGGTCCTCACTGGGGGGGGGGTCCTCACTGGGGGGTGGGGTCCTCACTGGGGGGTCCTCACTGGGGGGAGGGGGGGTCCTCACTGGGGGGGTCCTCACTGGGGGGTGGGGTCCTCACTGGGGGGGGGTCCTCACTGGGACCTGGAACACCTCCTCCTCCTGTGCTGGTCCAGGCTGGTCCCTGCCGGAGCCGAGAGGGGGTGCTGGGCAGGTCCACCCCCGTGGGTAAGGTGACCAGACGTCCCGCTTTGGG
The DNA here is from genome assembly GCA_963924515.1 of Vespertilio murinus. Classification (NCBI taxonomy): domain Eukaryota; kingdom Metazoa; phylum Chordata; class Mammalia; order Chiroptera; family Vespertilionidae; genus Vespertilio; species Vespertilio murinus. Next base: position 284,680 of record OZ004705.1, read on the forward strand.
CGGGACAGGCCCAATTCTTAACAATTTGTCCCGCGTCCCGCAGCGTTTGAAGATCGGGACTTGTTAAAAACGCCGCCAAAAGCGGGACGTCCGGTCACCTTACACGTGGGCACCAGGTCACAGGCCACGGGGCTCCCACGCTCTGCCCCCACCAGCCGGTGCCGACGGAGGAGACACCTCCCGGCCGGCACTTGGCACCCGGCACCCGGCACCCGGCACCCAGCACTCGGCACTTGGCACTCGGCGACGGAGGCCCCGGTGGCGGCTCCCGGCTTCCCCCTCAGACACGGCTCCTCCGCCGTCCAGACCTGAACGCGGGGACCCTCAGTCCGAGCCCTCAGCTCTGGGCAGGGAAGCGCCAGCATCACCCGAGAGAGAGAGCCCCGTGGGGCCGCTCCCTGAGGGCGGGCAGAGAGTCCCCTTCCTGAGGGGGGCAGAGAGCAGGGGCAGAGAGAGAGCAGGGCAGAGAGAGAGCAGGGGCAGAGAGAGCAGGGCGGAGAGAGAGCAGGGCAGAGAGAGAGCAGGGCAGAGATCAGCGGCCGGCCCATGGAGCTCCTCTTCCCTCCCCCCGGATGCCGGGCTGCTGGCCCGCCCGGCTGGCTCAGCCTCAGCCAGCGTGCTGGTGACCCCTGCAGGCCTGGCCCCTCACTGGGCATCTCCAACCCATCTCCACCCACAGAACCGCTCCCCGCGGAGCCGGAGCCGGAGGGGCCGTCTGGAGAGAACCGGCCACAGCCAGGCTGGTGGGGGCGGGGGGGGGGTCGGCACTGCAAGGTCAGCCCTGGAGGTCGCTGCGGGCGGAGCTCGGCACGAGCAGCAGGAGGCGAAGGAGACGGAGGCGGGTGGCCAGCACCGGTCCTCCCCCAGGCCGCACCCCTCCCCAGCCGCCCCGGCATCAGGCTGTCTCCCTGAAAACGGGGAGCAGGCGGGCACCCCCAGAGCCCCAGCCCTGACCTCGCCCCCGGGAGATCCAACCACTCTCACCCCTGAACGGAACCCGGGGCCTGCTGGCCCTCAACTTTGTTCTCATAAAGTCGACAGGAAAGTCAGCTCCTGCCTGGGATTTGTTTGTTTTGTTTTTTAAGCCTCACCAAGGGCGGTTTTCCTTTGGTCTTCAGAGAGAGGGGGAGAGAGAGGGAAGAGAGAGGAAAGAAAGAGGGGGAGAGAGAGGGAAGAGAGAGGGGGAGAGAGGGGGAGAGAGGGGAAGAGAGAAGGGGAGAGAGGGGAAGACAGAGAGGAACGTGGCTGTGAGAGGAGGGCTGCCCCCTGCACGAGCCCCAACCAGGACCCGCTGGGGAGGGGCTGCCACCAGGCAGGTGCCCTTGACTGGAACCGAACCCAAGACCCTTTGGTCCGCAGGCTGGCGCTCTAGCCACTGAGCCACACCGGCCAGGGATGTGTGGCTTTGACCACGTTGTTAAGTATCCGGCTAACACACTAGAGATCGCTCTTTAAGTCCTAGGAGACACACTGCCTTAGACTGTTTTCCTCTCCTCCTAAGCACAGCCTAAAGTTTTCCCACCCGCCCGAAACCGGTGTGGCTCAGCGGATGGAGCGTCCGCCTGTGGACTGAAGGGTCCCAGGTTCGATTCCGGTCAGGGGCATGTGCCTTGGTTGCAGGCATGTCCCCGGTGGGAGGTGTGCAGGGGGCAGCTGATCGATGTTTCTCTCTCATCAATGTTTCTAACTCTCTATCCCTCTCCCTTCCTCTCTGTAAAAAATCAATAAATAAAAGAAAATAATAAATTGAATTAAATTCCCCAAGCAGATATTGGGAAAATAGTTTCCAAATCATTTAATTAAAGGCAGGAACGGACCTCACACGGAGAAACAATTCTCCCTGTTTCTTAAGCATGTTCCCAGCTCATGTAGTTTTAACCCCCAACCAGGCCCACCCCCAGACCGTACACTCACACAGGCCTCACACACACACAGGCCTCACACACACACAGGCTGCACACACACAGGCCGCACACACACATGGTTAACATACACATATACACAGACCACACACACACACACACACACACACACACACACACACAGGCTGCACACACACACGGTTAACACACACCCACACAGACCACACACACACACACACACACACACAGGCTGCACACACACACATGGTTAACACACACCCACACAGACCACACACACACACACACACACACACACACAGGCTGCACACACACATGGTTAACACACACCCACACAGACCACACACACACACACACACACACAGGCTGCACACACACATGGTTAACACACACAGAGAGACCACACACACACACACACACACACACACAGAGGCTGCACACACACAGGCTGCACACACACATGGTTAACACACACCCACACAGACCACACACACACACACACACACACACACAGACCACACACACAGGCCGCACACACACATGGTTAACATACACATATACACAGACCACACACACACACACACACACACACACACAGGCTGCACACACACATGGTTAACACACACCCACACAGACCACACACACACACACACACACACTGGCTGCACACACAGACCACACACAGGCCGCTCACACACACACACAGGCCGCGCACACACACACACACACACACACACACACACACAGGCCGCGCACACACAGGCCGCCAGCTGGAGAATCAGAGGGTGTCGGGGAGTCAAGGGCAGGCCCAGTGCGGGGACAAGACCCACCGAGGAGACATCTCTCTCCTCTCGGTTTCCACGGAGGCTCCCGGCGGGACGAGTGGTGCGTCTTCATTTCCGACGCCAGGAAGACAAGGAACAGAGACGCCGTCTTCCAAAGCTCAGGAGGCGCCCGCCTCCCGCACAGGGCTGCGGGGACAGGGAGGGCGGCATCTTTCCCCGGAAAGTCACCGTGACGACGAGGAGCCAGGGGCCGGCTCACTGCGGTTTACGCAAATGCTGCCGGATGCACTCACTCAGCTGGTCAGGCACTTGTCAGCAGAGTCCCCGTGCGGGCCGGCTCCACGCACTGTACAGGCCGGCTCCCGGCACTGTATGGGCCGGCTCCCCGCACCGGCCAGCCTCCCTGGAGCCTGTGCGGAGGCCTCTCTGCACCCGTCCAGGGGCCCCGCGGGGCCAGGAGCCTTCGCCCGCAGCCCGGAGGCCGAGGCCAAGGCCGAGGCCAAGGCTGCTCTCCGACCAGCAGGACGTGAACGGGAGCCCCCAGCACCAGTCCAAACGCTGAGGACCGAGAAGGCGAGAGCGGGGACCAGGACGGCTCAGAACGGCCTCGGGCTGCGGAGGTCCCAAAGCCGAGCCCTCCAGGCGGAGAGGAGGGCGGCCTGACCTGAGGGCCACGTGCTCGGAGGGGCCTGTCCCACTCCGGGGGCAGAAACCCGCCGAGCCTCCAGCCACGAACGGGACGTGGAGGTGTTTCATTACATTTCAAATCGACTTTGAGAGAGAGAGGAGGGGAGAGGGAGAGAAGCATCCACGACGAGAGACTGGCTGCCTCCCGCCCGCCCCCCACGGGGGATCGAGCCCGCAGCTTGGGCGGGTGCCTTGGCCGGGAATCGAACCAGCCACCCCTCGGTGGGTGAGAGGACACCCGGCGCCGGAGCCCCACGCTCAGGGCATGTGAACACGTGGTCAATTCTGACGAATCCAGAACGCCACGCAGCTGGGGGAAGGCGGGGCAGAGCGCTCAGTAAGCACGCTGCTTCCTCTGTCCCTGCTGCCTCTCCCAGAGTCAGCAGAGACGCGGCAGCTCACGCCTGACGCCTGACACCGGCCCTCGCTCGCCCGCGGCCAGGACACGTCCCCAGCCTGCCGTCTCCACGGGAGCACATCGCCGCCACCGTGGCAGGGCTCCGAGGTCCGTGACATAAACCCGCACTCCCACCTTCCTCCTTAGACCGCCATCCAGCGTAACCATGGGAACAGCGACCAGTTTTATGAGGATGTGAAGTCTCACCCAACCCGTGAACACACATACCATCACACAGGAGCCCCCGGGGCAGGTTGGAGAGACATTCGGGATAGAATTGAAAGAACATTATCTGGGAAAAGAAAGAAAAAGTGTGTCCTTCAAACACAGTCGTCGTAAACACCAGGGAGGATGTATCTGCCCTCTCTCTAAAGCCCTGAAGCACCCATTCTTTGTGCTGCTGGTCCCAGGTTTTCTACAGATAAGACTGTAATTTCATCACACCTTCTACTGTCAATCACAAACCGCAACATCACACCAGTCTCCAGGGTGGGACTGGAGACAGACCAATGGGCCTGGGAGAGGGACGGATGGACTGGGAGAGAGACAGGTGGACTGGGAGAGGGACGGATGGACTGGGAGAGGGAGGGAGGGACTGGGAGAGGGATGGATGGACTGGGAGAGGGAGGGAGGGACTGGGAGAGGGACGGATGGACTGGGAGAGGGAGGGAGGGACTGGGAGAGGGGTGGAGGGACTGGGAGAGGGATGGATGGAGGGACTGGAGACCAATCGCCTGCCAACGAGCCTGATACACTTGGACACACGGTCTCCAGACATCTGGTCTCCAGGACACACAGTCTCCAGGACACCTGGTGTCCAGGACACACGGTCTCCAGGACACACCCTCACCTGGACACCTGGTGTCCAGGACACACGGTCACCTGGACACACGGTCTCCAGGACACACGGTCGCTTGCTGACCCCTCAGCGTGAAATGGCCCCCCACGCACAGGACAGAAGAAGAGCCCCGATGACGCCTCAGCACTCTCATTTTCAGCTGTTTCCCTGCGGGCCTGTGAGTCAGCGACACCCTCTCCAATGATTCAGACTCAGAATCCCACTCTCCGGGTTTAAAGGAACATGACTTAAAGCAAGGAGGCAATTCTGAATAATTCAGAGTCCCTTCCTCCCCTTACCGCATTGCATCGCAGCTGTCTGCTGCAATGACTCACTGTTCACACCCTGTGTCTCCTGTCCCTTCGGAACAGGAAGTGCCCCGCGTCCAGGTAACCAGCTGGTCACCCTGAGCAGCCGCCCACGGACAGCATCGGCGGACGGGCAGGCCTGCAGGAGGCGCAGCGCCTGCAGCGCTGAGAGCGTGGGCCACAGCCTCTTCCTGAGCTTCATGGACGATGGCTGTGCCATTTCCACGCCAACAACGTTCCGTCGAGAAACAGCACACAGGGAGCCGGGCTGAACGCCACCCAGGGCTCGGAGCAGACCTGCGACGGGGCTGTGGGACCGATCGCCTGGGAGGGACAAGCCCGGTCACGAGACCCACATGCTCGGTCTAAAGCAAATCAGAGCCCGGCCAGCGAGCCAGGGGCCAGGGGCCAGGTGGCCAGCTGGTGCCTCCCCCGGGCAGGTTTGCTCCCCGTGGGTGTGGGAGGCCAGCAGCCAGTGTTGCTCTCACGTCCTTGCTTCTCCCTCCCTCCCTCCCTCCCTCCCTCTCTCTCTCTCCCTCCCTCTCTCCCTCCCTCCCTCCCTCCCAATCTCTCTGAAAAGCAATGGGAAAACACCCCCAGGGGGCAGGCAGCCTCCGGACCTCCTCAAAGACGGAGAAGAAAGAACGGCTCTCGCTGTTTGGGGTTTTGGATCCGGAAACCACAGGCTCGTGGCAGGGAAGGATGGAGAGCTGTTTGTTTTTATTTTTTTCTAAAATATATTTTAGCCGAAACCGGTTTGGCTCAGTGGTAGAGCGTTGGTCTGCGGACTGAAAGGTCCCGGGTTCGATTCCGGTCAAGGGCATGTACATTGGTTGCGGGCACATCCCCGGTAGGGGGTGTGCAAGAGGCAGCTAGTCGATGATTCTCTCTCATCGATGTTTCTAGCTCTCTATTTCTCTCCTTTCCTCTCTGTGAAATATCAATAAAATATATTTTAAAAAAAATAAAAATAAAAAAAAAATAAAATAAAATATATTTTATTGATTTTTTTTTTCAGAGAGGAGGAAGGGAGAGGGATAGACGGTCAAAAACATATGAGAGAGAATCATCAATCAGCTGGCTCTTGCACACCCCCTACTGGGGATGTGCCCACAACCAAGGCACATGCCCTTGACCAGAATCGAACCCGGGACCTTTCAGTCTGCAGGCCGACACTCTATCCACTGAGTCACACTAGTTTCAGCAATGGACAGCTGTTTAAAGATGCTGACCGGTCAGGTGCATGAAGGGAACTCACCAACCTCCCCACACACCACATTATCACATATACACACACACCACACGTACCACACACACACACACTCACTCACACGGCCACGCTGGGACTGTCACAACCACAGGGTTAGCGTGGCCAAACAGGAGAGAGAACACACACGCAGGTGTCGGCGAGGCTCTTGACCGGAGCCCACGCCCAGGCGTCCTGCCCACCCAGCTGCCACGGAGCCTCAGTGAGAATGTGCTGCCCACGCCTGCCTTCCTGGACCCCGGCTTCCGGCCTGCCCCCCCTGAAGAGCCGGCACGCTCCTGGCGGACGCGTCCACAGGAAGATGCAAGTCAGACGTCTGCGTGACCGCGGCCGTGACCTCCACACCAAGGTCAAGGTCAGAGTGTGTGAGGTCCAGTGCACACCAAACATTCCTCTCTGAGCGTGCGTCACAGACCCTCCACACCGCCACCCCGGCCGGGGGCACTGGCTTCACCTCGGAGGCGGCCGTGAGCCGAGTCGAGGGAGGGTGGACCTGGGCTCGTGGCTGAGCCACGGAGAGGAGCCACGTCCAGCCTGCGTGACTGGGGGCACAGGTGGGGTGGTTAGAATGATCTGCACATGGAATCTCTCCATCTTTTCCGTCCACGATAAACAAAGCATGCTTTTTTTCCTGGGACAGCTCTGTGCCCTGCTCAATAAACCGCGTTAAAACGCAGAAAGAACACGCATCTCCACAGCGTGGCGCCCGGGCATCCGTGGGGAATGCGAGCGCCTCGGGCCGTGGCCTCCTGCATTCTCGGAGCAATTACGTCCAGGGCGTCCAGCGAGGCGGTAAGAACTCCTCTCCTCAGCACGGCAAACGCGGGCTCCAGTGCTGTGCTGAGCGTGTTGATAATTCACCCTGAAGCGCCCTTCACTCCTCCGACCTACAGGCGGGCTCGGCGGGTCTCCGTCCAACGGGTCATTTCAAACAGTTCTCTCAGAGCTCAGGGATTCTTAAAAACGTGTTCTTATTGATTTTTTTAGAGTGAGAGGAAGAAGAAGGAGAGAGACAGAAACCTCTTCCGTCCATCGGCCGCCTCCTGCACGCCCCCGGCTGGGGGTCGAGCCCACAGCCCGGGCCTGTGCCCTGGCCGGAATCACGCCGTGGCCTCCTGGTCCACAGGCCGATGCTCAGCCACGGAGCCACGCCGGCCAGACTTCAGGGACTTTTTTTTAATGAGAGATTTTAAACCTGCGGAAGTAAATCAACCTTGCCATGTTGCTGAAAATGAAGCTTAAAAATGGTCAAGGTCCAGCAACAGGCAGTGACCCTTGTTGTGGCTGAACTGTGTCCCCCAGATTCCAGTGCGGAGGCCGTAACCCCAGCGTGCCTGTACCCAGCGCACAGAGCTGAGCGTCTCAGGGGGGTCATTTCCAGAGAAAGAGAGGTTCTGGCTCAGATCTTTTATCTACAACCTGGCCCCAAGATGGAGAGATGACAGACCCTGATTTATCCCTTAAATCCCATACAGCGTCCGCTGCCCCCCTGCACCCCCCACCCCCACCCCTCACCCCTACACACACACACACACACACACACACGCAAACGCACGCACACGCACACGCACACGCTGGGCTCCATGGGGAGCCAGGTGCTGGGGCTGCAGCCTCGTTGTCATGGTAACAGTTTATTCCGAGCAGCCGGAATTGATATATTTATAGGATGCTCAAACAAAAACCCTAATTGCTTCACACAGACTCGGAGAAAGGTTACGACGAGAGCCCGTGGGTGTCATGGACACAGTCAGTGTGGATGAGACCAAAAAGGCAGCCGCAGTTCCAAAGGCCCATTCTGTCCACAAACACCCTTCCTGGCACCTGAGACAAGAGCCGGACCGGGTGTGCGGCTCCCGGGCCGTCACCGGACAGCGGGAGGGGACCGCACAGTGCTGACCGTCACCCGACAGCAGGAGAGGTCAGCACAGTGCTGACCGTCACCCGACAGCGGGAGGGGACCGCACAGTGCTGACCGTCACCCGACAGCGGGAGGGGACCGCACAGTGCTGACCGTCACCCGACAGCAGGAGAGGACAGCACAGTGCTGACCGTCACCCGACAGCGGGAGAGGACCGCACAGTGCTGACCGTCACCCGACAGCGGGAGGGGACCGCACAGTGCTGACCGTCACCCGACAGCGGGAGAGGACAGCACAGGGTGCTGACCGTCACCCGACAGCGGGAGGGGACAGCACAGGGTGCTGACAGTCACCCGACAGCGGGAGAGGACAGCACAGTGCTGACAGTCACCCGACAGCGGGAGAGGACAGCACAGGGTGCTGACCGTCACCCGACAGCGGGAGAGGACAGCACAGGGTGCTGACCGTCACCCGACAGCGGGAGAGGACAGCACAGTGCTGACCGTCACCCGACAGCGGGAGGGGACAGCACAGGCTGACCGTCACCCGACAGCGGGAGAGGACAGCACAGGGTGCTGACCGTCACCCGACAGCGGGAGGGGACAGCACAGTGCTGACCGTCACCCGACAGCGGGAGGGGACAGCACAGGCTGACCGTCACCCGACAGCGGGAGGGGACAGCACAGGGTGCTGACCGTCACCCGACAGCGGGAGAGGACAGCACAGGGTGCTGACCGTCACCCGACAGCGGGAGGGGACAGCACAGTGCTGACCGTCACCCGACAGCGGGAGAGGACCGCACAGTGCTGACCGTCACCCGACAGTGGGAGAGGACAGCACAGTGCTGACCGTCACCCGACAGCGGGAGGGGACCGCACAGTGCTGACCGTCACCCGACAGCGGGAGAGGACAGCACAGGGTGCTGACAGTCACCCGACAGCGGGAGAGGACCGCACAGTGCTGACCGTCACCCGACAGCGGGAGAGGACCGCACAGTGCTGACCGTCACCCGACAGTGGGAGAGGACAGCACAGTGCTGACCGTCACCCGACAGCGGGAGAGGACCGCACAGTGCTGACCGTCACCCGACAGCGGGAGAGGACAGCACAGTGCTGACCGTCACCCGACAGCGGGAGGGGACAGCACAGGCTGACCGTCACCCGACAGCGGGAGGGGACAGCACAGGGTGCTGACCGTCACCCGACAGCGGGAGGGGACCGCACAGTGCTGACCGTCACCCGACAGCGGGAGAGGACCGCACAGTGCTGACCGTCACCCGACAGCGGGAGAGGACCGCACAGTGCTGACCGTCACCCGACAGTGGGAGAGGACAGCACAGTGCTGACCGTCACCCGACAGCGGGAGGGGACCGCACAGGGTGCTGACCGTCCAGGCTCCGTAAGAAAGCCCCGGATCCTCTGCGCCAGACCTCCTTCTCCACCCACGGCGCCCGCCCCAGCCCGCCACACTCACACCTGCACACTCACATACTTGCTCACACTTACACACTCCCATTCATATGCTCTCACATTCACTCACACAGTCACAAACACACACTCACACTCAGTCACACACTCACACTTGCTCACACTTACACACTCCCATTCATTTGCTCTCACATTCACTCACACAGTCACATACACACACTCACACACTCACACACACTCACACTCAGTCACACACTCACACTTGCTCACACTTACACACTCCCATTCATTTGCTCTCACATTCACACACACACACACACACACACACACACTCCCATCATATACTCTCACACTCGGTCACTCTCACACACTCACACTCACACCAGCACCTCTCAGAACACAGGCCCGTCCTGTCCGGGCCGATGGCCCCCGGAGGCAGTGTGCCGAGCCAGGACCGGCTCTCGGGCCCTCCGAGGCGTGTAGGTGGGAAGGGGCTCACACAAGCCTCACACCAGGAGAACGCGCCTCCCGAGCGGCTCAGGAGGCATGTGCACGAGTGTGAGCACCACTCAGAGCCCCCGCCTCCGCCCCAGGCCCCACCGCCGGCCGGGAGACGGTGAGAGCCAGGCCCGAGCCGGCCGCTGCCCAGGCCTTGGTGCAGGAGCCGTGGGAGCCCCGGGCTCGAGGGGGCTGGCCGCCATCGGCTTCCATGGACTAGACACCCCGGTCTCCCAGTTCGGGGCATCGGCCTCCAAGGTGGACGGACGGCCAGACGGACGGCTGGACGTGTGCCCAGGAGGGCGGAGACGCCGGGAGCGGGCGTCCTCAGCCCGCCCCTCGGGGCCCCCGTCCTGGTGTCTAGAGCCGCGGTCCTCGCCTTCCTGACCCTTCGATACAGCCCCTCGTGTGGTGCGACCCACCACAGCACTGCTTCCGTTGCTGCTTCCTACCTGTGAGGTTGCCTCTGCCGTGGACCGTAGTGTGGAGTCTGTGTTTTCCGACGGCCTCGGGCTCCACAGCAGCGCTCTCGCCTGCGGGTCGGCGTTAGAAAGGTGAGAGCCGCTGTTCCAGAGACGGCAGCAGGCCGCTCTGGGAACATCCGCCCCCAGGAGCCGCCTGCGGGCAGGGCGCCCGGCCAGAGCCGCCGCCGGCCCCGGAGAGACGACGCCCCGGAACTCTCCGCGTGGAGGGCGAGGCAGACAGCAACCCCCTCCACACGCGGTCGTCCCAGGCTCCAGCTGGTTTTCCCTGGAAAACGCTTCCAGGCTCCGGCTGCCAGCAGCTCCCTCGGGAGCCGGCCTCGCTCTGCCAGAGCCTCCGCTGTGCGGCGGACGGGCGGGCGGGCGGGTGAGAGGGCGGGCGGGCGGGCCGGCGGCCACCCCAGGCAGCGTTCACAGGCCAGAGAGTGCACGGCCCACGGAGACACAACGTTAAAAAATAAAACCAAAAGCTGGGGGCCCTCGGGCCTCTCCTGACAGCTGCTCCGGCTCCGGCCAGGCCTCTCTCCGAGTGCGAGGCCGCCGACCGCAGCCACCCCGTCTCCACCTCCATCAGCTGGCCGTCACAAGGCCTCCCTACCCCACGAGGCCTCCGGCCGCCCCGGGGCCGGCCCTGCAGCCCCATGGCACCTGTGACCCAGCCTCTGGCCTGGCCTCCAAAACCAGCCCGGAGAACACCCTGCCAGTGCCGGGCAGAGGAGGAGGAGGAGGAGGAGGAGGAGGGGGAGGAGGAGGAGGGGGAGGAGGAGGGGGGCAGGAGGGGGAGGAGGAAGGGGAGGAGGAGGGGGAGGAGGAGGGGGAAGAGGAGGAAGAAGAAGGGAGGTGGAGGAGGAAGAGGTGGAGGAGGAGGAGGGGAGGAGAAAGAGGAGGAAGAGGGGGGAGGAGGAGGAGGGAGGAGGGGGAGGAAGAGGTGGAGGAGGAGGAAGAAAGGAGGAGAAGGCAGAGAAGGAGGAGGGTGAAGGGAGGAGAAGAAGGAGGAGGCAGAGGAGGAAGAGGAGGGAGGAGGGCCCTAACCACAGCCACCCCGCTGCCTGGAGGCAGGAGCAAGCTCAGCTTTGAAGCCCGGAAGGGTTGGCTCTTTAAAGAAACCACCTGTTTCTCGGCCTCGTGGCGCCTCAGCTGCAGAGGCTGAGGGTGCACAGCGCCCCACGGGGTGGGGTCTGGGGTCTGGGGGGTGGACGGCTGTGGTCCTGGCAAGAAGGTGTGGCTCAGCCGCCTCTGCCAGTTTCCTGGAACTTCGGGGTGTTATTCAGGATGCTTTCCGGAGGAGGGACGTTCTAGAACCATGAACAGAGGCTCCGGCACGCTTTCTCCACGGGCACTCTCGCTGGCCGCCCCCTCGGCGGCCCCACCGGCCACGCCGTGACCTCGGCCAGGACCTGAGCGTCCCTCACACGCCCGTCACCGCCACCCTGACCGGCTCCTCACGCTGAGACGTCACGAGCGCTGAGCACAGAGAGCCTTTGTTCAGACCAGGAGCTCAGCCGGGGGAGGGAGGTCAGCGAAGCCGGAGGAGCAACACGCCTGCGAGGAGCCGTTCTCCGGGAGCCGCACCGGGACCGCCGCCTGCGGCCGCACACAGCACCTGCTTCCGGGGGCAGGGCAGGGGCAGGGCGGGGGCAGGGCGGGGGCAGGGAGGGGGCAGGGGGAGCACACCGCTGCCTGCGGCCACACACAGCACCCGTTTCCGGGGGGCAGGGCGGGGGCAGGGCGGGGGCAGAGGAGGGGGGCAGAGCGGGGGGCACAGGGGGGTACACCGCCGCCTGGGGCTGAGCGCTCCGAGCTTGCGGGGTCTCCATGTGCTCTCACTTCCTGCAGAGCCGGCCGAGCTCCGCGTTTGGCGGGAAATCTCCCTTCCGCTTCCAGCTTCCTCAGATTTTGGGACTCTGGCCCTGGACACACACAACCAGACAAGCCACACGGCCAGCGTGCTGTGACAGCGCTGAGTGCTCTCGCCTCGCTACCACCGCAGGCCTGAGGTTTGGGGCCAGGTGAGACGTAAACCAGAACAAAGGACGTTCAGGCTGTGTCTGCGAGAAATCTGGCGCTAATACCTGCAGCCTCCACACCCACGTGTGTGCACACATGTGAGCACAGCTACAGATCACCCGAAGGACATGTGTGCACACATGTGAGCACAGCTACAGGTCACCCAAAGGACATGTGTGTACGCATGTGAGCACAGCTACAGGTCACACGAAGGACACGTGTGCACACATGTGAGCACAGCTACAGGTCACCCGAAGGGCATGTGTGCACACATGTGAACACAGCTAAAGGTCACACGAAGGACGTGTGTGCACACATGTGAGCACAGCTACAGGTCACCCGAAGGGTGCGTGTACACACATGTGAGCACAGCTACAGGTCACCTGAAGGACACGTGTGCACACATGTGAGCACACCAATGGGCACAGACAATGGGGTGGGAGGAAGGCATGTGCCAGGGGGGAGGGGAGGCTGGGGGAAGAAAAAAGGAGATATGTACTATTTGTAATACTTTAAACAATAAAATTAAATTGAAAATAAAAATAAAAGCACATATTTTGAAGAAGTGGCATTAGAAGAAGTTTAAGTTTAAAAAGTTTGGCTCTTCAAAGAAATTTCCGCGGTTGTGCTGTTGATATTCGGCTCTGTGGACTGAGTTTGCCGACCACTGGCCTAACCAGCCCGCGGTGGATCCGGAGTGCCTGCCTAGTGCCCACACTCCGCCCTGCGCAGCCCCCGGGCCCCCAAAGGTCACCTGACGCGCCCTCTTCCCACGCCGGGCCCGCGTGGCGAGGCGGGTCAGCGCTCCGCGGGCTTCCTGCAGCCACGGCTCGGGTCCTAGTCAAGGCTGCGGACAGGGGGGCAGCACCCCTCCGGCCCGAGGAAGGCCTGCTGGGCGCCGGCTGCTCGCCTCACACCCCCCGCCAGCACGGCCTGGTCCTTGCCCCAGAGGAAGGAACGAGTCTCGGGCGCCACCACCTCCCCGGCCACACAGGGAGGGACCTGCACAACCACGCCCGAACCCCGAACCCCGAACCCTGAACCCCTCTGGTGCAGTCCGGGGCTCGCACCCCAACGGGCAGTGATTCACCGCTTTGCAGGCAGCTGAGTCCAGTGAGTGAGAGGCCAGAGGGGCCGAGCCCGTGGCAGGTGCTTCCGGCGACTCCAGCACTCAGACCGCTGTCCTCTTTTTCTTTTTTAATATATTTTATTGATTTTTTACAGAGAGGAAGGGAGTTAGAAACATCTATGGATGTTCCTATCCATCAGCTGCCTCCTGCACAACCCCCACCGGGGACGTGCCGGCAACTAAGGCACATGCCCTTGACCGGAATCGAACCCGGGACCCTTCAGTCCGCAGGCCGAGCTCTGTCCGCTGAGACAAACGGGTTAAGGCCTATTTTCCCTAATCACGCTTAGACACATTTTATCCAGCGAGTCGTACAGTCACGTGACTGCCCACGTGTACAGGTCTGGGAAAACATCCATGTACTTAATTCCTACTGGTCCGTGTGCAGGTCCTCCTTTAGCTACCACGTGACTGAGCACAGCCGATTCTAGAAAACTCCCTCCCCTTACAGAGCCCGGGAGTGACCTGGCTCAGGGGTTCACCACAGCCAGCCAATCAGAGCCTCACGAGCTGGCTCCAGTCACCACAGCCAGCCAATCAGAGCCTCATGGACTGACTCCGGTCATCATAGCCAGCCAATCAGAGCCTCACGAGCTGGCTCCAGTCACCACAGCCAGCCAATCAGAGCCTCATGGACTGACTCCGGTCATCATAGCCAGCCAATCAGAGCCTCACGAGCTGGCTCCATTCCCCCAGCCCGCCAATCAGAGCCTCATGGGCTGACTCCGTTCACCACAGCCAGCCAATCAGAGCCTCATGGGCTGACTCCGTTCACCACAGCCAGCCAGTCAGAGCCTCGCAGCGTTGACCTGCGCTGCTGGCGGCTCTTGAACAGCTCTGAAGACCAAGTGAAAGCTGCCTACCCACGTCCGGCTCTCGTTGGGCATCGCCTGCTGTTTGCCGTCAGAGCGGGTGGGGTCAGACTGGTGTCCCAGGCAGGTCCCGACCCCACGGGCCTCGCGGTGGCCCGCAGACCCGCAGGCGGCTGGAGGCCGGGCCAGGAGCGGGACTGGGTGGGCGATACCGTCTCTCCGAACCCCGAGCTGCCCGCGCCCCGGCGGATGGGCTTAGGGTGCACGGCCCCCTGATGGGTGGCTTCATATAAGGCACGGGACGAGGCGCGTGGTGCCAGGCTTGGGTGCTCGGCCCCTGTCCGCTCGGGGCCTGTCCGCTCGGGGCCTGACCGCTCCGGGGCCTGTCCGCTCCGGGGGTGTCTGTGGGGTGGTCTTGTTTACGTTCCCGCCACTGCCCTGGAGGCTGGGTAAGGCTTCCCTCTGCTTTGCTCAGCTCCCAGCTCGCAGGGGGCCCCGTACATATTTACAGAGGGAGGAGCGTCCTAGAAGGAAACACAGCCACTCCCCGTGGAGGGGACATGAGCGTGAGAGCCCGAGACGGCAGCCGCGAGCCGTCCCCTCACCCTCTGCAGGCGGCCGTCCACACCACCGCCGTCCACACCACCGCCGTCCACACCACCAACGTCCACACCACCGCCGTCCACACCACCGCCGTCCACACCACCGCCGTCCACACCACCGACGTCCACACCACCGCCGTCCACACCACCGCCGTCCACACCACCAGCGTCCACACCACCGCCGTCCACACCACCGACGTCCACACCACCGCCGTCCACACCACCGCCGTCCACACCACCGACGTCCACACCCCCGACGTCCACACCACCTGCGTCCACACCACCGACATCCACCGCCGTCCACACCACCGGCGTCCACACCACCGCTCGGTGAGCCGAGGCCAAAGCCGGACCACGCTGCGGGCGGAGCACCGGCCCCGGTACCCCGTCCTAACCCGTGGCCCTGCCTCACTGGCAAGACGGACTCCGCTGTGCCATCGGGCTGAGGGTTCGAGATGGAGGCGGCACCTGGATGTTGGAGATGGCCCGAGTGTAACCACCGGCCCTCGAGGGGGACAGACGGGGCATGGACAGAAGAGGAGGAGGGGGTGCTGGCACCCCGAGGCCGGAGAGTGTGAAGACGGAGGGACCCCCAGCCCAGCGCCGAGCGCGACAGCGTCTCTAGAAGCTGGAAAGGGCCGACCGATCCCAGCGAGTCTCCGGGCCGCGGGCCAGCCACGCTCGGGCTCGGCCGTGAAGCCGACCTGGGACTGGACCCCAGACTCTGAGAGGACAGGAGCGCCTGGCCAGGAGGGGCGTCACAGCAGCCATGGGGCGGAGGCAGAGCGAGAACACCGACCCCGGCAGCAGCCTCAGCCTCGGACGCGGCACAGGCACCGCTCTGCAGGCCCCCCGAGTTGGGGCGATTTTATAAACACACCGGAGGCCGGCCGGTGCACAACATTCGGGCAACCAGGGCCAACCGGGCCTTCTGGCTGCTGGCGGGGCCTCCCTTCCCCGGCCGCCGGCTGCCGCCCCCTGGTGGTTAGCACATGTCATCGCGAGGGATGGAACTCCAGGTCTCCCAGCCCAACTCCCTCAGGGATACTGGGCGTATTCGCCTTTTTTAGATGGATATAGATAGATAGAGATAGATAGATTAGATGATAGATGATAGATAGATAGATAGATGATAGATAGATAGATAGATAGATAGATAGATAGATATAGATAGATAGATATAGATAGATAGATAGATAGATATAGATGATATAGATAGATGATAGATATAGATAGATTAGATGATAGATAGATATATAGATAGATAGAGATATAGATAGATAGATAGATATAGATAGATTAGATGATAGATGATAGATATATAGATAGATAGAGATATAGATAGATAGATAGAGAGATAGATAGATAGATAGATGATTGATAGATAGATAGATGATAGATAGATAGATAGATAGATAGATAGATAGATAGATAGATAATAGATGATAGATATAGATAGATAGATAGATAGATAGATAGATAGATTTTATTGATTTCAGAGAGGAAGGGAGAGATGGAAACATCAGTGATGAGAGAATCCTTGATTGGCTGCCTGCTGCACGCCCCCCACACTGGGGATCTATTCAAACATCTGCTGACGGAGCAATTCACCGACGAACTCCACTCTGTCTTCTGACCAGAACAGGTGAAGGGACGCTACAGGCGGACACTCGGCCGGTCAGCGGGTCGCCTGCACACGTGCCTTTTCTTCCCGAGACGTCCGTGCAGCCACAACAGAACGCCGAGCACAGCAGGAGGGGCCCTCGGGGGAGCACAGGGGCCTTGTCTTGGGGTCTCTGCTCCCCACCTTCCGAGCGAGACGCCCCGGAGCTGTGGACAGCCAGCGAACAGGTGGCCGAGGCCAGAGCCCACGTGGCAGCTCCGAGCAGAGCCGTGGCCCGCCCGGGCACGCGGCCGTGGCTGGCTCTCAGGCCTCAGCCCCGGCTCCGGCTCCCACAAGGCTCTGTGCCTGTGGTCAGCAAAGGCCACCGAGTGCCCGTGGCAGAGGGGGGCGTCTCCACGGGGGTTCCAGAGCCGAGTCTCAGCAGGGAGACCCCTCAGGCTGTCTCCCCGGGGCCCGCCCCCGGGGCCTCTCTCTGGCGGGTCAGCGGTGTGTGGAGGCCGGTCCCTGACCCGGTGAGACTCGTGGGAGGAGAGACGGGCTGTGGCCTCATTCCCAGCAGACGGCGTTCTCCTCGGAGCTCAGCCCAGCAGCGTGAAACATCCAATTAAACGTGACCACCGCCCGGCCTGCGTGGCTCCGGGGCTGAGCGTCGACCTGGGAGCCAGGAGGTCGGGGTTCAGATCCCGGGCAGGGCACAGGCCGGGCTGTGGCTCCATCCCCGGTGTGGGCTGCAGGAGGCGGCGGCCCATGACTCTCTCATCGCGGATGTTTGCACCTCTCTCCCTCTCCCCGCCTCTCCCAGACCAATAGGAGGTGTTCTAAGTGGATGTAAATTTGAGTGTGAAGAGGAGAGGAGAGGCTTGCCTGCTGAGCTCCAGGCTCCCGGCTCTGACGGAAGAACGCTGCTGCCCCCTGGGGCTGGGGCTGGGGCCGGACCAGGAGCCCCTCCAGTCCGGCTCTGACGGGGAGGGGTGTTGGGGTCTGCTCTGCTCCCCCGGCTAACTGGGGGACAGGGAAGGTTAACCTATGACCCAGCCCCTCTGGTCAGACCTGCCTTCCTGCTCACCCCTCCTCTGGGCCGCAGCAGGGCAAGGGCAGCTCGGGTGAACTGTAAACCCAGGCAGCTCCTCCGTGTGTCTTAAACACGAAAGGGCTGGTGAGATGGGTGGGGTGGGAGAGCCGAGCGGTGAGGGCGCCCCTGACAGCAAAGAGGCTCCGCGTCGTGACCCGGCCTGCGAATCTGGAAGATCCAGTGTGTGTGAAGCTCACTCGGGTCAAACATGTTATTTAACACGGCCGGCCGCGTGGCTCCGTGGCTGAGTGTCAGCCTACGAACCAGGAGGTCACGGCTGGATTCCTGGTCGAGGCACAGGCCCAG
The DNA here is from genome assembly GCA_963924515.1 of Vespertilio murinus. Lineage (NCBI taxonomy): Eukaryota > Metazoa > Chordata > Mammalia > Chiroptera > Vespertilionidae > Vespertilio > Vespertilio murinus. The sequence goes on from OZ004705.1 coordinate 302,659, forward strand.
GTTGTGGGTTCGATCCCCAGTGGGGGGGGCGTTCAGGAGGCAGCCGATCCATGATTCTCTCTCATCACGGATGTTTCTCTCTCTCTTCCCTTCGGCTCTGACATCAACAAAAGAAACTTTTTTTTTTGCCTTGCAGACAGATAATCAGACTTCAGTGTCCTTTATTATTTTGCACAAGTTACTTAGGCATCTAAAACTGAGCTTTTTTTAAATTTATTTTATTGATTATGATATCACATAATTGTCCTCATCCCCCATTCCCATCCCAAACCCCTCCCCACGCACGCCCCCACCCCCTGTTGTCCGTGGCCACTGGCCGGGCCCATCTGCACGCACACAAGTCCTTTGGTTGATCTCTTCCCCTTACCCCCACCCTCCCCTACTTTCCCTCTGGGTCTGAGAGTCTGGTCGCTGCTTCTCTTTCTCTGGGTCTGTGTTTGTTCACCAGTCCATGCGGTTCATTAATTCCTCTACCTGTGTGAGGTCACGTGATCCAAGAAACACCCTTGTAAGAGCCTAAACTGAGACAAGCCTTTACAGTGGAGTCTGTGGAGTCAGATATTCCAGAGAGAGCATCGGAGTCAGATATCCCAGAGAGAGCAGCGGAGAGGGCAGCGCTCAGCGCGGCGGAGGAAACAGGCGAGGGGAGAGGGCCTCCTGTGGCTCGGCATCGGCTGCACCCGTCCCCGGGGGCCCCCCCCCGGCGTGTGGGCGGCCTGATTACAGTAACGCCGGGGCCGGCGTGCCGTCCTCTCTGTGAGGAAGGCCCCGGGGGTGCACACAGCCTCCCTCATCACTGACCCGCGAAGGCCGCGCCGCCGAGGTGCTGGGCTGGGCTGGTGGGCCGGGCGGACGGACAGACGGGACAGACGGGGCTGGTGGGCCGGGCGGACGGACGGGGCGGGGCCGCGGGGCCTTTAAAACCCGCCGTCCGTCCGCAGGCCGCTCCGGCCGGCGCTCCCTCGCACAGCGTCCGCATCCCTGGCCCCGGCGCCATGTCCCAGGCCGGGCGCCCGGCCGTGGTGGTGGACAGCGGGTCGGGGGTGTGCAAGGCGGGCTTCGGCGGCGACGACGCGCCGCGGGCGGTGTTCCCCTGCGTGGTGGGGCGGCCGCGGCACCGGGGCGTGCTCCTGGGCACCGGGCTGCAGGACGCCTACGTGGGCGCCGAGGCGCAGAGCAGGCGCGGCGTGCTGACCCTGCGGCACCCCGTGGAGCACGGCGTGGTCGCCGACTGGGACGGCATGGAGCAGGTCTGGCGCCACGCCTTCCACCACCAGCTGCGCGTGGCCCCCGAGGAGCACCCCGTGCTGCTCACCGAGGCGCCCCTGAACCCCAGGATCCACCGGGAGAGGATGACCCAGCTCATGTTCGAGGCCTTCGACGCCCCGGCCGTGTTCGTGGCCGTCCAGGCCGTGCTGTCGCTGTACGCCGCGGGCCGCACCACGGGCGTCGCCGTGGACTGCGGGGACGGGGTCACGCACACGGTGCCCGTCTACGAGGGCTACGCCCTCCCCCACGCCGTCCTGCGCCTGGACCTGGCCGGCCGGGACCTCACCGGCTACCTGGCCAGGATCCTCACGGAGCGCGGCCACAGCCTGACCACCACGGCCGAGCGGGAGATCGTGCGGGACGCCAAGGAGAAGCTGTGCTACGTGGCCCTGGACTTCGAGCGGGAGATGGCCGCGGCCGCGGCCGCCCCCTCCTCCCTGGAGAAGAGCTACGAGCTGCCGGACGGGCGGGTGATCGCGCTGGGCAGCGAGCGGTTCCGCTGCCCCGAGGCCCTGTTCCGGCCCGCCCTCCTGGGCCTGGAGGCCCCGGGCGTCCACGCCGCGGCCGCGGGCTCCGTCCTGCGGTGCGACGTGGACCTCCGCCGGGACCTGTACGCCAACGCCGTGCTGTCAGGCGGCAGCACCCTGTTCCCCGGCCTGGCCGGCCGCATGCAGCAGGAGCTGGCGGGCCTGGCCCCCGGCTCCCTGAGGGTCAAGGTCGTGGCGCCCCCCGAGAGGAAGTACTCGGTGTGGGTGGGCGGGTCCATCCTGGCCTCGCTGACCACCTTCCAGCAGATGTGGATCAGCAGGCAGGAGTACGACGAGGCCGGCCCGCCCGTGGTGCACAGGAAGTGCTTCTGAGGGAGGCGCCCGCGGCCCCTCCCCGGCCCCCCGGCCGCCCCGCCGGCCCGTCCGCGCGCAGGGGCGTCCGTGCTGCCCGTGCAAACCCCAACGCGCTCCACCCGGCCGAACGGAGAATCTCGTCCCCCGGAGAACCCCCAGAGACCCGGGCGAGGCGAGGCGAGGCGAGGTGAGGCGAGGGAGCGGAGAAGCTCCTTCCGCGAGGACAGCACCTCCAGCCTCCACGCTGGTTCTCGGGACACGGCAGCGGGAATGCGGGAAGGGTTGCATCTGTGCAGCCAGCCGGTCTTGGTTTAGAATTCGTGTTTCCGATTCATGTTACTTCCTCGTGCAGAGAGGGCGCACTGCGGGCCAGTGACATCTGTCCACACGCAGCCCCAGGGAGACAAAGGGGCGGAGGGGCGGTCCAGTGGCCCCGCGGCCTGGCGGGCGGGGGTGGGAGTGGGGGCGACGCCTCCCTCCCCAGCGGGCGCGGCCTTAGGGCCCATCGCCCGTCCTTCCTCCTCGTCAGAGCGGCATCGCGAGAAGCCACGCGCCCTCTGCCCGTCCTCCAGGGAAACGCTCGGAGCGGAGCCGAGGGCACACTCGGCCTCCGTGTCGTGCTGAACGGACTCCATTCTACCCGCGGAGCCGTGGGCGCCGGCGAGGCCGCTCTCACCGCAGGGAGGCCCTGTCCTGTCAGCCAGGCCGCGCCGCGACACGCCACGACACGCCACGACACGCGTCCGTCTCCGCCGCAGACACGGGTCTCCTGGGCCGGGACGTGGGAGCCTCTCTTCTCAGGGGTCTCACGGAGCGTACGCCATAAATTCCAGCCCCAGCAGCCATTCCGGGTCGCGCCTGGGGAGGTTCTGGAATAATTCTGCCTTCCTGTCCAGTGGCGAGACCTCCTTAGGCGGAAGCTCACAGCTCAGAAAATACCACTGTCTCCCCTGAACGTCTAAACGTTTCTGATGAACCCGACGATCGCCTTCAACCAAGTTCGAGTCCTAGTGCACTCACTTCAGCGTTCGCCAGGATTCCTGGTTACCTGGGGGGCAGCGTCATTTGCGTTTTGCTGAAGTTTTGAGATGTGTGGGGGGAGGTGGGGGCTGCTTATTAAGGAAGAAAGAATTTCTTGTTCCTTCTCGGTGGGAAACGGCTGTGTTTTAGAACTCTAAATGGGAGGGTTAAGCATTTTTTCCTTCAGATGAAGTCCTTCGTCCCCTGTGAGCATTTTGGCACTTGCAGCGTGTGGTCCCGGGAACATTGGGTGGAAATGCTTTTTAAAAAAAAAAAAAACAATTTTTTAAAATATATTTCTTTGTTGATTTCAGAGAGGAAGGGAGAAGGCGAGCGAGACAGAAACATCCGTGATGAGAGAGAATCATGGACCGGCTGCCTCCTGCACGCCCCGCACTGGGGATTGAGCTTGAAAACCTCCAGCCCCTGGCCAGAATGGAACCCAGGACCCTTCAGCCCGCAGGCTGACGCTCTGTGCACCGAGCCTCGCCGGCCGGGGCTGGGGAAACGCTTTTTAGAACGAGCCGTCACCGGTCGGTCAGGTTCCACGTCCCGGCCGCTCCCAGCGTGGAGGCTGGCGTCCGTGGGCGAGCTGGTCTCCGGGTAATTAACGGGCAGAGGGGGCGGCGACAGCGAGAACGCGGCGTCTCCTCACCCAGAGCGGCCCCCACAGACGCTCCGACCGGCACCCTCAGTCCGGGAACCACAGACGCTCCGGCCGGCATCCTCACCTCAGTACCGGGAACCCCGCCCCCATGGGGACCCTGGGCACAGGGCCGGTGTCCCGGAGAACCTGGCCCGGCCCAGCAGGCAAAGTGCATCCACACGGGGTCCCGGCTCAGGCCCCCATCAGCACCGAGGGTTAGGGTTAGGGTCGGAGGAGACTCGGGATGAAGAGGGGAGAGGGGAGGGGAGAGGAAGGGGGCAAGGGGAGACATCGGTAACTCCGTCGACAGTGACAAACACAGTCCAAGAAATCAGAGCGGACGTGCAGAGTCAGAGAGACCTCCCTGTGCCATCCCGGTCCCGGCTGCTCTCACCGCAGGGGAGGGGTCACCCTGGGCCCACGGCAGCTGTGACCACTGTCCACGGAGCCAGGTGTCCGCATGGCCCGGCCCCACGCCTGCCGGAGGCAGGGGGATCCTGGGAGTTTTGCCCGCTGGGGGCTACATGGACCCCAAGTCCATCCGCCGAGTGGGGACCGCATGGTGGTCGTGTGCCGACACCCCAGGCGCCTTGTGGGGGGACAGATGCAGCAGGCGCCTGGCCGGCCCGTGGGGGGAGTGGGGGGCTGTCCGGGAGCCCCCCACTGCAGGGGGGACGCTGAAAGTCAGCCTCAGTCTGGGCCTGGCCTCCCGTTCACCCCGGCGTGTCCTCACCCCCGTGGCCCCCCAGAGTCCGTCACGCGGGGCCTGACCCGAACCCTCCGAGGACCCGGCGTTCATTCCGCTGCTCCGGCACCTGAGTGAGGAGACCCGGGTCACCGGTCCCCACGGCCACCGGTCCCCACGGCCACCGGTCCCCACGGCCACCGGTCCCCACGGCCACCGGAGCCAGAGACCCTCCTCCGGCGGGACGTGAGGGCGGAGGGCTGCCAGGGCGTCCCCACCCCCAGGCCCGGGCGAGGCAGGCCCTGAGGGCCCGAACCGCCGCCGAGCAAGAGGTGCCCACTCAGGAGCCACGGGCACCGACCGGAGCTCGGACACAGGTCCGTGGACGGGGACACAGACCACGGGGCCCGGAGCTCGGACAGAGGGGGGACGGGGACACAGACCACAGACCTGGTGCTCGGACAGAGGGGGGACGGAGGGGACACAGACACGGACCTGGCGCTCAGACAGAGGGGGGACGGGGACACAGAGGGGGGACGGGGACACAGACCACGGGGCCCGGAGCTCGGACAGAGGGGGGACGGGGACACAGACCACAGACCTGGTGCTCGGACAGAGGGGGGACGGAGGGGACACAGACACGGACCTGGCGCTCAGACAGAGGGGGGACGGGGACACAGAGGGGGGACGGGGACACAGACCACGGGGCCCGGAGCTCGGACAGAGAGGGGACGGAGACACAGACCATGGGGCCCGGAGCTCGGACAGAGGGGGGACGGGGACACAGAGGGGGGACGGGGACACAGACCACGGGGCCCGGAGCTCGGACAGAGAGGGGACGGAGACACAGACCATGGGGCCCGGAGCTCGGACAGAGGGGGGACGGGGACACAGACCACGGGGCCCGGAGCTCGGACAGAGGGGGGACGGGGGGGACACAGACCACGGACCTGGCGCTCAGACAGAGGTCCATGGATGGGGACACAGAGGGGGGACGGGGACACAGAGGGGGGACGGGGACACAGACCACGGGGCCCGGAGCTCGGACAGAGGGGGGACGGGGACACAGACCACGGGGCCCGGAGCTCGGACAGAGAGGGGACGGAGACACAGACCATGGGGCCCGGAGCTCGGACAGAGAGGGGACGGAGACACAGACCATGGGGCCCGGAGCTCGGACAGAGGGGGGACGGGGACACAGACCACGGGGCCCGGAGCTCGGACAGAGGGGGGACGGGGACACAGACCACAGACCTGGTGCTCGGACAGAGGGGTGCGGGCTCTCACTGGGGGGTGGGGGACACAGAGGACGCCAGGGCTCCTCGACTGCCCACCCCCGGGGGAGAGGGACCTGCCCGGGAGCCTGGGCTGGGCCGGGGCCACATTCCTCTGTGATTAGCACCAGTCCCGATGGGTCCGTGTTTGCTCGGCCGAACCAGGTCCAAGATCAATAAGAAAGTTACAGCTATCGCTCCCTCGGGGGACGGCGGATCCGAGCGCGTGCCGGGCGGACCCGCATGCCTTCATGTTATCAGCCGGACGTGCCTTCCCGGCCGCCGGATCCACGGGAGACACCGGCCGTGGCGCGTGGCGTCTGGTGTCTGAGACCTCGACCTCTCGTTCTCCGAGCAGAACGAGGTGTGTGTCGGAGGGGGGGGGGCGGGGTTAGGGCAGGAGACAGATGCGCCATGTCGAAGGAGAGAAGGAGAGAGAGGTAGAGAGAACCTCGCCGCGCAGGGCGCAGGAGGCAGAGGGCCCTCAGGCCGGGGACAGGCCTTCAGGACACGGGCAGGCTGCCGGCCGAGGCGCCGGGAACGGGGGGGGGGGGGGGGGGGGGGAGGGGGGCGAGGAGAAAAGGGAGGCGCCCAGAACAGCCAGGACAGGCCTAGGCGCAGGAGGAGGGGTGCCCTGGGGGAGGGGCCGGCGCTCGGGGAGCTGAGCCGTGAGTGGGGGCTCCAGGGCCACGAGGGGGAACCATGGGGCCGTGGGTGTGGGGCCTGCAGAGTTGGGGTCGAAGATGAAGCCACGTCGGCATCTGCATGATCCGGGGGCGAGGGGAGCAGAGCCCGGCGGACGGTCGGGCGGACGGACGGATGGTCAGGCGGATGGATGGACGGACAGTGGGGCGGACAGACAGACGGACAGACGGACGGTCGGGCGGACAGACAGACAGACAGACGGATGGTCGGGCGGACGGACGCGGGATCAGTTGCTGACGGAAACGGGAAGGAATTGGAGCCGGGAGCTCAGAGCAGACAGGGCCACGGAGGCCGGGGCAGCGATTCAGGATCGAGAGGCCCGGCCGCGTGGCTCCGTGGCTGAGCGTCGACCTGTGAGCCAGGAGGTCAGGGTTCGGTTCCTGGCCAGGCCACAGGCCGGGGTTGCGGGCTCGGTCCCCAGGGAGGGGCGTGCGGGAGGCAGCCGGTCCCTGGTTCCCTCATCACTGATGTTTCTCTCTCCGTTTCTCGCTGAAATAAACAAAAACGATGAAAACACAGAAGCAGAGTGAGCCCAGTGTGAGGAGAAGCCCGGGGACACACAGGAGCCCTCCTCTCGGCCCCTGGTGCCCGGCAGGTGAGCCGGCCCCGCCATCCTCACGCTGCCGAGGCGTCGGCACCCACGGGACGGGGCCGCAGCCGGGGCGCGGGCGCGAGGTCAGCGGCAGGAACCCCGGCCGAACCCGCACGGCCCACGGGCAGGTCACGGACCCCTGGGCCCTGGGACACAGCCGGCGCCGCCCCCCCCTGCCCCCCGGCCTCTGGGCGGGGGCCAGGTGACCCCACATTCTCCAGGCGCCCCCCGTATCCGATTAGACAGCGTCTGGAGCGTCTGGAATGCGCCTGGCTTTTCTCAGAGCCACGCCGCCACGACAGGCGGCACGGCCTCCGGACGGAGCTCGGCGCCCTCGGCGGGAAGGTGGCCCGGACGGAACCGGCCGAGCGTCCGGTGGGGCCGGGAGAGGGGCTCACAGCCTCGCGTGCAACCGGCCATCACAGGACTGGGGGTCACGGGCACCTGAGCATGGCCCGGGCGGCACCCCCCCCCCGGGGACCCCGAAAGCTCCCGCCCTCGGGCTCCCTCTGCTCGTGGGAGAGGCCTCCTCCGTGCCGGCTGACGGGTGGCACCCTCCTCTCAGAGTCACTCAGAGAATAAAAGAGAAACAAACGCAGATCCTCCCGCTGACCGGGGGTTTGTCTCCAAGGCCTGACAAAGGCTGTCTTATTTCGTGTTTTATGTGGGCAGAGAACCGGCGAGCAGGGGACTGACTCAATCAAGCCGTTGTGCTTAACGAGTTCATTCGAATTCCCTGACGCGCTTATAGCTTCTGAATTCAGCTGTTTTCCATTTACATTTTGGGGTCAAACGTACATTTCCACAGAGCAGTGTTTCCCCAACTTCTCTCACGATGAGAACCACTGGTGGAGTTGTTAAAACACAGATTCCTGAATCCCAACTAACAAGTGCTGAACTAGAATTTTGGGGAACCAGTGCTCTAAGCTTAGAGCACTAGTTAAGTGTACAATTTTACCTATAGGTTCCCAAAATTTCTAGTTTAGATTAGAAAGGGCTCGGGTAGGATGAAATACCTAGCTATGAAAACTGAAATAACTGATTCAACAAGTTTCAAATGAAGACTACTTACGGTTAAATAAGTGTGTTTATACCTGCAGCCCCGGCCAGCTGGGTCAGCTGGATGGCACATCGCCCCCTACAGGCCTCGGGATCGATCGAACCCGTCAGGGCTCATGCCTAGGCTGCCTTCCAGCCCCAGCTGGGGAAGGACAAGAAGCAGGCCGTCGCTGAAACCGGTGTGGCTCAGTGGATAGAGCGTCGGCCTGCGGACTGAAAGGTCCCAGGTTTGATTCTGGTCAAGGGCATGTGCCTTGGTTGTGGGCACATCCCTGGTGGGGGGGTGTGCAGGAGGTGGCTGGATGTTTCTAACTCTCTATCCCTCTCCCTTCCTCTCTGTAAAAAAATCAATAATATTTTTTTTTTTAAAGAAGCAGGCAGTTGAGGTTTTTCCCTTCCTCTCTCTCTAAACATCAATGAAAGCATATCCTCGGGTGAGGATTTTAAATTTCCTCACGTGTCAGCAGGGCCCGTGGGAACAGAGCCCGGGCCTCCTGTTCCACGGGGCGGTGGCCGGCTCAGCAGGGTCACGGCTGTGAGGACACGGGCAGCTCATGCTCGTCCTGCTGGTGGCCAGTGACCCATAGCTGCTCATGCTGCCCCTGAGCCTGCTTTTCCCACCCTGTCTACCCCGGCATTTCCCCCGAGGCCAGAACATAGCAGTTTCTCGCCATTTTGTTTTTATTTTTATTTTTTTACAATACGTTTGTATTGATTTCAGAGAGGAAGAGAACGGAAGAGAGACAGAAACATCAGTGATGAGAGGGAATCACTGATTGGCTGCCTCCTGCACGTTGGACTGAGCCCGCCACCCAGGCCTGTGCCCTTGACCAGAACCGAACCCGGGACCTTTCAGTCCACGGGTGGACGCTCCACCCACTGAGCCGAACAGTCTCAGGCTGATCACTTCTTAAGTGGACCTACAGGACGCCGAGCTCACCCGCCAAGGCTGAGGCCTCTTCCGGGGAGCCCGCACCTCAGCCGCAGCTGGGAGCTCAGGTGAGCGTGGGCCTCGGGGTCGGCACCCCCCACCACCACCACCCCACCCCCGAATGGCTCAGCCCCCCCCCACCCCACCCCTCACCCCCGCCCCCAGCAACCTCCGACCCCAGTGCGTCCTCCTGGTCCCCATCCGGAATCAGAGACACGGACCGGGAATGCAAGAAGCTAATCCCTGTCTGATACTCTCACACAGTGTTTTCCCGAATACACCATGTGTGTTTTACTCCGTTTTGTGTTGTCCTTGCAAAAACTCACTGGGGTGCTTTTTAAATGTTTTTATTGATCTCAGAGAGGAAGGGAGGGTGGCCAGTTCCTTACACGCAGCACCCACCGCCGTGCCGTGGTCTCTGTCTGGGGCCTCTTCCCCACCTCTGGGGAGCTGGTCTGACACTCGGGGTCCTCCGTGGCCCCTCAGGACCCGGGGCCCGCCACGGCGTGAGTGTGGCTGCGTTACAGTAGTCGGTTCGCTCCGATGTCTTCCCATTAACATGTAAGCTCGCCCGTGGCTCAGGGGTGAGCCTCGACCTATGAACCCGGAGGTCAGGGTTCGATTCCGGTCAAGGGCACCTGCTGGGGTTGTGGGCTCCATCCCAGTGTGGGGCGTGCGGGAGGCGGCCCATCAGTGGTTCTCTCTCATCGTGGATGTTTCCATCCTTCTCCGCCTCTCCCTTCCTCTCTGAAGTCAGTAAAATGTTTTTTTAAATGAAATAAAGCTAAGCTCGGAGGTGCTGGGACAGGAGGCCGGCTCACACGTCAGGCCCACGACGCTTTCTGGCCTCAGGTCTTCTGCTGCCATAGCAACAGCCGCCCTCTATTTCCTGCAAAGCGGCTCATAATTGGATTTGGGAGAAGAGGAATTCCATTTCCAACTTCAGTTCCGCGCGCTCCTCTCTCCGATAACACCGCCCTGGTGTACTTCCGGGAGATCCGGAATGTCTGGGAGCGACCATCCAGAGGTGGGTGGTCTGGAGCCTGGAATCTACCCAGACCCGGGTAGACTGAGCCTGCGAGGCGGCTGTGAGGTCAGGCTCGCGTCTCCGAGGGCGCGGTCTCAGCAAACAAGCCGGGACTTGCCCAAGAAAGCCAGCCAGCCTGGCCCGTGGCTCCGTGGCCGAGCGTCAGCCTCTGAACCGGGAGGTCACAGTTCAATTCCCGGTCGGGGCTCGTGCTCGAGCTGCGAGCTCGATCCCCAGCGTGGGGCGGGCAGGGGGCAGCCGATCCATGGCTCTCTCTCCTCACGGGTGTTTCTATCCCTCTCTCTCCCTTCCTCTCTGAAAACAATAAAAATATGATTTTATGAAAACACAGGCCACCAAGTTAAATTTACATTTCAGGTGAACGTCGAGGTTTTTTCAGCGTGAGTGTGTCTGAAAACACGGGGCATACTCACACTGAAATATTCCGTGTCCTCCTGACCCTCCCACGCACTGGGCATCTCCAGTGTCGCCTGGCCCCTGGAACCTGCTCCGTCCGCACCGCCGAGCGCCTCTGCCGAGCGCCTGCACCAGGCGGCCCACCGCCCGGGACAGAAGCAGAATTCCTGTTCAGTGGGGCGTGGCACATCTCTCTCCCCCTCTCCCCTCCTCTCTGAAATCAGCACAAATATCTTACCTAATAATAGAGAAATATGTAAATAGACCGTACCTTCACTATGCCCACAGCCAGAGTGAATATGCAAATTAACCCAACAAATTAACCCGAGGTTAATTTGCATACATACCCGGGTCCCAGGAACCTCCTTGGCACCCAGGTCCCTCCCAGCTGGCCATGGGAGGGCCGAGCCTGTGATCGGAGGGGCGGGGAGGGAGGAGGGGGTACGTTTCCCAAGCCTAAAGCCTGGGGCTTGGGAAGGGGCCGAGCCTGCGACCAAAGCAGAGCATCCGGAAGTCAGCGCTGTTTCCCAGCTGCAGCCTGGTGACCCAACACTGACTGCTCAGGTGGCTGAGACCCCGTGAATGAGTCAGGGTCCGATCTGCAGCCTCAGTGGAAGCTGTTGATCAGTGCACTTACCTCTCTCTTCTCTCCCTCTTTCTTTCTGATCTTGGGGGGGCGGGGGAGGGTCTTGCTGTTAAGCCCCGCCTCTTTGATCAGGTCCAGAGATGGGCCTGGAGATGCTGACTGGCATAGGAACCAATCAATCAGAACCAAAGGTGGGTGCTGCGGGGAGCCAATGGCTGCCTAGGAGGCAGAGATTCTGACACTGACTGGCATAGGAACCAATCAATGAGAAACAAAGGTGGGTGCTGCAGGGAGCCAATGGCTTTCTATGAGGCAGAGCTTTTGGTGCTGGCATAGGAACCAACCAAACAGAACCAAACTGGCCAGCAGAAGAGGGAAGCTGGGGGCAACATCAGGCCTGCAGGAGAGGGCAGTTAGGGACTATCAGGCTGGCAGGCAGGTGAGCAGTTAAGAGCCAGTGGTCCCAGATTGTGAGAGGGGTGTCTGAATGCCAGTGTAGGGATCAGGCCTAAAATGGCAGCTGGACATCCCAAAAGGGGTCCCCAGTTGGAGAGGGAGCAGGCTGAATTGAGGACTCTTCTCTCTGTGCATGAATTTCGTGCACCAGGCCTCTAGCGTTAAAAATAAATAAATAACTCTAAAAAGAGAAATTGCTGTTTTTCTCTTTCTCGCTAACATCCATGCAACTATGACTGTGAACTTACACAAACACATGGTTAGTGACTCAAATCTACCTGAGACAGTGGTCAGCAAACTGAGGCTCTTTGGCCCCTTGAGTGTGGCTCGTCCACAAAACACCACGGCCTGGGCCAGTCTGTGTTGAAGAAGTGGCATTAGAAGGAGTTTAAGTTTAAAACATTTGGCTCTCCAAGGAAATTTCACTCGTGTGCTGCGATATTCGGCTCTCTGGGCCAACGAGTTTGCCGACCCCTGACCTGAGGTCACCGACCGGCAGGTGGCGTCCATATGTCTCCCAATTCTCTGGTTGGTTCGTGGAGGGTTTGCGTTTGTGTGTGTGTTAAGCTGCCCACACGTGTATTGAAACTAAAACGTATTAACTTACCCGACAGGAAAAGAACACAGCCCGCCGCGAAGCCCTCCCACAGCTTTCCCCACGCGGTGGCATGTTCTAGAAGTTTCTGTGTTGATGTTTTCCCTCAACCACTTTACTCCATAATGTAATCACACTTACGTCCTAGAATCGGATACTTTAAATTGTTTACTGCTTTTCAGGCCGTTTTACGAAAGGGGTGAGTGTTTTCTTGGGAAGAAGGAGGAGGAGGAGGGAGGGAGTGGAGGAGGGAGGAGGGAGGGAGTGGGGGAGGAGGGGGAGGGAGGGGAGGGAGGGGAGGAAAAGAATACCCTCCCGAACCAATCACGCATAAATAGGTGATCCACAGACCAGAACGCGACCGAGGGAGGTCGAGGGACGTGCACCTAAGATCACGTCAGTTGAGAAGTCGAATTTCTCTCCCGCGTGGGAGTCAGCGCAGCCCCTCAGGCCCCCCCCGGCGGGCGGAGCCCCCTCAGCACCCGCTGGGCAGGGGTGCCCGGCGGACCCTCACAGCCACCCACAGGGGAGCGGCCCCCACACGCCCCGCGGGGCCCGGAGGCGGGATCTCGGAGGCAGGATCAATCGAGAGGCGGGATCGGGAGGCGGGATCGGGAGGCGGGGAGGTGTCCACGGCTCGGCTCAGCACACGCCGCCGCCGCCGCCGCCGCCGCCGCCGCCGCGTCGCTCCTTACAAAGGGATCCGTTCAGCAGAAACCGGTGTGGCTCAGAGAATAGAGCGTCGGCCTGCGGACCAAAAGGTCCCGGGTTCGATTCTGGCCAAGGGCATGTACCTTGGTTGTGGCCACATCCCCAGTAGGGGGTGTGCAAGAGGTGGCTGATCGATGATTCGCTCTCATCGATGTTTCTAACTCTCTTCCTCTCTGTAAAAAATCAGTAAAATATATTTAAATAAATAAATAATAAAGGGATCCGTTCACAGCATCTCCGAGAAGCAGCCTCGTCCCCCTGGGGCAGCTGTCACCCAGGACCGTGTCCTCACCGTGCGAGGCGCCAGGAGTGGCACGCACGCGCGCGCGCACACACACACACACACACACACACACACACACACGGCCCAAACCACCGCCAGCAGCGCCCCGGACCCAGGGCACACGGTGACAGACTCACGTGCTGGCCCCGGGCTGGCCGTGCAGCTGAGAAGTCACTTTCCCCACCCTTTTACTTTAGAATTTAAAAAACAACAACCACCACCACCTCACCGAGCGGGATTGATAGTCCACGTGTCTTTAAAAATGCTTTCCGGCCGAAACCAGTTTGGCTCAGTGGTAGAGCGTCGGTCTGCGGACTGAGAGGTCCCAGGTTCGATTCCGGTCAAGGGCATGTACCTTGGCTGCGGGCACATCCCCGGTGGGGGGTGTGCAAGAGGCAGCTGGTCGACGTTTCTCTCTCATCGACGTTTCTAGCTCTCTATCTCTTTCCCTTCCTCTCTGTAAAATATCAATAAAAATATTTAAAAAATTAAAATTAAAAAATAAAAATGCCTTCCTGGTGTTTACACAGATGCTGGTTTCTCCTGTGTGTGTGCAGGCAGGGAGATCGGCGCTGTCCCCGCGGACATCACGGCCGGACCAGAAGTGGGCCTGTCCTTTCACACAGGAACCACCGGAGATCTAAGTATACGAGCGTGGCCGGCTGGCGTGGCTCAGCGGCTGAGCATCGACCTACGAACCAGGAGGTCACAGTTCGATTCCGGTCAGCGCACACGCCCCAGGTGTGGGCTCGGTCCCCAGAGGGGGGCGTGCAGGAGGCGACTGATCCACGGTTCCCTCTCGTCACAGATGTTTCTTTCTCTCTCTCCCCCTTTTTCTTCCTCCCTGAAATCAATAAAAATATTAAAATAAAATAAAAACTGGGTCCAGGCAACACTGACCCGCTTGCATCACCACTTCCCTGCCTCCTGCAGGGCCCGTCCACCTCCGGCCGGACCCCAGGTGCAGGCCCCGTCCACCTCCAGCCGGACCCCGGGTGTGCGGGCCTCGTCCACCGGCGGACCACAGGCGTGCAGGTCTCGTCCACCTCTGGCCGGACCCCAGGTGCAGGCCTCGCCCTCCGCTGGCCGCACCCCGGGCGTGAAGGCCCCGTCCGCCGCTGGACCCCGGGCGTGCAGGACCGTCCACCGCTGGCCGGACCCCAGGCGTGCAGGCCTCCCCCTCCGCTGAGCCGCAGGTGTTTTGCGGGAGAATCGTTTTGCCAACCCCGCCCATCTTTAAGGTAGAAGCTTACATTAAACCGTCAGAAATGGCCGAAACCGGTTTGGCTCAGTGGATAGAGCGTCGGCCTGCGGTCTGAAGGGTTCCAGGTTCGTGTCCGGTCAAGGGCATGTGCCTTGGTTGCAGGCACATCCCCAGTGGGGGGTGTGCAAGAGGCAGCTGATCAGTTTCTCTCTCATCAATGTTTCTAACTCTCTATCCCTCTCTTCCTCTCTGAAAAAAATCAATAAAACATATTTTCTTTAAAGACACATCAGAAAGGTGTGACCACACAGCGAGTGGGATCGATGCTCTTCTCCCTACAGACCCGGGATTACAAAACCATCACAGGCCCTGCAGTTCCCCTCCCATCACCCCCGCCTGGAGCCGCCCCCCACCCCACGCTGCGGGCACAGAAACCTCCGGAAACCCCGCCGCAGCCAGCTCTCTCGGCTCCGGGATGGGCTCGGCTGGCACCAGCGCGCCCTGCGTCCGGCCGGCCCTGGAGGGCGGGAGTGAGTCAGCGGTCAGAAAGCAGTTTGGTACGAACGTTCAACATGGGACTCCGCCAAATAAACAGTTTTTATAAAGTGGTTTCCTGGGACCACAGCCCCCTCCCGGGCATCCATCCCGGGAGCGAGGAGGCGTGACTCATCAGCAGAGACGGTCTCACAGCAGCCCGGCTGCTCCACGTCCTTCCCTCCCAGAGCTGGTCCCCCCAACCGCTCACCACTGTGAGCTGCCCCCGAGGTCAACATCCTGAACATTCTCGCTCGCTCCCTGCAACAGAGCCCCTTTATTCCAAATCCATGCATTGTATAAAAGGCTGATATGCAAAGTGCACCCTCGGTGGTTCAGCCGGGAGACCAGGAATTCAACCACTCGCCATGACGTGCGCCGACCACCAGGGGGCGGTGCGGAATGAAGGAAGGCCCTGGTCAGCCCTGATGGCCAGTCAGGCCCAGGGACCCACCCGTGCACGAATTCCATGGACGGGGCCTCTAGTTTTAATACAATAGGATTTGTCACCAGGAGAGTTTCTTCTCTGGGTAATGAGGGCTATGGATTACGCGAGATGACAGTCCTTGTGCCGATAACAATCGGCGAAAGGGGGAAAGCTCGGGAAGAGCAGAGAAGCGAAGCCGGGGTCTCCGGGGGCAAAGGCAATGGGCGTTAATTTGGGGCTCACTGCGTACCACGCTCTCCCCCTGCCCGAGACACGGTGAGGAGCCCGAGGCGGTGCCCGAGGAGACACAGACGGAGCGGCCGTGGGGGCGGCGGACAGGGCAGGGGAGTCCCCTGGAGCCGCAGGAGCCAGGACGGACCCTCAGCCTGCACGGGGCAGCCCCCCGGACACCCACCGCGGGCTCCCAGCCACAGGAGACAAGCACAGGCGAGCCTGGTCCAACCTGAGCCTGCCCCTCGCTCAGCCTGGGCACAGCCCGCCCGTCCGGGGGCCTGGCCCAGGAGCGGGGCTGCGGGCACACCCCCGGCTGGCCCGTGAGCACCCGGAGGCCGGGCAGCCAGGCCCTGCCCCTCGGCACAGAAAACGGGGTGTCTGTCCCCGGTTAAACCCCCAGCTCACTCCCCACGGCTTCCGGGGTGCCGGGGGCACTGGAGAGCTAGGAGGCACGCCAAAGCCCCAGCGCGCCTTCGGGATGACCCAAACACGGCGATGGTCAGTGGGCTTTTACTGTTACAGCTTTATCGTGCTCCTGTTCTTAATGCATTTTTATTGGTTTCAGAGAGGAAGAGAGAGAGAGAGAGAGAAACATCAATAATAAGAGAATCGTGGATTGGCTGGACCCCACAACCCGGGCCTGTGCCCTGACCGGAGCCAACCCTGACCTCCTGCTTCACAGGCTGACACAACCTCTGAGCACGCCGGCGGGCTTCTTGTGTTCCGATTTTAGAAAAGCCGCCGCCCCACCTGTACACACTGCGCTGCAACTCACACTGCCTACAGCCACGGTGTTTATTAACCAGGTGCGAGCTCAGATCCTCAACACCAGCAGGGGCATCATCGTTATTATTACTGACATCATCGTTATCCTATAGGTTTCCACGCTAGTCAGCGTCCGGACGTCATCGCAGCTGCAAACGGTGGCTGCTACGCTCACACGGGCCTTGTGGCTCCGTGGCCCGTGGCTCCGTGCCCCCCCACACACACACACAGACGTTATGACTCTGGCAGGATCGCCGGCGTCTCCCATCCCCTCAGGCTGGCCGCCTGTGCGGTCCTGAGCCGAGTGCTCTCTACGGTCATCCTCGGCGGCCCCGAGAGCCACCCACGTGCTGACTGGCGCACCCAACACCGAGGCCCTGACCACGGCTCGGCGCCCCAATGAGAATTCTCTGAACAAGCAGACTTCTCAGGACCCAGACTACACCTGCCCACTTGTAGGGCTCCATCGCTTTCTATGAACCAGGAACACCCAGAGCATGCACACGTGTGTGCATGCACACGCACATATACATACATACACATGCATGTGCACATGCATACATGCATGTACATGTGTGTGCATACACACTGCATGTGCGCGCATACATGGATGTGTGCCAGTCCACCTCTCAAATCAGCAGCAGCCCTCCCGGGGGCGCCTCAGGATCTCGTCTGTGGGGAGTCAAACTATAATTTGGGGGCCCCTGATGCTCAGGAACCCACGATCGCCTCCAGCGACTGCACTGGAGGTGCTGGGGGCCCCACAACAGCGCTGGCTCCCCCCAGGTCTCTGCAGCGTGGTGGCAGCTGCACCGCGGCCTGAGTTCGTTCCTCCATGCAGCTGCTTCCGAGAAGCACCCGTGACCTTCAGGTGTGCGGGCGAGGCTGCGGGCTGCTCGCTTCCCTCAGCCCCGCGGCCGGCAGACTCATTCGCCAGCAGAGCCGAATACCAACAGCACAGCGATTGAAGTGTCTTTGGAGAGCCAATTTAAAAATATATATATATTTTTTTATTGATTTTTTTTTTTTTTTTTACAGAGAGGAAGAGAGAGGGATAGAAAGTTAGTTAGAAACATCAATGAGAGAGAATCATCGATCAGCTGCCTCCTGCACACCCCTCACTGGGGATGTGCCCGCAACCAAGGTACATGCCCTTGACCGGAATCGAACCCGGGACCTCTCAGTCCGCAGGCTGACACTCTCCACTGAGCCAAACCGGTTTCAGGCAAGAGCCAAATTTTTTAAACTTAAACTTCTTCTAACGCCACTTCTTCAACACAGACTCGCCCAGGCCGTAGTGTTTTGTGGAAGAGCCACACTCATGGGGCCAAAGAGCCACATGTGGCTCAAGAGCCGCAGTTTGCAGACCACTGCTGTAGACACACGGCTCCATCTCCCGGTTGAAACCAGCAGCGTCTCGTTAGCCGGGCAGTCTAGCCACGGACGCCGGTCACTGTGGACGAGACCCACCTGCCCCCTGACCCTCGTCCGGCAGAGAGCCGGCCAGCTGGGCCTGCATGCAGGAGCCTCCTTTCTGGAGTCCACAACCTTCGCCGGTCGCCTCACTCGGGGGTCGGGGGATGCGAGCATCGGGGTGGATGCACTAGAGCAGGGCTCTTCGAAGAAATGTAACGTGGCCATTGGGTGTCATTTTTAAAAAATATTTTTTATTGATTTTGTGCAGAGAGGAAGGGAGAGGGACAGAGAGTCAGAAACATCGATGAGAGAGAATCATCGATCAGCTGCCTCCCGCACACCCCCTACGGGGGATGTGCCCGCAACCAATGTACACGCCCTTGACCGGAATTGAACCTGGGACCTCCCCGTCCGCAGACCGACGCTCTATCCACTGAGCCACACCAGTTTCGGCTGGGTGTCATTTTTAATTTTCTTCTCGCCCCACTTAAAAGGGCGAATGAAACAAGTGAAATTAATTTTAATAATGATGTTACTTAACCCAGTAGACCCAAAGAGGATCAGCTAAAACATGTAATTAATATAAAAGTTATTGGGCTGTTTCACGTCTGTGTTCAGTCCTAAGTCTTTGAAATCCGTGGTCGCACACTCTCCTCGCATCTGGAACAGCCAGGCCACGGCTCCCGCTCCGGCAGAGGCAGTGCCGTGGCCAGGGGGCGGTGACGGGCGGCAGGCGGGGCTTTGGGGCAGGGGAGCTGCGTGTGGCACCGTGTGTGGCACCGTGGTGGTGGGCACAGAGCTTACGTGTGCCCAGGGCCACGGGGCGTGCAGCACGGACAGGCCTGAGGCCAGCTCGGCCGGCGAGGGCGTGTCAGGGAGCCTCTCAGTTGTGCCAGGAGCACCGTGGGGGCGGCTGGCGGGCTGGGCAGGGGTGGGGCAGGCGTATATGAAAACCGCCTTCAGCTCAGTGCTGCCGTAAATCCACTGGGGCACCCATCACTGCCTGCACCCCTAGGTGCCCTCTGGCCGGAAGCCGTCTGCCACACTCCCAGACAAATCCCCACTTTCCCAGGTCCCTCTTCTCGACGCTCCGGGCCTGCCCGGCCGGGAGACACCCCTCTGGACCTGAACCCCCCTGTCTCTTCTTAGGCAGCTGAGAAGGCGGTGCCGTGTCCCTCACCTCCATGGGTGTGCAGGAGGGGGAGCCGTGTCCCCGCCCCCGTGTGCAGGAGGGGGAGCCGTGTCCCCATCTCCGTGTGCAGGAGGGGGAGCCGTGTCCCCGCCCCGTGTGCATGCAGTGAAGCCGGTGCCCTCAGCCCAGATACCTTCTGTCCAAGTGCCCTCGGCCCGGGTGCCCTCATGTGCCCTCAGCCCAGGTACCCTCAGCCCGGGTGCCCTCAGGTGCCCTCGGCCCGGGGCCAGGAAGGGGGTTTTATGGTGAAAATCCAGCCAAGTGCAGGAATGACTGGACTCTGCCGCCCGGAAATGACCGTTTACAAAGAAGCCAAGGACGTGCACCACCTCCGTCTTGACCTTTGGTGAAACGTCCTGACATTGGGTATAAAATAAACGCTGCCCGGCTCCGGGTCTGCCTCTCCGTCAGAGGACCGTGGTCCCTCCGGCCCAGCCCTCCCACCGCAGCGGTCAGCAAACCCGGCTCAGGAGCCACGTGCGGCTCTTGGCTCCCTGAGTGTCCCAGCGCCACCTCTTCAGCACAGACTCGCCCGGCCGAACACGGCTTCTGCCGTGGGCCACGAGGTTCCGATCACACTGTCCGGGCGCCCGCACGCGGTGTTCTGTGGGAGAGCCACACTCGAGGGACCAAAGAGCCGCATGTGGCTCTCGAGCCGCGGTTTGCCGACCACGGCCCTGCTGTCTCTGTGTCTGTCTCTCTCATTTCCTCAGTCCCCCGGCCTCTCCTTGGGAACCGATCGCCTCTCTCCATGCTGGACGCGGAAAGGGGGGCCCCCCTCTCCAAGGCCCTGACGCCCCGATTTCAGGTTCCGGCCAGACGGGGAGCAGCAGCCCCAGGACACGGGCCGACTCCCTCCCCTCCTCTGGGCTTTGGCCCAGCTCTGGGAGCCGCTGAGCCCTGTGCCTGCAGGGGGACCCGAGACCCCTTCCCGCCGGGCTCAGGGGGACCCCCTGTGTCCCTGCCTCGGCCCTGCCTCCGGCTCCTGGCTCCGGGGCGTGACGTGCAGTGGGCGCCCAGGCGGGCTGCTGGCCACAAGGCTCAGGGGCGCCCCGCCCCCTGGCCCAGCCCCAGCCCCAGCCCCACCCTCCCCTCCTGAGACCAGCCTGGCTCTGCTTCCTGAGCACCTGGGCTGAGGAGCCCATAGTCTAGACGCCAAAACTGGGGCTCAGAGGGGAGCAGCGGGCCCTCCCCATCCACTCCGCCAGCTCCCTGGGCTCCCCGCTGGGACCTGGTTGCTATGGTGACAGAGGGGGGGGGGAGGGATTTCTGAGAAGCCATCCAAAGTGCACCCCCGCGGGCCTCCGCCCTCATCCTCCGTTTGTGCAGGTGAGTGGGGTGCGTGGTGGGGGTGTGGGGGGACCCTCTTCCTGGCCCGGCGGCGGGAGCCAAGCAGGTCCAGGAGGCAGGGGGTCCGGGGTGGGTGCTGGGACCCCACCTCACCCAGCAGACCTCCCGGGCCCTGCCCACCGCCCTCCCCGGCTCCCAGACCAGGCGGCTGTGTCCTGCCTCCCGCCTTCGCATGTGCTATTCCTCCACCTCCAATGCCCTTCCCCGTCCTTCCGGCCCCGCTCGGCTGTGAGTCCCCGGGAACCTTCCCCGAGTCCCTCGGGGCTCCCCCTGCACCCTGCACCCTCGGGGCACACCGTTTTCTGGGTGACGCTCTCAGGGGCGGTGAGGTCTGGGGCAGAGACAGGTGTCAGTAGATCCGGAGGGAGGGGGAGGGGAGGGAGCAGAGAAACAGCTCTCAGGGCAGAGCGGATCCGGACCGGGAGCCCTGGCTCGGGGCTGGGCAGGGAGAAGCCCACCCCTTCCGCCGCCTCCCCTGCGCCGGGCCCAGCACTCTGCCTCCTCCAATGGAGCCGGCTCAGGGGTCAGGGGTCGGGGTGGTCCCACGCCCTCAGGCCGCTGTCTGTGCCCATTTGGACAGGAGGTGAGGACACCAGGAGGCACGGGCGCTGGGCTTCATAAGGAGCTGGTGTGCTGGGGAGAGAGGCCTCCGTTCCCGGAAGTCCCGCAATCCCCACAATCCCACAATCCCCACAATCCCACAATCCCCGCAATCCCCGCAATCCCCGCAATCCCCACAATCCCACAATCCCCACAATCCCACAATCCCCACAATCCCCACAATCCCCACAATCCCCACAATCCCCACAATCCCCACAATCCCACAATCCCCGCAATCCCCACAATCCCACAATCCCCACAATCCCCACAATCCCCACAATCCCCACAATCCCCACAATCCCTGCAATCCCCACAATCTCACAATCCCCACAATCCCCACAATCCCACAAACCCCACAATCCCACAATCCCCGCAATCCCCACAATCTCGCAATCCCCACAATCCCCACAATCCCCACAATCCCCACAATCCCCACAATCCCACAATCCCCGCAATCCCCACAATCCCCACAATCCCCACAATCCCACAATCCCCGCAATCCCCACAATCCCACAATCCCCACAATCCCCACAATCCCCGCAATCCCCACAATCCCCACAATCCCCGCAATCCCCGCAATCCCCACAATCCCACAATCCCCACAATCCCCGCAATCCCCGCAATCCCCACAATCCCCACAATCCCCGCAATCCCCGCAATCCCCACAATCCCCACAATCCCCACAATCCCCACAATCCCCGCAATCCCCGCAATCCCCACAATCCCCACAATCCCCACAATCCCCACAATCCCACAATCCCACAATCCCCGCAATCCCCACAATCCCACAATCCCCACAATCCCCGCAATCCCCGCAATCCCCACAATCCCCACAATCCCCACAATCCCCACAATCCCCGCAATCCCACAATCCCCGCAATCCCCACAATCCCCACAATCCCACAATCCCCACAATCCCCACAATCCCACAATCCCCGCAATCCCACAATCCCCACAATCCCCGCAATCCCCGCAATCCCCACAATCCCCACAATCCCACAATCCCACAATCCCCGCAATCCCCACAATCCCACAATCCCCACAATCCCCGCAATCCCCGCAATCCCCACAATCCCCACAATCCCCACAATCCCCACAATCCCCGCAATCCCCGCAATCCCCGCAATCCCACAATCCCCGCAATCCCCACAATCCCCACAATCCCCGCAATCCCCGCAATCCCCACAATCCCACAATCCCCACAATCCCCACAATCCCACAATCCCCGCAATCCCACAATCCCCACAATCCCCGCAATCCCCGCAATCCCCACAATCCCACAATCCCACAATCCCCACAATCCCCACAATCCCACAATCCCACAATCCCCACAATCCCACAATCCCCGCAATCCCACAATCCCCACAATCCCCGCAATCCCCGCAATCCCCACAATCCCACAATCCCACAATCCCCACAATCCCCACAATCCCCGCAATCCCACAATCCCCGCAATCCCCACAATCCCCGCAATCCCACAATCCCCACAATCCCCACAATCCCCGCAATCCCCACAATCCCACAATCCCCACAATCCCCACAATCCCCGCAATCCCCGCACACCTGCCAGGCCGGGGCTGACCTGGAGCAGGGTTCGCAGCTGTCCTCACAGGCACTGTTTGCAAACAGGCCTCGCCGGGGGCCATTCGGTAACTCGGGGAGCCAGCTGCGGGCGAAGGGGTGGGTGCTAAGGCCCTGGGGGAAGGGACCAGGGTCCCTGTGGCTCTGGCTCCCGGGAGACCGGGCCGGCCGGTCCGGGCGCTGCCGTGAACAGAGGGTGCACGTCCTTTCTGACGCGTGCTCCGGGTTCTCGGGACCCCTCCCGGAAGGGGGCCCCTCCCGGAAGGGGGCCCCTGGCCCATCGGCAGGTCCGTTTCCATGTTCTGAGGAACCTCACGCTGCTCCCCAGAGGCTGCGTGGTCCACGGCGTGTCCCCTCTGGCAGGGCAGTGACTCCTCACCTCCTGGGTCCTCTCCGCTGGGCAGGGGGTCCCGGCGGCGAAGACTGGGGGGCGGGGAGGGGCGGAGAGGGTGGAAGTGGGAGACATCTGTAATGCTACCGATGAAAATCTATCTATATAAAAGTCTCATATGCGCAGTGTCCCCTCGGCAGTCTGACCGCTTGCTATGACTCATGATGACCACCAGGGGGCGGCGTGGAATGAAGGAAGCCCCAGTAGCCACTAGGGACCCTGCTCATGCATGAGCTGCATGCACTGGGCCTCTAGTAAGAATACATTCAGCCGAAGCCGGTGCGGCTCAGTGGATAGTGCGTCGGCCTGCGGACTGGAGGGTCCTGGGTTCGATTCCGGTCAAGGGCATGTACATTGGTTTCGGGCACATCCCCAGTGTGGGGTGGGTAGTGCGAGAGGCAGCTGATCGATGTTTCTCTTTCATCGATGTTTCTAACTCTCTATCCCTCTTTCTTCCTCTGTAAAAAATCAATAATTTTATTTTATTGATTTTATATATATATTTTTAAATACAGATAGATTTAAAAGTGGAAAAATTAACTGATTACTTTAAAAGGCTGAGTAGACAAAACAGGAACCGGAAGCTTCGTCAGGAAACAGCAGGAGGCGCAGAAGCAAGGGGTGGGGGTGGGGTGGCTGTGCTTCGAACAGGGGGGGGGGCCGTTACCTGGCCGCCCGAAGGGAGCCCTCCACACAGCGGCAGGTTCCGGGGCGCCGGTGTGAGGGAGTCGTGTCAGGGCCCCGAGGCAGATGCCAGGGGCTCACGTCGGTCCCCGTCCGAGTCGGACCCAGGACCAGGCTGGACGGTCACTGGGCCTCGGCAGAAGCTGGAGGCGCTGCTCACGGGACCTGGCCCCACGGGGAGTGGCCTCCCGGGTCCCGGGTCCGAGCTGGGCACCCGCTCAGTCAGGACCTGGGGAGGAGCAGAGGGTGCAGCTGGGGAGCAGCACGGGGCCCAGGCCCTGCTGCGTGAGGGCAGACCAGGGAACTGCCCGCCGGGACGCTCACCTGCTCCTCACATGGCGCGGGGGGAGCCGCGCACCGGCTCAGGGCTTGTTCTCTGGCGCCTGTTTCTCTGCAGGTGGGCACACGCCACGGCCACAAGTGGGCACATGCCACGGCCACAGGGCGCCATGGCCACGGTGTGCACACACGACTGCCTCGGGTGGCACACGCCACAGCCATGGTGGGCACACAATACGGCCATGGTGGGCAGACGCCACGGCCACGGGTGGGTCGGCCGTCTCACCAACGTCCCCAGAACTGAACCCTGGATGCGGTGCTGCCGGCCTGGCCTGCCTCAAGTCCAAACCCGCTGTGGACAGGCGGCCTGACCCAGAGGAGCCGTGGAAGTGGGTTCGCCGTGAGCAGAACCTCCTCGCCCTGTGTTTCATTGTGTTTCAGGCAAATCGAACCGCGAACATGGGAGCCGGGTCAGAGTGTGGGTCTGGGCAGAGGAAGGATGGTGGAGGACACAGCCAGGCCAGGGTGAGGACAGGGAGCCGCCAGACCCGGTCCCAGAGGCGAAGCGCGGCGGGTCCGAGGTTCTCCACGGCCCATCTGCTCATCGCCAGCTCTGCACGCGGTCACCCCGCACCAGCCACGGGGCCCCAGGCTCGGACCTCAGGCCCAGCTCACAGCACAGCCCGAGGCCACGCTGGTGCCGGGGCGGGGGGTGCTCTGCCTCCACGCTGGGACCTGCACGTGGCTCTGCCTCCTTAGTCCGGGGCGTGAGCCTGTGCCGACGCGGGGCCGCTCTCCACATGGGGTCCTGCTGCCGCAGCGCCAGGAGGTGGGGGTGCCAGGAGCCTTCCTCTGTGTCCCCCGAGACCGAGCAGACGGACACGGCAGAGGGGCCGCCGCCCTGCGAGGGCAGTGCTGGGGGGGGGAGAGGGGAGTAGGTGCTGAGGGGGAGGGAGGGGGGAAGAGATGGGGGGAGTAGTGGGGGGAGAGGGGGTGAATAGGTGGGGGGGAGGTGGGAAGAGGAGGGGGGAGAGGGGAGGGGAGAGGGGATGGGGTAAGTAGGTGGGGGGGGAGGAGGTGGGGGGAGGAGGTGGGGAGAGAGGGGATGGGGTGAGTAGTGGGGGGAGGGGTTGGGGGAGAGGGGATGGGGGTGAGTAGGTGGTGGGGGAGGAGGTGGGGGGGAGGGGGAGAGGGATGGGGGGTATTTGGGGAGGAGGTGGGAGGGGGGTCCGGACAGAAGGGCACAGGGTTCACCGCGGCCTCGCTGTTTTCCGTTTTGACAAAACAGTTTATTTTGGATCCAAACATCCCCCGCCGCGCCGTGAGCTGACATTTCTGTTTTCGCCCGAAGGAGAAGCTAACCAGAACCGCGCGATAAACAGCGCTCCTGAGGCTGGTGTCCAAGCCCAACAGCGGCCGCGGGAGAAGGCGGGGAGCGGGGTCACGGCCGGGCCTGGGCAGCAGAGGCTGGTGCCTCCTGCCCACCGCCTGCTGTGCCCGGCGCCCGCTGTGCCCGGCGCTGAGCAGAGAGAGGGTCGGGGACTCGGCACCCAGCACCCACCTGACGGTGGCAGCAGCACCTCCCGGGGGTCTGTGCACCCCGTCCACCTCTCGGCCCGGCCCGGTGGTCAGCGCTGTCCTGACTGTCCTGCCTGCAGGGGGCGCCGCCGAGGCTCAGCTGAGCTCACCTCCCCGCATGGCCCTGGAGCCTCGGCCTCTGCGTGCGGGGTCCAGGAGCTGCTGTGAGGAGCCGGCTCAGGGCGATGGAAGCAGGTTCCAGGTCTGACCGGGAGCGGACAGAGCCCTGGCTGGTGTGGCCCAGTGGATAGAGCAACGGCCTGTGGACTGGAGGGTCCCGGGTTCAATTCCCAGTCAAGGGCACAGGCCCAGGTCTCAGGCTCCTTCCCCAGTGGGGGGCGTGCAGGAGGCAGCCCCTCAGTGATTCTCTCTCATCACTGATGTTTCTCCCTCCCGCTCCCTTCCTCTCTGAGATCAGTAAAAATATATTGAAAAAAGAAATAAAGGAAGCGGGCGGAGCCCTCGGACACGGCTCCCACGACTCCTGGCTGCCAGGGCTCGGGCTGCACCTCACGATGTCACCTTCCACGTGTCAGTCCGTGGACGGAGGGCCACTGAGCTGGCCCTGGCCCTGCCCGACTGACCCCCAGCCCGGGGGTGAGGGGCTGGTCCCCAGCTCGGGGGTGAGGGTCCGACCCTCAGCCCGGGGGTGAGGGGCCGACCCCCAGCCCAGGGGTGAGGGGCCAGTCTCCAGCCCGGGGGTGAGGGCCGACCCCCAGCTCAGGGGGTGAGGGGCCGACCCCCAGCTCGGGGGTGAGGGCCGACCCCCAGCTCGGGGGTGAGGGGCTGGTCCCCAGCTCGGGGGTGAGGGTCCGACCCCCAGATCAGGGGGTGAGGTCCGGTCCCCAGCTCAGGGGGGTGCCCTGTGCAGGGAGGGGAGGGGTCAGGACCCCGGTTTCCTGGGAAGCCGCTGACAGGCCCCAGCTGCCAGAGGGAGCAGCGCGGGGCCAGCACCTGGACCGGAGGCGCGGGGGCGGGTCCGATGGACTCGGGGTGATGCGGGGTGAGGGGCTGGTCCCCAGCCCGGGGTTGAGGGGCCTGTCTCCAGCTCAGGGGGTGAGGGTCTGACCCCCAGCTCAGGGGTGAGGGGCTGGTCCCCAGCTCGGGGGTGAGGGGCCGACCCCCAGCCCGGGGTCGAGGGGCCTGTCTCCAGCTCAGGGGGTGAGGGTCTGACCCCCAGCCCGGGGGTGAGGGTCTGACCCCCAGCTCGGGGGTGAGGGGCCGACCCCCAGCCTCGGGGGGGTGCCCTGTGCAGGGAGGGGAGGGGTCAGGACCCCGGTTTCCTGGGAAGCCGGCTCACACGCCCCAGCTGCCAGAGGGAGCAGCGCGGGGCCAGCACCTGGACCGGAGGCGCGGGGGCGGGTCGATGGACTCGGGGTGACGCGGGGTGACGGTGCTGGCTGAGGCCCCGTGGCTGTGGTTCCTGGAAGGGAAAGCGAGACCAGGTGCTGGGGAGGCGCCGGCACCGCCGAGGACAGCCTGCCGCCTGCGCCGGGCGGCGGAACCGGTCACAGCTTGGCGTGCTCACCCTCAGCCCCGGGGGCACCAGCACACACACACACACACACACACACACGGCCTCGGAAGGTTCTAGTGAGACGTCGCAGAGGTCTCCGGCCTCGCCCTGCCTCCGGGTCCCGTCCCCTGTGAGGGCCTCGGCGACCCTGGGAAGCGGGGACCCTCGGCCTCAGGATGCAGCACCGCCCTGGCCCGTGTGGCCCAGTGGATAGAGCGTCGGCCCTCAGACTGAAAGGCCCCGGGTTCGATTCCAGTCAAGGGCACGCCCTTGGTTGCATTGCCCCAGCTCTGGTCAGGGCACACGCAGGAGGCAGCCAATCGTGTGTCTCTCTCATCGACGTTTCTCTCCGTCCCCCTCCCTTCCCCGCCCTCTCAACACCGATGGAGAAAACCCTCAGCGAGGGAGGACAACAAATACAATAAATAAAAGCCAGATCCCAGAAAAGACGGCCGGAACCGCCTCCTCACTGACTTCGGGGGAGGACCAGGGGCTCGGGCGGCCGGGGTGGGGCGGGGGCAGGTCTGCCAGCGGCTTTGGGGCCGGGCCCAGGGACACGGGGAGACAGACCCAGGTCCTGCTGAGCAGACGGTCCTTGGGCGGGCGTTTGCTGCCCCCTGGTGTCCATTCTCTTTTATGAAAACAGTTGAAGGAACCCTTATTGGGGTTCCCGGTCCTTCCCCGTCACCCAGAGAAGGCGCCTGGCTGAGGCCGGGGCTGCGGCCGGGGCTGCGGCCGGCCGGGAGGGGTCAGGCTGGGCGGGGTGCCAGCCCCCGTCTCCTCAGGCGGACAGGGGCCTGGGCAGAGCTCGCTCTCATCAGGAAGCGGAGCCCGAGGACCAGACCCGGCCCCAGGCCCGCCGCGCCCTCCTCAGGGTCTGGCCCCCTCCCTGCCAGAGGAGCCAGGGATCCCCCACCGAGCGACCATGACTCCCGGGCAGAGCTCAGAGTCGGGCCTGGCCCCTCACGCCAGGGTGAGAGCCGCTGGGCACGGGTGACGGGTGCAGACTCGGGCGGCGAGGCGGGTTCAGTCAGGTCTCCTGGCAGAGGCGGCGAGGAGGTCTCTCCTGGGGGGTGGGATGGGGGGGCGCCCACCCTCCCTGGCAACCCCACTCCGGGGCCGTTTCTCCCACGAGTCCCGCCAGATCTCCGTGTCTCTCTAGAACGAGAGCCTGGCCTGACCTCTGGAATGGAGGCAGGGGTGAGGTCACAGCAGGGCCTTCCCCCACCCCGGCCGGAGCCAGGCACCCGGAGACGACCCTCCTGACGGTGACGGGCGGCCCCTTCCCCGTGGCCACCAGGCCAGGCGTGGCGGGCTCTGGACAGGAGCGGGGACAGGACGTGGAGACCAGCCCAGGAGGCAGCCTGCGGCCGGGCGTCCTCGGCGTCGGCCTTCCTGAGCTTGAGGCGCTGACAGGCTGAGCCGGGTTTGCTTCCGTGGCACAGGCTCCGGAGCCAGCGCCCTCCTCCGTGGCCTCCCTCCGTGGCCTCCCCGTCGATCAGCACCTGCGCCCGGCAGGAGCCACAGGGAAAGGGGGGGCACAGGGAGGGGAGAGCCCGGGCTGCCTCCTGCACGCCCTCTCCTGGGATCGAGCCGGCAGCGAGGGCCAGTGCCCTGGACGGAATCAAACCCGGGACCCTTCCGTGTGCAGCCCACGCACCAGCACCAGACACGCCAGCGGAGCACGTGTGCGCCTTTTCTAAGCCGTGTGAACCCTGCCGCCAGGCGTGCCGGTAAAGCGCCTTACTGGAGCCTGGGAGCAGGAGGCTGGGGATCGGGGGGCTGACTGAGGCTCAGCTTCCCCACGTGGGGGATCGGAGGCCAGAACAGGGGGTTCAGCACACGCCCGAGGCCCTCCACACGGCTAGCGAGCACGTGCGTGTCCTGAGACCAACCCACAAACACCTCCACATGCCCTTCACCCCGAACTCTGTCAGAAGTCTGATGTCATCAGACCAACCAGACCACTGTTCACACCAGAATTTGCTTAAACTCAACAGAAATGTTTATGAAAATAAAAATTATCCCACTAATACAAAACACTTTCTGAAATGCTACTTTAAACCCATTACAGGAAGTTTTGCATATAATTTATCATATGGGGGAGGAGAGGGATTGTAAAGGGGGTACACCAGACACCTTTTGAGGGTGAAACACGTTCACCCCCCAAAGGCCGTGATGCTTCCCACGTCAACACTTGCCAGACATGCCTTCAATGTGTATTTTGTGTCCACTTATGCCGCCATAGAGTGGCTTGTATGTAAGAAAAACCTGCCACAAAAAAAAACAAAAAGAAAAAAAACCAAATTTAAAGTAGATGGCGCCTCAGGCGTCCGTGTACAAGGGCAGCGTTCCCAGGCGAGATGCACAGCGTGGCAGTTCCCGGGCTGCGGGCAGCCGCCGCCCACTCCTGAGATGGCGCGTCGGGGCATGGCTGAGTCTAGACAGCCCGCCCTCTCGCCCACGGAATGCAGCCCAGCGTGGTCCTTCAAGGCGGAGGACCAGGCCGCTGTGCTGCCGCCGCCGCACCTGTGAACCCCAACCACAGCCCGGCACCCCACGAACTGCTGAGGGGACAGGGCACAGCACCCTGCAGGGAAGGCAGGACGCCAGAACGGAAAAGGACCAGATCCCGTGGGAGCCGTTTAGAAAGCACACATGGAAGTCCCAGTTCCCGGGTGCATCTGGCAGGTTATGTGACCCAGCAGCGCGAGCCGAGCAGACACACGGTGCTGGCTGAGGCTGAGGCGGGAGCGCAGCAGCCACGGGGCTCCGTGTGGCCAGCACCCATGTGAGGGTGGACTGGCGTGGCCGGTGACACATTCCAAAGAGCGCTTCAGTGGCGAGCACTTTGTAACTCGCCCACCCAGGTTTGAGGGACGGAGCCATGTTGTGCTGCTTTCATACCCTCACCACCACCACCCAGCGTGGACAGACAGACCTGGCTCCTGGTTCAGACCGAGGAGAGACACATGTGAGAGTGGACAGGGAACATCCGTGTCAGACACAGGGAGTGGTTATCTAGGCAGGATATTGAGGTAGAAACAGCAAAAGCACGGAAGTCTTCTGAAAGCACAATTCCAAGAGAGACTTGAGGTTGAGCTCGGCCTGACATGAAACCTGGGACGTTTTTTGCTGTGGACTGTGCTCTTTACGGTGAGGGCACACGTGAGTGCGGGTGTGGGGGGAGGCAGACACAGGAGTATGGGCACAGAAGAGAAAAAATAAAAGCGCAACCTCCTCTCCAGCAGCAGAGGAACAGAAACAGAAATGACCGAAATCGACGTGCGATGGCACATGGTGCACGGTTGGTGAGTGCGTGGAGCTGTGGAGACGAGCCGTTCCCGGCCTCCTCTCCGGAACGGGGAAGGCGGCCGCGCCCACCCAGCAGGAGGCAGCGCCGGCCTGAGCAGAGCCGTGGACACCACCCGGAACACCACAGAGCACGAGGTTCTGAAAATCCAGTTTATTTCCATGTTGGGACAGATCCAGTCAGTGTGATCAGCTTTTCTGCTCATGTAATAATTTATCAAAATAAGCTTTCCCACAACAATGCTTCCCATCGACCCTGGAAACCCGTCTCACAACATCCCCCTAAAGCTCTGGAAACCTCGTCTTACACCGGGAGGAGGTGGCAGCCTCGCTGGAACAGGCACGGAGCCACCACGGCTGGGGCAGCGTATGCTTGGAGGCGAGTGACAGCGGGACGGAGGTAACGTCTGGTGCACTGCTCCGGTCCCGACATGCTAGTGTCTCTGGGGGCGCAAATGGGCTGAGGAGTCCCACTGGACGAAGAGGCTCTGCAAGCAAACAGTGGAAGCTGCCTTTTCTCTTAGACCCGGACATTTTAAGACAGAAGCTTTGCAAAACATTACACAATTTTTTATTATTAAATGAGAACATCTCATCTGTTACATCGTCACATTGCTAGTCAGAGAAACGCTGCGGGGCTGAGTCCACGCCGGCCCACCACAGTCCTCATCTCTACAACACCCATGGACAAAGGAAGTGTTCACAGCCCACACCACCGTCGTGGCTCTCTTCACACTGAAGTCCCGAGCTCCTCCGTGGGCGTGTTGCACATAAATTACAGGTGAGACGGCGGCCACTGGGCCGCGGGCCGCCTCGCTCACACGTCGTCGTCGTCGGACGTGTCGCTGCTGCTCGTCTCCGAGTCGTCGTTCTCGATCGTGGGGTGGAAAGTGCTGCTTTTCCAGGGTCCGAACTTGAAGTCACAGATCAGGCCGTTTTTCAAAATACCATTTTTCCTCAGACCGTTCTTCTGCAACTAAAATGCCAAACACAAAAAATTAAATTCACTATGCTCCGCGAGTTACCATCAAGTTAAGAACTGTGTGATAGCCCTGGCTCGTGTGGCTCAGAGGATAGAGCATCGGCCTGCGGACTGAAAGGTCCTGGGTTCGATTCCAGCCAAGGGCACATGCCCGGGTTGCAGGCTCCATCCCCAATGGGGGGCGTGCAGGAGGCAGCCGACCCATGATTCTCTCTCATCACTGATGTTTCTCTCTCTCCCTCCCCTTCCTCTCTGACATCAATAAAACATACATTTTATTGGCCGACACCGGTTTGGTCAGTGGATAGAGTGTCGGCCTGTGGAGCGTGGAGCCAGTGCCCCTGGCTCCAGGGGCTGTTGCACGGCTCTGACCACTGGGCTACGAGCATGCCCAGTCTGCCTCGCTCACACTTGGTGGAATGAGAAAAGTACAAACGATTTGAGTACATGGTGTTCAAATGGAGGTATACAAAAGGACGTGTACAGGAATAATGAAGTAAAATAGGGCCCGCCTTCTGCTTAACCAGAGATAAGAAACTAGAAAAAGCCGAAACCGGTTTGGCTCAGTGGATAGAGCGTCGGCCTGCAGACTGAAAGGTCCCAGGTTTGATTCCGGTCAAGGGCATGTACCTTGGTTGTGGACACATCCCCAGTGGGGGGTGTGCAAGAGGCAGCTGATTGATGGTTCTCTCTCATTGGTTTCTAACTCTCTATCCCTCTCTCTTCCTCTCTGTAAAAAATCAATGAAATATATTTTTAAGAAAGGAAAAAAAAAAAAGAAACTCAAAAAATTGGCCCTAGCCGGTGTGGCTCAGTGGATAGAGCGTCGGCCTGCGGACTCAAGGGTCCCAGGTTTGATTCCAGTCAAGGGCACATGCCCGGGTTGTAGGCTCGATCCTCACTGGGGAGAATGCAGGAGGCAGCCAATCAATGGTTCTCTTTCATCATTGATGTTTCTCTCTCTCTCTCCCCCTCTTCCTTCCTCTCTAAAATATATATATATATATAAGAAACTAGAAAAATTTGGTTTCTATTTCTGAAAATGAGAAGTTGGAGCTCATTAGATCGCCTGTGGGGCCTGGGAAGGGGCTGTCCCAAATCAAACACTATCTAAAGATACAAAGTGAACAACAAAAACCGTAGTAACAAACAACAACAACGCACATTCCACCAACTTCAGTCTTTTACCTTTCTTTCATAAAAACGTTTGGCCCTCTGGGAATTTCCATCAGAATCTCTAAGCACCCTGTCCAGGCCACATCGCGAGGCAGTAAGAGGACACGGGTTTCTCTTCCAGAGGGAGAGAATGAAGACCGGGGGGTGAGGAGAGACGGCAGGGTGGGGCGGGGTGTTATAACCACTATACTCAGTCATGCACCAATGGCGGGATGTTCTCAAGAAGGCACCTTAATGTAAACATCAGCGGGCACTCCACACCCCTGGACAGTGCAGCCTACACACCTAGGCCGATGGCTGTTTGGGGAACAGCAGCCATTGACTGCATTTACCACTTTGTGCATCGTTGGAAGGCTTTGCTTTGAATGTGAAGAAAGGCATTAGGAGAAATTCACCAGGCGCCAATAGCATAAGGTGGTAGTTTCAAGGATTGTAACTAACCAAGATAAGTGGTTGTAAAATCTTGTGACAACCAGGATGGGCAGATACAACCCTATTGGTAACAAAATAATTAACACATAAAAATTGTATGCCCACTGGGTTGGAGAGCAATGGAATGTGATATCTCTGTCCTTCTGATCTGATGAAAAAGAAATGGATATATTTATACTGGTGGTGACCTATAATGTGATACCCAGTAAACTCCTGGAGGAAACGGTGTTTTTAAACCCATATTCTGACAGAAAAGGCGGTGGGAAGTGCACTGTTGTCTGACTCGGGTTTCCCACCTGTTCACTAATAACCTGGAATTCTCTCATTTCATCCTCAGTTAAGGGAGCACACGTCTCGTCGTTTTCACTGTCTTCTTGCCAGCCCATCTCCTTTAACAATCTGGAAAAAAGAGAGGAATTAATAAATTAGAGCTGCACCCATTTATGTCACGTGGGAGAGAGCATGAACCATTCCACCAAGTCCTCAAAATACTAGTGCATTAAAAAGGGACTTGAGTTTATGCTTCGGATGTCTTTCTGAAAGTGAATAAACAGATGAGATTAAGCCCAACAAAACATCTTAGATAGCCGAAACTGGTTTGGCTCAGTGGTAGATCGTCGGTCTGCGGATTGAAAGATTCCAGGTTCGATTCTGGTCAAGGGCATATACCTAGGTTGTAGGCACATCCCCCGTAGGGGGTGTGCAGGAGGCAGCTGGTCGATGTTTCTCTCTCATCGACGTTTCTGGCTCTCTATCCCTCTCTCTCTTCCTCTCTGTAAAAAAAAACAAAAAAATATATATTTTTTAAAAAACAAAACATCTTAGATAACAAGACCAGAATGAACTGCTTAATTTCTGGTGTTCGAGGTTCTCTAGGCTGGAAACTTGCAAAAGGCACTCCAGTCTAGAAACTTCCAATTTGCTAAATTCATGGACCAAAAGTAAACGCAATTTCTTACCCATTTGCTCTACTACCACCACAGTTCATTCTGTCCTAGCTCATCACCAGGTTTTCTATTTTGAAAGGAACAGGTGGCGCTATCCCACCCTCATGGGCACTTTGTAACTTATCTGCCCGTTGCACCATCTCTTGTGCGTGCCTGTCACCCTCCTCAGCATTAAGCTCTGTGCACGGCGTGCTCTCTGTAACCACAGCGAGGGCTGTCTTAAAGCTTCCTCCAGGATGCAAGCATGACGGCCAATGTGGTTCTTCTTCTCCTTTCCTTCCAGTTTTTACAGAGAAGGAAGGCCTTCATCTGAGGCCCATCGGGCAAGAAAAGACCAGCATGACCCCCCACCTCTCCAGGTGGCAAACGCAAACACCCCGCCGGAGCCGTGCACCTGGCTCAGATGGACATGTTTTATGCGGACCTGGCGTGCTATGTGAAAGATTAATTCCACGTCTTACGTATCTGTTACTCCTAATTACACCTATCATCTCTCAACTGGGGCCCTCCGAGTTGTAGACCTGCATGCCTTTGTGAACAACCTCATAGAATATCGGTGGGAGATTCTGAATAAAAATCAACACCAGACCTGGGTTTTACAGACAGAGTTAAGATTACGTAAGTAAGCATCTTGCCTACTTGACAGCAGAGAAGGAAACAGAGACCTGGAGTTTGCCTCTCCAGTTGGTATATCCTGCCTCTGGACCAAAAGGTCATGGTCATCATTAACTAATTACTATTTCTCTCATTCCTTTCCACCACTTAACATTTCCTTCCAGTGCACTGCCTGACCTCTAACCTCTCCTCCATCCCAATGCCACCAGTCCGGAGTCTATAGATCAGACTACTCTAACTGCTTTGCTAGGTTTTCACTTTCACTGGCTTCACTGTTAAAACCTGAACAATGCAGATGGAACAAATTATTTCCGGCCACAGAAATCCTGCCCTTATTCCCAGGCTGTAACTGGTAACTATTTCTGGGATAGCTTTCAAAACAAATGGACTTGAAAGAATGAACAGACAAACAAAAACTAGTAATAATAACCTTGTGTTCCCCCACAGTGAGAAGTCTACCTTAACAAGGTCATCTCTAATTCCATGAAGGATTTAGAGCTTGACAAGCTATTCCACCCCGGCCCCTAGAACAAACAAGGTAGGCACGCACTCCAAACACCCCCTCTCCCACAGGAGAACCAGCACCTTGCCACGCCCACGTCTCACCCTCCGCGCAGGCAGAGGCCCTGGCGCTGTGCACGCTCCTTCACGCAGCCAAGCCGAGCACACAGTGAGTGCCAGGGGCTGGGCACAGTCCTGAGCAACATGGACCGAGTTTCTATCCTCATGGAGCTTGGGGTAAGTTGAAATTAAAAATTAAAATTTTAGCCTAAACCGGTTTGGCTCAGTGGTAGAGCGTCGGTCTGCGGACTGAAGAGTCCCAGGTTCGATTCCGGTCAAGGGCATGTACACTGGTTGTGGGCACATCCCCGGTAGGGGGTGTGCAGGAGGCAGTTGATCAATGTTTCTTTCTCATCGACGTTTCTAGCTCTCTCTCTTCCTTCCTCTCTGTAAAAAAATCAATAAAATATATTTTTTTAAAAACACAAAAGAGCCCTACCTGGCATGGCTCAATGGACAGAGCACTGGCCTGCAAACTGAAGGGTTCTGGGTTCAATTCCTGTCAAGAGCACATGCCTAGGTTGTGGACTTGACCCCCAGTAGGGGGCGTGCAGGAGGCAGCCCATCAATGATGTTTCTCTCTCCCTCCCCTATTCCTCCCCGAAATATGGGTATGTGTACACACACAATTATCGCTCCATGTCCATCAGAACGACTATGATAAAAAAGATGGACGGTCTCAAGTGTCCCCGAGATCCTGGGGAAACAGACCTGTTCGCACGATGCTGACGGGAATGTCAAGTGTGCACTCTAACGAGTGGAAAATTTGGCAGTTTCTCAAAATGTAAGCACAGTCCCAACGATTCCAAGCCTAGGGTCTACCCAAAAGAATAAAAGCATGCCGTACAGACGTACACAACTGTGACAGGGACACTCCAGCACAATTCACAAAATGCACAAAGTGCCAACAGCCCAATCCCGTCAGCCCGTGAACAGCAGAGCTGTACAGTGCACTGGAGGCAAGAAGAGGAGCACAGAAGTGACACGTGCTGTGGGGTCTATGGACCTAGAAAACATGCTAAGAGAAGAAGCCAGATATGAAGGACAAATGCTTGAAGATTTTGCTTCTACAAAATAACACAGGGCAGAGCTACAGACACAGGACATGGTCGGGCTGCCTACGGCAGGAAGCAGAGGAGTAACATGGCAGACGAGCTCGGGCTCTTCTGGGTGCACGGGAAGTGCCTAAGACTAGGCCGTGACAACAACTGCACAACTCTGAATTTACTAACAAAGTCCGGGAACTGTACTTTAAAAATGTGTGGAATGTACGGCATATAAATCACATCTCAATAAACTGCTAAAAACAAATCACAGCATTTCTATAATATCAACACTCTCAATATGAAAATTCAGAGAAGCAGAAATCAGCACTAACCTGTGTTCTGCCTCAAGGGAACTTGAGAGCACATCCGTTTGCGGGAAGGCTGAGGACCGGATGGCCTGCTGGGAAATGACCGAGGCATTGCCGTTCTCCTGTGGGATTTCATTTTCATCAAAGTTTCGGTTTATATCTCTGTCCTGGTGAGTACTATTGCTATTATGCAAATTAAATGAGTCTTCATCCTGATTTTTAGGGAATTAACGATTAGAAAACACTGTTGTTAAAAACTTTAATAGATCCTAGCTCTCTTACTTTGATAATATATAAATTTAACACTTATAATCATCCTATCTAATAAAGAGGAAATGTGCTAATTGACCCTCATGCCATGGCAAAGATGACGGCAACCACAGCCAACGAGGTAATCTGCTATTTGACTGCCACACCCTCAAAGATGGCAGCGCCCACAGCCAATAGAGGGAATATGCTAATTTACTGCCACGCCCTCAAAGATGGCAGCACCCACAGCCAATAGAGGGAATATGCTAATTTACTGACACACCCTCAAAGATGGCAGCGCCCAGACCCCCCAGCCCAAGCCTCAGGTGGCAGCTGCTGGCAGTGGCAGCAGCAGAGGTGTGATGAGGCATCACCTTCCTGATTGCCGGGTCACCTCCTGCCCCTGAGGGCTCCTGGACTGTGAGAGGGGGCAGGCCAGGCTAAGGGACCCCTCCCTCCAGTGCACGCATTTGCATACACTGGGCCTCTACTTAAATTCAGAAGACATTCTCATAAGATAAAATCTGATGGCCTGGCCAGTAAGGCTCAGTGGTTGGGCATCAACCCAGAAACCAAGCGGTCATTGGTTCGATTCCTGGTCAGAGCACATGCCCTGGCTGCAGCTCAACCGCCAGTAGGGGACAGGCCAGAGGCAGCCAATGATGATTCTCTTATCATTGATTTTTCTCTCTCCCCCTCTCCTTATATCAACTAAAATGTGTGTGTGTGTGTGTATATATATATTTAAACACAAAAAACTAAGCTGTGATGGATACACACAGATTATTAACTATAATATTCACATTTTTCGACAAAAGCAAAAACCCAAAGGATGGAGGTAGGCAACGTGGGGAAGAACAAAAGACGTATCTGAACAGGAATGTTTCCAATTTTATTTTTGCACAGGAACTACAGAATGAGAGAAGTGTACTTGAGGGGAAAAGTCATTAAAGTTGACGCAAGGGTCCTAACTGGTTCTGGCCCAAAGACTTCAACGACCCATTACCCAGACCAAGAGTCACCTTCTCGGAGCCAGCGTGGCTCTCCTCCTCATGTTCCTCCTCCACTCGGTCCCGTTTCAGCGCTTTCAGAAACTCGCTCTTCTTGTCAGTGCGCATCCGGGTCAGCTTGGTGAGACGAGGCTGCTGACTAAGTTTGTCAACAGGTGAAGAGGAATTGGAGCGATTACTCTAAGAAAAAAATTCAGAAATACTGATATGTAAACAGAGAACTAATGTCAATGTAACGTTCAAAACCACCACCACAACCTCCTTTCACCTTCATCGGCAATACAAAGCCATGTTAACATCTCTGTCAAAGAGCTTCCTCTATCCCAATGTTCTATCCACCCCATTAGATGAGTAAACAAAAGAATTTTCTCAAAAAAGAAAAAAAGAACTTTCTTATCCCAGAAACAATTAAGGTCTGATAACACAAAGAACTAACTCTAACTCGAAGTTAGGAGTTTAAATACTATTTTATGGAATTTCTAAAAGCCCTGAAATGTTTAAGCATTTCTATAATACAAAGAAAAGCAGAACCAAAACCGGTTTGGCTCAGTGGTAGAGCGTCGGTCTGCGGAATGAAAGGTCCCAGGTTCGATTCCGGTGAAGGGCATGTACATTGGTTGCTGGCATATCCCCAGAAGGGGGTGTGCAAGAGGCAGCTGGTCGATGTTTCTCTCTCATCGACGTTTCTAGCTCTCTATCTCTCTCCCTTCCTCTCTGTAAAATATATTAAAAAAAAAAGAAAAGCAGAGTTGTATGCTGTCTTCCCCAGAGTTCTAGCTCCAAGGTCCAATAACAGCTCCCATGAGATCTATTCACATGTATCTACATGCAGGCACACGCAGGGCTTTTCCAGGTAGGAATGCACCAGGGGACATTTGGACGAGCAGGAGGGAAGGGGAAAGAATCTCGTACTGACGTCCCTTTGTTTTCAGTGTTTGGTTTTGACAGTGGGATACAGTAGGAAACAGAGTGTTAGAATTCTGGATCAGGTTTTAACCACGGAAATAAGCCCTAATGCTTAACTGCTGGCGAAACGTCTGTACGACTGTAATGAATCTACGCCACAGCTAACCAGCTGACAACTCCAGTCCTTCCACCAAAGCTCTGACGTCCCTCAATGGAGAACTAGTACATGAGACATGTTCCCGCACAGTGACCAGAGTCTTTCTGGTCGGTGGGTATGTGGATATTATTTTGTCTACATTTTGGGGTATTTGGAAATCTTCATTAAAACTCATTCCTACTTAATGTTGAAAAGTGTCAGCAAGTAGGAGAACTATCTCAATAAAGTTTTGTGAAAGAACTCATGGGTATTGCTGCCATGAGATTCTCGTGATGACAACGTTACATTTCTCAGAAACAATTGTAAAGGCCGCACCTCTTTCACTGTCGTCGTTGATGGACTGAAATTCTTGGCTGTTGACTTAAAAGTATTGAAGTTGCCAACACCGTATGTAGACTCATGAGAGAAAGAAGTCCCAACTTTATTCTCTTTAGTTTGGCTTTTCCATTGGGTAGGCTACAGAAAAGCACACAGATATAGATATAGTTAATATCGATAAAAACACAGATTACACAGAAGAGAGGAGAACGATATAAAATAAAGGGGATACATGGGGCATCATAATCGTTACCACAGGACAAATAAAATCAAAGCATGGTATTCAAATAAAAACATCTGACTACATGGCAATTTTTTTCAGTTTTATAAACCTAAAATGAGATTTTTTTTTTTTTTACCTATTGTCAAGAAAACACTAGTGGGAGTTTCAAAAACCTAAAACAGTACACCAAGAAAACAGCATTATATGTTGTTATGCAAATATACCGTTGATGCATCTAGCAAAACAAGTTTTACAGATTTTATTTACTACTAAAACAAGAAAACACACATGACAAACACATGCCATTTAAAGGAAAATTAAAATTAATGACGCACAACTAGTTCCCCACAAAACATTCCAACAATTCAGTGTAAATTTCCCAACACTATTTTCCCAAAATAATTCAACTGATATCAACTTATGACGTGTAATGTTCACCTTATGGAACTTACTTTTGTGGGCGGAGCAGCAGGCTTAGGGACCAAGCCTTTATAAACACTGGGGCCAGTCCCGTTCTTCACTGGCTGTGACGGGGGGTTCCCGCCAGAGGGGAACCCCGACAGCTGCAAGTCCTTGGCATTGCCTTTCTTAATGACCAGCATCCTGGGGGCTCTAGATGTGGGGTTCGGAGGGTACTCTGCATAGACAAAGCACAAGCAGGAGTTAGCTTAAATGTTAACATAAAATTAAACCACCATAAGAATAGCATACTCTAAGCCCTGACTGCATTTAAATGAACAGCTGCCTCCTCGGTCGTGTAAGCTAAGTAAGTATAAACTATACTACTGCTAAGAAATACAGCTGAAACATGACTGAGCAAATCACAGGAAGCACTGAGCCATGTCAAGTAACACAGATAATGGACCGGCTAGACAGCAGCTTGGCGATGTCAACTAGGACCAAAGCAAGACTAGCTCCTAACACATTTTATGTTCACCACAGTTCTCATCCTAATGGCCCTTAAGACTTGAAATATCCAGTATATTTTTCGCTTTTTCATTTTGAAAAGAGAATTTTCCTAATTCCTTTTCATTATCACTTATTTCTACTTGAGTTATAACTGATGAGCAAGTTCTATTTTGACATACCAATCAACTCATTCAAATATTTATTGACCACTGCACTGAAGGCATTTATGAGGTACAGGGTAACCGACTCAATCCTACTTCTGAAGGTAGTACTAGTAATAGCACTTGCTAACTAAAAGCTTTTCTCAAGACCACAGCAGTTACTAAAACATGAAAAACTATTCTTAGAGTTTGATCGATGTCTGTATAATCACACAGATGTTACCTGTGAGCGTGTTCCCAATTATTGCAATGAAAATTTCTGAAAACATCAGTTTCACAATTAAAGAGTTCAGAATAAAATAATTAAATCGAAGAAAGAAACCCAAGAAAACCTAAATTGAAGTTAGCTAGTGTTGCATATAAAAGATGACCCTGTGGCGCAGTGAGTTGCATAGATGTTTCTGGTGATGCTTCCCCTCAACCAACCAGACCCAACTTCCTACGGGGTCGCCTCAGACACTGAACTGACAGGACTCCTCGGGACAGAGGCTGGCAACCCTCCTTCCAAATGAACAAGTGTGGAAGCTACTGCATTCAAACCACATCCAATGTCTCCTATGTTTTCTCCCATTTACTTTGCCAATTGGTAAACTGAATGGAAGCTATCCAAATTGTTTATTCTTTTACTTCCTATTAACTTATTGGGGGAACCCTGGTTAATGGGATCCACAGGCTTCAGGGCTACTTCCTTATGATACGTGGTCTGCACACGGCCGTGTGCACCCACCTCCCAGGACACCGTCAGTCACCGTGGATGTGGCCCGTCTGCCCCTCAGAACTGCCCCCCCCCTTCCCTGTGTGCTCGCCTCCTACTGTCTGGGCCTGGGCTGCTCAGCGTCATGCCCACGTGATGCAGTGGCATGGCCCTTGCTCTTGATTACTCTTTTAAAGAGAAATGGTCTGTGTTGGTGACAGGCCCTAACTAACGCTGGCCTAAGAGTTAGAAAGTGGGTGATCTTAGAGAATGACTGTCAACCACACGCTCACTGCACCAAGCTCATTAGCAGGTGTTCTCGTTCAATTTAAGTTTAAGGCACCTGAAGGAAAACA
The DNA here is from genome assembly GCA_963924515.1 of Vespertilio murinus. Taxonomy (NCBI): domain Eukaryota; kingdom Metazoa; phylum Chordata; class Mammalia; order Chiroptera; family Vespertilionidae; genus Vespertilio; species Vespertilio murinus. Next base: position 343,870 of record OZ004705.1, read on the forward strand.
CGACCATGAATTTTCATAGTTAGTGCCCTGTCATCCTCAGAAACTGGAATCTACCAATCACTATTTTTCAATATCCTTTTATATCTGTTGGTCATGCTCCCAATATCTGTGAATATAATAATTACTTTTACTCCTTCCATACAAAGTCAATGGTAGAAGACTCCATTCTTTGGAAGAAAGATGAGAAATAAAATACTGCCACATCACCCTAGCTGGTTTGGCTCGGTGGTTAGGACGTTGGCCTTCAGACTGAGGGGTCAAGGGCATGTACCTCAGTTGCAGGCGTCAAAGCATGGCCCCCAGACGAAGCGTGTGTGTGCGTGTGTGTGTGTATGTGTGTGTGTGTGTGTGTGTGTGTTTGTGTGTGTGTGAAGCAACCAATCGGTGTTTCTTTCTCTCCTCTACCCCTGCTCTCTCCCCCTTCCCTTCTACTCTCTAAAAAACTAAATGGGAAAATTTAGGTGAGGAATATATAGTTACATGTGATACAAAGCAAACTGGCCATATGCTTAATTTCTCATCCTTTCTTTCACTATACATAGCTGCCATATAAAAATTTTGCTTCACTTATTATTTTATTCTTTGATATATCACTTAAAAATTTTTTCTCTTTGGCCTCTTAATAACTTTACTAAAATCTCCCTGGTTTATTAGATTTGGACAACATAACTAGTTAATATTTATTAAACACCTATTAGAGGACCAAGGATTTTACATGGTCGACAATCATTAATAATGCTTTTCTCATGAGGATTATTGTGATCATCCTCATCTAACACATGACAAAATTCACTCTGAGAGATCAAGTATAATCTTCCAAAGTCTAAATTAACCAATACATACAAGGCCTAATGTTAGGGCCCAGATCCATCTGGTTCCAAAGCTGATGAACTCAACACTGCGCTGTACTACTACAAAGCAGGGTGCTGCTGGCCAGACTCTACGAAAGGTTTGCCTCCCCAATGAAAACCACTGAGTCTACACTGAACGGTCAGAATAAGAGGCTTGTAAGGGGCACTACCCGTGACATCAGGGATCTCCCCCCGCCCCCTCGGTCTTCACTATCACACCAATGGCAGTTTTAATGGAGTTCCTCATTACCTTGACTCAGAAAAGAAACAACTTTATTCTTTTTTTTTTTCTTTCTTTTCTTTTTTGCTGTTAATCCTCAGCCTGAGGACCTTTTCCCATAGATTTTTAGAGAGAGTGGGAGGGGGAGAGACAGAAACATCAATTGGTCGCCTCCTACATGTGGGACCAGGGATGAAGCCTGCAACCGAGGTACCAGTCCTTGATTGGAATCAAACCAGGAACTTCCAGTCCACGGGCCAATGCTCTATCAACTGAGCCAAACCAAAGAGGGAGAAAAGAAACAACTTTATGTGTGAACAAAAGCACACAACCAAGTAAAGGGTAAAACAGTAAATGAACGGCGTCTTCACACTCACTTGGGGAGGAAACTGAGTCACATAAGACTCACTATACAAATATTAAACTCGGAGAATCTGTGCAAGTAAAACGAATTACTGTTGTGAGCACATTTTTTTAAATCCTTACCCGAGGATATGTTTTTATTGTTTTTTAGAGAGAGAGGAAGAAGGAACAGAGATGTGGAGAGAAACACTGACATTGGCTGGGACCCACACGATCCCCAGCAGGGGATGGAACCTGCAACCTAGGAATCTTCCCTGACCAGGAACGGACGACACTCCCCGCAGGGGGACCAGTGAACACTCGTCTACTAAACAGCCTGTTAACATCATTTTTATAGAGACTGGTGCTGTTTGAACTTTTTAATTTAATGAAATTTAATTTAAGTTTGTTTTGCTTTGCAACAACAGTATGAGTGTTAACCAAATGAGTTTAACATAATTTATGTCAACAGCAGGGGGTAATGCACTTTTCCTTTAACAAACCCCTGTATGTTATTCATATGAAGGACAGGCTTAAAGAAATGCACTTCCAAAGTAAAAACCATTTCCAGGATGAACAAGTAATACTTCTAACTCTGACCAAATAGAATTTAATGTGGCAAGTTATTCAATCAAACCCCTTACCTTTCTTTTATCAACCTTGACCCTTGGAATAATTTTCACTGTTTCCATATAAGGAGAACATCAAGGAAAGTGGAGTCATTTCAATACATAATTTATCCATAGAATGCTTTTACAAAGATATTTGATAGATTAGTATTCCCTTCTCTTAATCCTGCTTAAAAAGTTCCTTTTAAAAAACCAACAGTGCTTTTCAACATGATCTAACTTATTTAATGGAATCATGTCTGTATGCTTATGGCTAACATCATTGGAATTCTCTAGAAAACATCCCATTTTTAAAAACCAGTCACCAGCCAAAACCGGTTTGGCTCAGTGGATAGAGCATTGGCCTGCAGACTGAAAGGTCCCAGGTTCGATTCTGGTCAAGGGCATGTACCTTGGTTGTGGGCACATCCCCAGTAGGGGGTGTGCAAGAGGCACCTGATCGATGATTCTCTCTCATCGATGTTCCTAACTCTCTATCCCTCTCCCTTCCTCTCTGTAAAAAAAAAAAATCAATAAAATATATATTTAAAACAAAACAAACAAAAACAGTCACTAGCCATAACCAGTTTGGCTCAGTGGATAGAGGGTTGGCCTGCAAACTGAAGGGTCCTGGGTTCAATTCCGGTCAAGGGCATGTGCCTTGGTTTCAGGCACATCCCCGGTGGGGAGTGTGCAGGAGGCAGCTGATCAATGTTTCTCTCTCATTGATGTTTCTAACTCTCTATTCCTCTCCCTTCCTCTTGGCAAAAAATTAATAAAATATATTTTTTTAAAAACAAAACTAGTCACCAATTTGCTTTGATTTTGAAAGCTAAACAAAATTCTTAAAAATGAATCTTGATGCTCCAAACAGTATATCAAGTATGAGCAAAAGTCAGATACATACATCAAGTTATAAAGGAATAGACACAAGAATGCGGAGTTGAAACAAGACTAATTTTTAAGTCGATTACTAATGACAAGTTTTCATGACTTAGTTTCTTAGGCACTGCATGTCTGTTAGGCTCTGCCAATAAGATATTGCTGACAGGTTGTGCGACACAGAAATAGCCAGTAGGAGTCCTGAAAACACAAACACCAGTCCCTAATTATGTCTCAAATTGCATACAAACCATAATAAACCTATCATTTTATCTCTCCTCACACCCTAAACAAAGCCACACAACTAACTTGTTTTTAAAGTTCCTATGGCACAATGAAACGCCCTGAATCTTTGCTTTAGTTTCACATTATGAAGGACTGGAAATAAGATGGATCTAGGGGACCTTTTCCCCCTACCTACTTGGGGCTCCATTCTGTGAGACTCTTTCTCCCTCCCCACGTGGGAGTCTGTACTTGTTCTTTAATGAATTTCTACCTTTGCTCTAAAAAAAAAAAAAAGGAAAAGAAAAGAAAAAAGATGGATCTAGTGGGCAACAGCGGCCCTGGTTAAGGTCAAGGGTAGAGCTGCATGAAGTTGTTTCCAGTAAATCCAATTAGCTTCTAAGTAGAATCAAGCTTATGTAACTATTCCTTAAATGGCTTAATTACTTTCCCAAAAGGTTTTTTAAATTGAGATGCTATGTTTAGGCTCTATCAATTTTTGATCTATAAGAAATAATTTCAGGGACAAACTTATGTTTTTAATAGGCATTACATTTCCATATTAAATTTTTACTTACCTGGAAGGAAGCACTAGAAAAGGTTCAACTGAAGTCTTTCCTAAATCTCTCTCGTGTCTTCCTCGGACCAGAACCGCTATTTTAAATGGTGCAGGGGGTAAAACAGTACTTGGGAACCCGGGGGGAGTGGGAGCGAGAAAGGAATAACAAAGTGCTATACAATGGAGTTTCATTGTCTTCCTATGGGAAGTACTGGGAATTGACCAACTAACCGAGCCACCATGAGCCATTTCTTTCTAATGCAGACACACTTCTCACTTTACCTAAGACACAGTCAAGAGTATACATCTTCCTTTTAAACATCGTTCAACTATAGTGCTCAAATCCTTATTACACCAACCCTGAAACAGTAGAACCAAAATCCTTGTATTAACACACTGTATTCTCAATATTTTCAAAGATGTATTTGCCTTTAAATCATTTCTAAACTTATCAAATTAACAAAGGATCAATACCAATAATATCTATAGGTAATTTTATATGACAAATGCTAGCTGACATTCTTGACTTTTTATGTACTTTCACTCTAATCCAATCCAAATCATTCCTAATTCCTTAGAGAATCTATTTAACACCTTCCAGGTGATTCTATATTCTTATGCAATCAGCTGTTCCCAGAAAAACTGAATAATAAGGAAACATACCTAAGAGAGGAGCTTGGGAGATTTTTTTGGTTGGGTATGTGTGTGTCTGGGCGTGTAGGCCTGGGGAGAGTGGTAGAAATACTAATTTGCAATACAGAAAAAACAATGCCATTCACATGGTTCTCACAAAAGTGTCTGACCGCCCCCACCCCCACCCTCAAAAACCCTTAAATCAATCTGGAGATCAAAAGAAACAAAGTAATTCCCCAGAGCATCACCCCATAAATACAGTAAAGAACAGCACAGGAAGTGGCAAAGTTTAAAATAATGCCTTTATTGTTAGGACTAGTATGCTGCCACAGCCACAATCCTTGTTTTGATACGTTGTTGACTTTCAGTAGAAACATACAAATGAACGTGTACAAGTTCCAAAGTGAATGCACCACCTTTGAATTTGGTATCAAATAATAAAAATTTATTTTTCAGATATCAAATATTCATATTATAAATTTTTCCATTATTTTAAACTTCACTTGAATCTTTAAAATGCTGTCTAACTTAGACTAAGTGCAGTTTAAATCTTTTGTAAGATGCTATTAAATTAAACTCTAAGCAGTTTTAAAGAAAATGGAGTTATTACCAGAAAAACTGTCATTAAGCTTTCACAATAAAAAAAAGTAAATAATTTCAAACACACTAGTTCCATAGGCAAATTGGTATATTTTAATACTCTGTATAACCATTTTCATAGGTATTATTAGTTATTAGAAGTATGTATTTTTCCAGTTAACTAAGTTTCAACTTTGAAAAACTAAAAATCAATTTAAAACTAAGTCTTTTCTTTAGATGATGATTAGGTACTCTCAAAATGACACCCATTCATTATATTAACTTATGACCATTTTAAAATTCATGTTAGTATACTCAATGGTACACATCAATTATTTGGACTCAAAAATCTATCTTGTCTTTAAAAGCTAAGTGCCACCCTTTTGTAGCTAAGCACATCAAAACTTATTTAAAAGAAAAGGTTTAATTCTGCCCTATTTATTTTTAAAAACACAGGAAAGTAAAACCAACAAATAACATTTTATACCCCTCAAAGATAAATAAAAAAGTACTTACCCCATACGCCCGCAGCTAAAGACTTATTTTGATTTGGTTCTCTCTCATATTCAGGATTTAAAGACGGCTGAAAGTTGGAATGAAAACAAAACAAAAAAAAAGTTTAACCTCTCACATTTAAAAAAAATAAAAATCCTTTTAAAAGTAACCTCAAAATCATACTGAAAAAACTGACATCATTATCTCAACAATTACAGAGTAATTATTATCATAGCCCTAACTTTCAACTTAGTCTGCTCATTATTACAATGATTACTACCTATCCTCCTTCCTCGTAGAAGAAAACAAGGACAGGTCTTTAAATATATCCCTCCTCCCGACTGCATGAGAGGAAAGTGTCCAACAATCCCCCCACCACACACACGAGTGCAGTCTGCATCCATCTGAGGAGCATCCTTTCTCAGCATGAGGTCAAGAGCAGAGACGAGGAGAACCAAACTGCCCCCCAATGCTAGTTTTCATTACTGGATGCTTTCATTAGCAACTCGTTCTCAAAGCAAAGTGCAAATTCTATTTTAACAAGTGATGCTCAGAATATTAAATAGAAATGGAGCCCTAGCTGATGTGGCTCAGTGGATAGAGCATCAATCAGCCTGCAGACTGAGGGGTCCCAGGTTCGATTCCAGTCAAGGGCACATGACCTGGTGGCAGGCTCAATCCCCAGTAGAGGTGTGTGCAAGAGGCACCCAATCAATTATTCTCATCATGGATGTTTCTCTCTCCCTCTCTGAAATCAATAAAAATATATTTTTTAGAAAAGAAATGGAGTTGAGCACTGAATGTGTGCTCTAAAGCTAATCTTAATAGATATGTTTACCATCTAAAGTCCTAAGTTCCATTAGTTATATCAGATATGTCCCATATTACCTAGCAGCACAGCCTGCCATGCCATAAAGGTGCTTAACATGTGTTGGGGGGAAAATGAATCCTCTCCTGACATTACCAAAAGCCCCAAAGGGCATGCATGCAAACCAATATGGATTCCTGACACAAACTCAAGACTGGTTGGTGGCAGTTCTAGGCGCTTTGTCAGGACCCCTCTCCTATGAGACAGCAGACTGTCGGTCTGCATGCCAGGACTAGGATTGCAATGGCTGGTGCCGGCCATCTTGGGAGTGGGGTGGAGCATAATAATCGTAGCAGCAGCTAGGTTGCATTGAGTGCCTGCTATGTGTCAGGCACTGTTTTATTAGATGATGTATTTATATCACTCATTTAGCCCTCACAACTCTATGAGAGCACACTGTTACATTTCTGGTTTGTTCAGATTATAAAAATTCCATTTCATGGTAACTAGAGAGTAGAAAATGGATTACAAAAATGGGAAGATACAGTGATTGCAAGATTACCAGATTACAGGAACTAAGCAAAATTCTAGTCCTTTGTTTTTTTTTAACATTTTCTTGATTTTTTAAAGAGAGGAAGGGAGAGATACAGAGAGTTAGAAACATTGATCAGCTGCCTCCTGCACACTCCTTACTGGGGGTGTGCCCGCACCCAAGGTACATGCCCTTGACCGAAATTGAACCTGGGAACTTTCAGTCCGCAGACCAATGCTCTAGCCAAAAGGGTTTCGGCTCTTGTCCTTCTCTTTCCCTCACCACTTCCCTGACCTAAATCCAATCTGTCTTATTCTTTCACTTCCACCTTTCACCCAAACTACCATCAAACTACACCTCAAACCATGTATCTTCGCCGGTCATAGCTCCCACACAGTCAAGCTATTTTCTCTTGAGCAATTTGGGCCGGCCACTTCCTAACTGGTCTCTCTGCTCTCACAGTAATACGTTAAAGTTCTAACTACTGGGATCATCTTCAAATCAACTAGAATTCACTCACATGGCTTCTCCCAACAGGCTTCCTGCTGCACTTGTAATTAAACTAAAATGGTTTACGTTACAGGCCAGAGGCCTTCCTCTCTCTGATGGAGCTATCACGACTCTTCCCCAGCCTCCCGGTCACAGCGCTGGCTCCTCCAAGTCCCAGCTTAAAAGACACTTCCCCCAAAGAGGACCACACCAAGACACATCATAATTAAAATTGCAAGAGCAAAAGACAAAGGGAGAATATTAAAAGCAGCAAGAGAAAAGCAGGAAGTTAGTACCTATAAAGGAGCACCCATAAGACTGTCGGCTGATTTCTCAACAGAAACCATGCAGGCCAGACGGGAATGGCAAGAAATATTCAAGGTGATGAATAACAAGAACGTACAGCCAAAAGTACTCTACCCAGCAAAGCTATCACTCAGAATCGAAGGCCAGATAAAGAGCTTCACAAGTAAATTTAAGCTAAAGGAGTTTATCACCGCTAAGCCAGAATTATATGAATTGCTGAAAGGGGTTCTTTAGGAAGAGGAAGAAAATGAAGATAAAAATTTTGAACAACAAATACGTAAATATCAACAAGTGAATCTAAAAACCAAGGGAAGTAAAAAACCTGATGAACAATATTAACTGGTGAATATAAAAGAATCAGAGGTATGGAAGGGGAGTAGACTGATGATTCTTGGGGAAAAAGGGAGTGGGGGGTGCGGGAAGAGACTGAACATAAACTGTGCACCTATGGATGAGGACAATGGAGGATGGGGAAAGGGCAGAGGGTGGGGTGGGAACTTGGTGGAGGGGAGCATTGGAGGGGGAAAAAAATGAGGAACATTTGTAATAATATGAACAATAAAGATTTAAAAAAAAAAAAAAGACACTTCCCTGCAGAAACCTTTTCTGATCTGCTAAACCAGAGCAGCCAGTCACGTCCTGTAATTATTTTTTTCTTTCTATGGTCCTAACGTCCCCAGAAGAATGTAACTCAGTAACAGTGGGGGACCTTGCCTATCTTATTCACCTATGTGTTCTGAGGGCCAAGAAGAGTTAGACGCAGAGCTACTCAAATGAATGCTGAATGGAGAATGAACATGCACACAGAGAGAAAATACCAGAATCACAAGCACTAGGTAAGAGTGTACACTAGATCAATCGTTATGTGACTTGAAACATAGTGTTTAGAAAAGCCAGCCACGTGGTGAGCTTTACCAATGGGAAAAATTAAGAAAATTTTGTTTTTAACTAGTTCACACTTGTTTTTAGTAGTGGAGTTGCTATTCCTAATTGTAGCTGACCTAGGCTAACAATTAGTTTTCCTTCCCTGACCACAAAAAATCTTGTGAATAAAGTAGCTGAAAGGAGAGCTATACTGGGGTTCACGTAAGAGTCACATATAAGTAATCGTGTTGAGAGAGGCAATCTAAGTAAAGTGCACTGGTAACGTCTTTCCAAAAATGAAACAGCTTTTTAAAAATAACATTACAATGCACTTGCAAACAGGCCACGAGAACTCAGCCATTATTTCTGTGGGAAACTGTTAAAATTTTTATAAGGAGCCCGACCGCTGTGGCTCAGTGGTTGAGTGTTAGCCTAGGAACCAGGAGGTCTCAGTTCATGCCCAGCCAGGGCACATGGCCAGGGTGCAGGCTCGAGCCCCTGTGGGCAGCATGCAGAAGGCAGCTGGCCAATGATTCTCTCTCATCATTGATGTTTCTCTCTCCCTCTCTCTTTTTCTCTGAAATCAATAAAAATATGTTAAATAAACAAGTTTCTCTAAGGAATAAAATGGCAAACGTATCAAAAGGTCTTAAAGACCACGGTGAGCAGGAAATGGGCGTGAGGAGGGAGGGAGCTGTGGACTGGACCGTGTTTCAGTGGATAGTGGGCTTGTCACGGTGAGCAGGATACGGCGTGGGGAGGGAGGGAGGGAGGGAGGGAGGGAGGGAGGGAGGGAGGGAGGAAGGAGCTGTCAACTGGACTATGTTTCAGTGGACAGTAGGCTTATCATGGTGAGCAAGATACAGCGTGAGGGAGGGAGAGAGCTGTGGACTGGATCGTGTTTCAGTGGATAGTGGGCTTGTCATGGTGAACGGGATAAGGCGGAGGGAGGGAGGGAGGGAGGGAGGGAGGGAGGAAGGGAGGGAGGGAGGGAGGGAGGGAGGGAGGGAGGGAGGGAGGGAGGGAGGGAGCTGTGGACTGGACCGTGTTTCAGTGGATAGTGGGCTGTGCTGGAAGCAGCACTTGAAAACACCACATCTGCACTACAATGACAATCCACTCACAAAGTCCTCCGCCTCAAACTGCTTGCGCTCTCTCCTGTCTTCCTTCCTCCCTGGCTCATTGTCAGGGATGTTGTTTTCGTGGAGTCCTTGGCTCTTCCCAGAGTGGAAAACACTGCTCCGAGACCGGGAACTCCCGCCATGGTAGCCCCCTCGGTGGTTTATGTTCTCCGTGCCGTTTCTGCCGTGTGCACGCCATCCATTTTTCTCTTTCCTTCCAAAGTTACCTTTTTTGATAAAAGTATTATAAATTCAAAGATGGTTATACTTAAAGTCTCAATCACAATCAAACGTTCCTAAAAGAATATGAAAAAGAGTTTTCTTAAATTCTATCGTTCCTTAGCAAGTTTTACCTCCACTGGGACGTCCAATACCAGAATCAAAGCCGTCTGAAGAGTTGTGTCGTCGACGACTCACATCGTAACGATTTTCTGTCCATGAAAAGTGTTCAGAATGCTTCTCAAAATGCTTCTCAAAATTCAATGAGGGCTGAAACAAATTATAAGTATATACATAAACATACACATGAAACCTAAATATAACTTTAAAAACTAACACTGGCTTTATTTCCAAGAATTTAAGCGTTAGGAAGCCGTTGTAGTTACTTCAATGTTTGGTAACTTTTAAGATGGACACTTTGTGGGTCTATTTCCTTCTACCTCGTGAAAGCAGGATCGCCATGCTGAACGAGCATGGCCATACCTCTACCCACCCCAACATTTGGAAGGTAAAATGGTATAAAGAGAACGAGGCAAAATATGGGTTTTATAACAAAATGTAATACTCTGATTCATATAGTACTCGATTCAAATAATTCAAGGTTTTCTTCAATACTGACAATTATGGCAATTAAAGCTACAGTTCTATTTTAAGTGCTGTCCTCTTCCCCCAAAACAAATATTCTAAAAAGTTTATCAAAAGAATATATAGCCGAAACCGGTTTGGCTCAGTGGATACAGCGTCAGCCTGCGGACTGGAAGGTCCCAGGTTCGATTCCGGTCAGGGGCATGTATCTTGGTTGTGAGCACATCCCCGGTGGGGGGTGTGCAGGAGGCAGCTGATCAATGATTCTCTCTCATCGCTATTTCTAGCTCTCTATTCCTCTCTCTTCCTCTCTGTATATTAAAAAAAGAAAAAGAATATATACAAATGATTTTTAAAAATTAGTGTGTATAGAAGGACTATTTATAATAGTTGCTGGTTTTCCCCACTAAAGCTGATCGACCAGATGAATCCCCACCAGCACTGGGAATGCCGGGGGCATTGCTCCGTTGTGCTATGTGACACTCCCTCCAGGTCAGGAAGTGGCACTCCTCAGCTGCAGCGGTAATCCACTACCTGTCCCCAACTTGGTCCCTCTCTCTCACATGGCCCCTGGGATTTCCGGGTGCCAGCTGCCCTGCTACCTCAGGCCTCATGATGTTTGCTAGGGCCTGAAAGACAAAGTCCTTGACCATCTCCTGTCTTCTGCGTCGGTCTGTGGGCTGAAAGGTCCTGGGTTCGATTCCGGTCAAGGGCTTATACATTGGTTGCAGACACATCCCCGGTAGGGGGTGTGCAAGAGGCAGCTGGTTGATGTTTCTCTCTCATCGACGTTTCTAGCTCTATATCTCTCTCCCTTCTTCTCTGTAAAATATCAATAAAATATTTTTTTTTAAAAAAAGGATTTAAAACAAGGCTGTACACACAGTACACAAAGGGGAGCACCAAGAGCGTCTACCTCAGGTAACTGGGGAGGCTGACCCACTGAGCCATATAGGAGACCAAACACACAAGACCATCCTACCAACTCTGGGAAGCAGTGAAAATGCCGAGACAAGGAAATAGATCTCAATCTAAAGAAATGGAGAACAAACTCTGGATATAGAGTTCAAAACCAGTTATAAGGTTCCTCAAGAATTTCTTAGAAAAGGCTGATAAATTTAACAAGACCCTCAAGGATATGAAAAAGGACCAGCTAGAAATTAAACATACACTGACTGAAATAAAAAATATTATACAGAGACCCAACAGCAGACTAGAGGAACGCAAGAATCAAGTCAAAGATTTGGAATATAAAGAAGCAAAGGACACTCCTTTGGAGAAGCAAGAAGAGAAGAGAATCCAGAAATTTGAAGATAGTGTTAAGGAGCCTCTGGGACAACTTCAAGAGTACCAACATCAGAATTAGGGGGGTACCAGAAGAAGAGAGAAAGCAAGATACTGAACACCTTTTTGAAGAAATAATGACCGAAAACTTCCCCCACCTGTTGAAAGAAATAGACTTACAAGTCCAGGAAGTGCACAGAACCCCAAACAAAAGGAATCCAAAGAGGACCACACCAAGACACATCATAATTAAAATGCCAAGGGCAAAAGACAAAGAGAATCTTACTAGCAGCAAGAGAAAAAGTTAGTTACCTGTAAGGGAGCACCCATATGATTATCTGCTGATTTCTCAACAGAAACTATGCAGGCCAGATGGGAGTGGCAAGAAATATTCAAAGTGATGAACCTACAACCAAGATTACTCTACCCAGTAAAGTTATCATTCAGAATTGAAAGGTAAAGAGCTTCACAGATAAGAAAAAGCTAAAGGAGTCCATCACCACTAAACCAGTATTATATGAAATGCTGAAAGGTATTCTTTAAGAAGAGGAAGAAGGAAAAAAATAGTAAAGATAAAAATTATGATCAACAAATACATATCTATCAACAAGTAAATCTAAAACTCAAGTGAATTAAAAACCTGAGGAAGAGAATAAGCTGGTGAATATAATAGAATCAGGGCACAGAAAGGGAGTGGATTGATAATTATCATGGGAAAAGGGGTGTGGGGGTGCAGGAAAAGACTGGACTAAAATTGTACACCTATGGATGAGGACAACGGGGGGGGGGGGGGGACCGAGTGGAAGGGAGCTATGGGGGGAAAAGGAGAAACAGTTGTAATAATCTGAGCAAAAAAGATTTATTAAATAAAATTTAAAAAAATAACATACCTGGGCTGTAGGCTCAACCCCGGCCCTGGTCAGGGTGTGTGGGAGGAACCGATGGGTGTTTCTCTCTCACAATTAACGTTTCTCTCTCTGTCTGTCCCCCTCCATTCTGCTCTATCTAAACATCAATAAAAAGGTATCCTTGAATGAGGATTAAAAAAAGAATGTGAACAGGCAATTCACAGAAATGTAATCTAATGTCAAAGAACAGTGACAATGCATTTTATAACCAAGACTGGCAAAAACCTTAACTCTGATACTCTGACAAAACGTTGGCAGGAGTATAAAGTAAATGATTACATGCAGCATACAGGAGTGTAACTCCATATATCACATGGGAGAGAACTTGGCAATATCTAATCAAGTCCCAGCAATTTCTCTTTTAACTACAGGTTAGAGCCTTGTCATTAGAGGTTTGGTCCATGTTCAAGCAAAACCAACATCCCTCTGACATCACAGTTTGGAACCAGGGTCCTATCCTGAAACCCACTCTACTCAGTTCCTGCATTTTAAGAAAACCCCTGGGTTATTACACATTTGAGGTTAAGGAGCACTAGCCTAGAAAATCTTATCCACGTACAAGGAAACATGTCAAGAATAGTCAATGCAGGGCTCTATAGCAGCCAAAAGGTATAAACAACCTAAACTAAAATGGACAATGAAAGGTGGCAGAGGCACCAGCAGAATCCTCGACAGAGTTGTCTATGATTACACTAAATCTGCAGACAGCAACATGGAAAAACACTCAAAGGCAGAAAGCAAGATGAAGACATATAAATGAATCATTTATATAAAAACTTTACACATGCAAAACAATACTACTTATTAGCATTCACACAGCAAATAGTAATTAAAGAACAGAGACTACCTGTGGGGGGGGGGGGGGATTAAGACAAACAAGGGTTATAAATAAGTAAACTGGACTTCACCTATACATTTAATGTTTTATTTCCAAGAGACCAAGCTAATACGGCAAAATAATTACCAAGACAAGCAAGTTGTAGAAAAACATGTGCCATATTAATGGCAAGCAAGTCCCACAATATGAAAAGCTATTACAAATCATTAAGAAATGGACCACATTAACAAAGTTCTTAGAAATTTTTCCTAACACAAAAATATGCCCAATTAAAGTACCATTTTTCATCCAATTTCACAAAGACTTAAAAATGTGAAAAAAAAGTGTCACAAAATTGAAAAAGAGAGACAGAAAAACCCCAGCCCCCTTGTAATATTTTGATGGAATTATAAATTGGTGTAATTTTTCCAGAGTAATTAGGCGCTATTTACCAAATGTAAAAACCTTCTGATCCAGTGATTCTACTGCTAGGAATTCACTCTACAAATATATTCCTGCAATTTAATCTACTAACAGGTGCTAATTAAGTAATCCCTGCAGACCCACTTGGTAAAGATTATACAGCCACTGCCGAAACCGGTTTGGCTCAGTGGATAGAGTCGGCCTGCGGACTGAAAGGTCCCGGGTTCGATTCCGGTCAAGGGCATGTACCTTGGTTGTGGGCACATCCCCAGTAGGGGGTGTGCAGGAGGCAGTTGATCAATGTTTCTCTCTCATTGATGTTTCTAACTATGTCCCTCTCTCTGGAAAAAATCAATAAAATACATTATATATATAATATAATATACAGCCACTGAAAGGAGTCAGGTCCCTGTGTGCTGACTCAAGAGGATACGGAGATCCCATCCTGAAGGGGAAGAAAACAAGCAATCTTGTCCACTAAAACCAGAATAAAGACATATTCTGGCGCATGAGTAAAAGCATCCTGGTATTATTATTCCTAAAAATTAGTCTCCTACCTAGCAATCAAGAAAAGAAAGTTACTAAACTGGCAGCATTTAAAGTCAGATACATATGCGTCCCTATCCTAGCCCGAGAAGTTTGTAACAGGTCACTCATCTCTCTCAACCTATGCTCTCATCTGTAAATGGGGAAAACACCAGAGTGCTTACGATTTTTGTCACAGAAAGTATTTAAACAGTGAGTGGTATGTAGTAACGCCTCAAGAAACATTAGATAACACAATGAACAAGGAAGAGACCATCTCTCTCTCCTACACATTTTCATTCTTTTTCTGAATTCCTTAGAATATCTGAGTCAGTTACAAAAAAATTGTACATAGTAAACAGTTTAAATACTATACTCTGAATAAACTCAGCTATCCTGACTGGATTTTCTGATCCTCTGTTGGCCTGAAGTTTAAATAGCACATACTTGCCGAAACCGGTGTGGCTCAATGGATAGAGCATCGGCCTGCAGACTGAAAGGTCCCAGGTTTGATTCCGGTCAAGGGCATGCATGTACCTTGGTTGCAAGCACATCCCCAACAGGGGGTGTGCAGGAGGCAATTGATCAATGTTTCTCTCTCATTGATGTTTCTAATTCTCTATCCCTCTCTCTTCCTCTCTGTGAAAAAAAAAAAATCAATAAAATATAATTTTTAAAATAAATAAAAATAAAAATTCTTTATTAAAAAATTTTTTTAAATAGCCCATACTTTTCATGCAGGCTCACATTGCTAACACTGCTGACAAGTAGTATTAATCATTGTTTTTTTAAATGTTACCATGACAGAATCAATAAAGCACTACTGCTACACTTTAGCCATAGAAATAACCACAGAACACTGAATACAAATATAAAAATGTACTGACTGTAGCAGAATCTCACTTTTTTGTTTAAAAAGAAAAAAAACTCCCTCTTCACTTTCCTACCACCCATCTACTCTTAATACCACACCCTTGGCGCTTTCTTTTTTCAAACAATGACTGCAGTAAACTACCTGTACGCCATAAGCGTCTACAGACGCAATCGGCAGCAATTCCTTTTTAAATTAAATTCAAAATACTGTGGCAGTTAACTGGTAAAAGGATGCTTCAGCCAATGACCAATCGTTTTGTTGCACTTCCTAAGGTAAGATGATGGGAAAGAACTACCAATGGCAAGGCTTATCTAAAAGGAACCTGATTTTTCAGTATCTATAACCATTTCAGTTTGGCAATCCTCCAATAATAAAAATGTTACTTTTCCCAAAATGCAGGTCAGAACCTATTAAAAGGTGGTGAAATCTGTACCGGTTTGTATTTTTAACAGAAAATGAACAAAAGACCATAACAGCCCGGCCAGTGAGGCTCAGTGGCTGAGCACTGACCTATGAACCAAGAGGTCACTGGTTCGATTCCCAGTCAGGGCACAAGCCTGGGTAGTGGGTTCTATCCTTTGTGGGGAGAAGAAAGGTGACTGCTGGAGGCCATCTGGTCAATGTTTCTCTCATCTATGTTTCTATCTCCCTAGCCCTCTCCCTTTCTCTCTTAAAAAAACAAAACAAAAACACAACATATCTTTTAAAAAGAAAATATTAGTGCACCACAAATGTATGCTTTTTAGTGATACCTACGTGTATACAAAAATATTGTGAAATTTACTTTTGACTGGATTCCAATAAACACTTCAAAAGGCAATGTTCTATGCCAGATATGATCAATGCAGTTTAAAATCTCACCACATGATGGGGCTAGAATTCTACACACCTCAGAAAACTACTGAAGTTCTGAAAATATTTTTACCCTTAAGTCCTCCTATCATCCCTTCAAACAAATAAATGAAAGACTTCTATTAAGTTCAAGCAGAGAACGCAGCAGTAATTATTATTTATTCCACTCACATAGTGTAAGATTTAAAAGGGCTCTGTAGAAAACAGCAGGTTAATTATAAAAGAAAGGCCGTAATGGTGATTCTGAGATGAAAGGATAAGACAGAAGGCAATAAGAATTCATATAAAAATTTATTACTAGCCGAAACCGGTATGGCTCAGAGGATATAGAGTGTCGGCCTGCGGACTGAAGGGTCCCAGGTTCCATTCCGGTCAAGGGCATGTACCTTGGTTGCACACATCCCCAGTAGGGGGTGTGCAAGAGGCAGCTGATCGATGTTTCTAGCTCTCTATCCCTCTCCCTTCCTCCCTGTAAAACATCAATAAAAAAATATATTTTTTAAAAAAGAGTTCTAATTGATACCATTTCCTGGAGGCAATTTAGAATAAGTGAGTGAAATTTTAGAATAGGAAATCCCAATTCTCAAAATCATCATCACTGTTTTTTATGAGGGCCTACATCCAGATTGAGAATCTGGTCTAGAATGCAGGACTTCACCAGCGTAAGTCAGGCTCTGTCAACCACAGATTAACATTTGAATGAAGAATTATTCTAAAACGTTTTCATGTTTTACAACTAACTTTTCAGGTGCTGGTAATCTTGATCTGCTTACAAATAAAAACAAGTCTCATATACTTATTTCAGAGAGCATGCACGAAAGAGAGAAGAGGGAAGCAGAAAGTCCAGGTATCCAAGCTCTGACGTGAGCCCGGGGAAATGAGCCACTACAGGGACAGAGGAGAGCAGCTGAGGGAAAATTAAACAGCAATTCCAGACACCGACCATCAGAGGGAAAGGGCTAAGAGGTGACCCGGTGGCTTCCTCAGTCGAGGTCTCCACTCCTAACAAGTTCAAATCCACTTCACACCTATGTGATGGGACCTCCCATCATTTACAGAACGCCAAAAGTGAGTCCTATGGAAAGAGCACAGGGAACGCCTCCTGGCTCACACCAACTCATGACAACAATGAGCCTTCCAGTGAATCAGCCCGTATAAAAAGGGTCAGTTTCTATGGTTACTCAGATCCAGTGTCAAACATTAAAATGCTATTGCCTAGGAATTCTGTCACCCCATGCAGCTTTTTCAACATATCATAAGCCAAATTTATTATGATCTAACAAGTCCTGATAAAATTATTCCCATAAGAGCCATTTTAATACTGTTCATAAAACCTGATAGAGCTTTATTAATAGGCAGGAGATGAACAAGACTCTCTCTTGATTTCTTCAAATAAAGGAAAGAAGTGGAAGACAGCTATTAAGCAAACTAGATTGCCTCTAACAATTCCAAAGTCCCTCATACAAAATATGCCGTTTTGGTATTTTAGTAAAATGAACAGTTTTAGATTAGTGAGTCCTGATATGTAACAATATTGCAAACTCCTCAACACTCCTGAAATGTTAGTAATGTGCCATTCACAGTCTCACTGATATAAAAATAAGTCTTTCAGTTTTATGGAAAGACTTCAAAAACCTCCACTTAAAAAGAAAACAACAAACATTATCTATCTCAAAGTAAATAAGGCAATTTATCAGAAAAATAATATAGAAAAGGGTAGGATGCAAAAGTAATATTCAGTATACTAACTGGTTTGAAACAGTGTATGAAACTTTGATTAGTACAAAAGACAACCTTGAAGTAAATGGTTTCATATGATGATGGTATACTAAAACTGACTTTTTAAATAATGAAAACCAATAGTTAAATAAAAACTAACTTAAATGTTAATACAAAAAGTATTTATCCGCAAAAATATTAAGCCTTCATGTTTTAACTACACTTGTGCAGAATGTGAACAAAAGCGACAGAAAGACAAGAGAAGAGAGAAAGATGCAAGGAAGAGTACCTTTGTTGATGATGGTGGAGTGGGAAAATTAAGCCAGGCTGGAGCAAAGTCATGCTGCGCCATTTAGGTCCAGTCTCTCCGACTCAATGAAACAAGGCTTCAACACCTCATGGCAAGTCCCTGTCACATAAAAACGGAAGGAATTAGACCTGCAGCTCCTGGCCCAATGATCTTACTATGTCCCTTTAAATTACAATGATCTTACTACTTCAGGTTCCACTTATTATGGGATTCTAGAAAAGGCAGGTGATAGAAGCTACACCAATGGGGTGGGTGAAGGGCCGTGGGGAGGGGGTTAGTGCACAGGGAAGGATGGAATTCCTGAGGTAATATTGTCTAGGATTGTGGTGATGGTTACATAAATGTACATTTGTCAGAACTCATCAAATTCTACACTTAAAACTGGCTAATTTTATTGTAAAAAGTATTATCTCAATAAAGCTTTTTTTTTTTAAATGAAAATGGCCTTATCACAGACTACACATTCAGTGTCTCCTGACATCACACAATAGGATGCACATAACACCATCTATGATGTACTCTTGTCGGGAATAAAAAATCTGATCTACCAATCTGCAAGAAATTCAACCTTGATACACAAGGACACCTGAAGGAAGCGCTCTGACAAATCCAGGTGACAGGATGTTCTACGGGTCAAATGATCTTCAACAAATAAATGGTTCTGAATAGGCAGATCAATCAAATACAATGTGTGGACTATATATATATATATATATTCAACAAGCCAACCCTTAAAAAGTAAAAATTATAAAATAAAAATTAAAAAAAACAACACTTGAACATGAACTGAACATTAAATGACTTTTTAAAAATTATTAATCATTTTAGATGTCATAATGGTTAGTGGAATTATGGTATAAAAAAGATGTACAGAAGTTTTTACAATTAAAATTGATATAACTGGGATTGCTTTAAAATAAACCAAGAAATGATGAATAGATTTATAGTTGAAATAAGGTTGTCATGTTTATAAATGTTGGTACTAGGAGTGGTATAAATCCTCCTCTCTACTTACATGGTTGAAATTTTTCATAATTAAGAAGTTATTTTTCTCATAATCATCATAATAGGTATCTATACTAATAACAAAAGATGAAAACTGTCACTTTGCAACACCCACCAGCCAATCAGGAATGAATATTCAAATTAACCCACAAAAATGGCAGGTTAATTTGCATACACAGCTGCTGAGTGCCAAACAGCCTGCTTCCAGGACAGGCATCCTCGGGAGCCAGGCTGCTCTGAGCCTACAGGCCTGCACATAGGCCCAGAGCGGAAACATCCCTGGGAGTCAGCAGACACACAAGCTGCCGGGCAGGGCGGGAACATCCCCTGCAGCGAGCAGACAGCAGGGCCCTGCTTGCCCCTGACCCAGCAGCAAAGGGCAAGCAGGCCCACAGAGAGAGCCGACACCAGGGCCTGCGGTGGCATCAAGCAGGTAGGTGCGCAGAGAGCAGAGA
Organism: Vespertilio murinus; assembly: GCA_963924515.1. Taxonomy (NCBI): domain Eukaryota; kingdom Metazoa; phylum Chordata; class Mammalia; order Chiroptera; family Vespertilionidae; genus Vespertilio; species Vespertilio murinus. The sequence continues at coordinate 363,357 of OZ004705.1, forward strand.
ACCTCAGGGATCAGGCCTAAGCCATCAATAGGACAACCCCGAGGGCTCCCAGATTGGAGAGGGTGCAAATTGGGCTGAGAGCCACACCCTGCCCAAATTTCGTGCACCAGGCTCCTAATCTTAAATATTTTAGCAACTTTTTCTCTGCATTCTAAATTCAAGTTTGTGGGACCCTCTCTCAATTGCATCAATAAAACTTTCAAGTTGCCAGTACAATCTAAACACAGTAAATTCCGTTTTCTTAAATAAGGCAGAAGCCAAGTAGACAACTGGGACTCATTTCAATGAAGAGATCAGATTTTCTGAACATTAAGATGCCGAAGTTTAATAATAACAAATGAAATAATCTCAAGGAAAATTTTTAAAAATGAAATGACCAATACCACTATTCTTCCTTTATCAAGTCACCCGGCCAGTGTGGCTCAGTGGTTGAGCCTCGATCCATGAACCCCAAGAGGTCATGGGTTCGATTCTCAGTCAGGGCAAATGCCCAGGTTTCAGACTTAATCCCCAGTAAGGGGTGTGCAGGACACAGCCAATTGAAGTATCTATCTCTCCATCTCTTTCTAAAATCAATAAAAACATAGGAAAAAACAAATCTCTGTCAAATGTAAGTGCTATGCCCATAATTTTTTAAAGCTATATCAATTCCCTATCCTACTTCTTAAAAGATTCTCAAAGTATTACAGAAACATTCTACATCTACTATCCCAAATTGTGCTGATCTATTCCAACATAGGTTCAGAGTAGCCAAATACAAGAAACAGATATAACTAGTTAACTCACTATAGTAATAAAAATGTTTAAATGCTAAATGTCCATGAGAGCCGAGGATAGAAAAACATTGATAAAATTAGAAAAATCTGACACAATTCCAAAACACTTATGAAACAAATGTGAGATTTTTTTAAGAACATACCTAGTCAAAATCTATATATAGATAAGCCTTAATATGCAAACTGACCCCTCAGGAGTTCGATCACTCACTATGACGTGTGCTGACCACCAGGGAGCAGCACGGAACAAAGGAAGGCCCCAGCAGGCAGCCGGAAGGCCCCAGTGGTACAAGAACTTCGTGCATCGGGCCTCTAGTGAACTACATAAAAATTCAGACATTCTAATTCTACCACACCTTGTTACTTTTTAAAGTCTTCTGAAATAAAAATGAAATCTAAAGTGTTTTAGAATGCAAGATGGATTTTTATTATCTACTAGGGGCCCAATTCACGAATTCATGCACCTTGAAAGGAACTGTGGGCTGTAAGGCTGCAGTAGGCACAGGGGTGGGTCTCCACCCACCTCCAGGCCCCTGCCTGGCCTCTCCCGCCACGGCTCCCAGAACTGTCTGCCAGCAACAGCGCCAGCCCCGCTTGCACCCAATGATGGTGCAGGGCAATTGTGGCGGCACCAGCAGCGGGTGCAAATGAGACCAGCGCCATCAGCGGGTTCTGTTGGCAGTTGCTGCCACAATCGCCCCTCAGGGGCAAGCAGCAGCTCCGGTGCTGGCAATGGGTGTGAGCAGGGCTTGCACCAGAAGCAGGTGTGAGCACTGGGTGGGACTCCAGCACATGGGAGCAAAGAATCTTCAGTTAACACCAGAGGCTCACCCCACTGACAGCACCAGCGCCCTGCTCTGGTCTGGTGCTCCTGCTCACCTGCTCCACCATCCCATCAGGGCCAACACCTGCCATGTTCCATACACGCCCCCTGGTGGTCAGCACACGTCATAGTCACCGGTTGTTCTGCCATTCAGTCTATTTGCATATTAGCCTTTTATTATACAGGATTTTGACAAGAAGCTAAATACTAAGCTGCTCTGTGATACAGTGTTATTTTCCTAAAAACTTTTTGCTGTTGAAACTCTAAAGATTATAATCCTAATAACTCAAAATAAAAAATTACTTTTATAACTTGTACCAAATGACAATTCACATGAAACTCCAGAGAACTTAAATTAACCAGTAATTTAAAGTTTACCATTTTATAATGAATAACACGAACCTACAGCCAAAAGTACTCTACCCAGCAAAGCTATCACTCAGAATCGAAGGCCAGATAAAGAGCTTCACAAGTAAATTTAAGCTAAAGGAGTTCATCACTGCCAAGCCAGAGTTATATGAATTGCTGAAAGGGGTTCTTTAGGAAGAGGAAGAAAATGAAGATAAAAATTATGAACAACAAATACGTAACTATCAACAAGTGAATCTAAAAACCAAGGGAAGTAAAAAACCTGATGAACAATATTAACTGGTGAATATAAAAGAATCAGAGTTATGGAAGGGGAGTGGACTGATGATTCTCGGGGCGGAAAAAAGAGTGGGGGGATGTGGAGAGTGAACATAAACTGTGCACCTATGGATGAGGACAATGGGGGATGGGGAAAGGGCAGAGATTGGGAAGGGAACCTGGTGGAGGGAAGAAATGAAGGGGGGAAAATGAGAAACATTTGTAATAATATGAACAACAAAAATTTATTAAAAATAACAATAAAAAAACAAATAAATAAATAAAAAATAAAGTTTACCATTTTAAACAGGGTTTCATCCAAAGTGATGGGTAAGTGAGAAGTTGTGTACTGAACACTATACCTAAGAGACAACCACCAACATTACCTATGCATTTCTGCAATGTCTTCAATGAACTGTAATTTAAACCCAGCTCTTAAATAAAGTATGACTAGCTAATGGCAGAAGTGTTTTCGTGCTCTGAAAAAAGCAAAGAGCAAATACTAGTTCACATGATGGCTTCAGGATGTGCCAACCCAAAATATACCACTTTGACAAAAGAACAATTTTGAAGGTATTTGAGTTCCCAAAATCCCCCATCTATCTAAAGCAGAGCTTCCCAAAACAATTTAACAACACCAACCTTCTCTCTGGAAGACAAAAACAATCCACAATCACCCAAACATTGCCACAAACTATCATTTCTCCCATCAATTCCTGCGGGCCATTTACCTGTCTTTCAAAAACTGTCATTTAATTTTTCATTGGGTTCCTTTATCCCTTTCTCTTTCCCCTATTAATAGAGATCAAAACTCTCACCATCTCTTGACTTACTCACCTCTGAGCACTCCCAAACGTGAGCACACGCTAATAATAAGCTTCGGTTTTCTCTTGTGCACTGTCTGTTGTCAGTCTGACAGACAGGCCCCCAGCCACACAACCAAGGAGGGTGGAAGGAAAAAGAAATCCCACGCCCCTACATGTGTAAGGGAAAGTGAGTTTCAAAAGCTCCACCCTATTCATTTTCTTTTCACCATGCTCTGAGCCATCTGATTTCACCCATCTTTCTTTCCCTGTATAAATGTTACGGTTGAACTGTGTCCCACCCCCTCCAAATTCATGTTCACGTCAGAATTTGATCATATTTGGAGATGCGATCTTAAAGGGCACTGCTAGGGGTGGAGCCCTATTCCAACCTCCTGTGTCTTGCTAAGAGGAGGAAGTTTGGACTTACTGAGAAACACCAGAGCAGTACAGCACAGAAAACAATATGAACAGGCAGCAAAAGGACGGTCATCTGTAACCCAAGGAGAGAGGTCTGAGGAAACCAACCTGCCTGCATCTTTCTGTTCAACATCTTTCTAGCCTCCAGAACTGAGAAAGTAAATGTGTGATATTTTGTTGCAGTAAATTAATGCAAATAGCAATATTAGAAATACACTAGTTAAAATATTTAATATTTCATTTACTCATATATCAATTGGTGATTACTACCAAGAGGAAGGTTGGAAATAAGCAGTCACTCCTGTTATTACACCAGGGATTCAAGTTTGTTAGGAATCTCCTACCAGATCCTAGGTCTAAAGGCCCCATCCTATATAATAAAAGGCCAATATGCAAATCGACTGAACAGCGGAACAACCACCAGGGGGCAGCTTCTCGAGGCAGGAGCTGCCCCCTGGTGGTCAGTGCGCTCCCACATGCTGGGCTCATGGCTGGCCAGCGCAGTGGCCGTGCTAAGGACGTCTGACTGTGGGCTCAGCATTGCCTAGGACGTCAGCTGGACAGCCCTGGACTGAGAGAGAGCATAGGGAGTCCCCCCTCCCGCAAGAACACAAATTTTGTGCAGAGCCTCTAACGTAGATAGAAAACAGTTAAGATTTTTAAATGCTGCCAGTATGAAATTATACCCCAATTTCTCTCACCCAATTTACAACTTGTTCATAAAATCCATGTCTGAAGTCGGAACCATCTACAATAAAAAAAATTCTCCAGAGAAAACTGGTTCTTTAAAAGCCCTAATCTAAATTTTGTGCAGTTTTAAATGTTCATGCCTCACTTAAAAAAAAACAAAAAAAAAAAAAAAAACAGATCCTTGTTTAATTAATAAAGTCCAAAATATAGTTCTCCAAATTAAAAGACAGTACCCTTTAATGAAAAGCACACAAATAGGTGTCCCATGCACCAAGAAGGAAAAGCTTCAACAGCTAAGGTATTCTAAACAGAGGCAGAGTTCAGATTTTTACTCTGCTCCACAGATCATTAGGCTGTATGGCCTTACCAAGTTTACATCATAATCTGTTTCTTCTCTTCATTAAAATGGAGATGACAATTACTTACCTTGCAAGGGTCAACCTGAAAACAAGGTTACAGCTTTAAAAAGACAACTACCCTTTACTACCAGACTATCTACATTCGAACCTTTGACCAGGTTAAGTTTTTCAAACACTTAGTCAAACTGCTAACATTAGGCAAGATTATTCAAAATAATCCTTAATGCTCTCTATAGTAAACCTGTGGAATACTTCCTCAGTATAAAAACTTAGTTTAATATGTTAATAGGTTTCATTTTTTAAAAGTGGGTCTCTGGCTTAAGTAGTATATGGGGCAGAGGAAAAAAACAACAAGGGGTGGTCCTAGCTGGTTTGGCTCAGTGGATAGATCATTGATCTGTGGACTGAAGGGTCCCAGGTTCGATTCCAGACAAGGGCACATACCAGGTTGTGGCTTGATCCCCAGTGTGGGGCATGCAGGAAGCAGCCAATCAATGATTCCCTCTCATCATTGATATTTCTCTCTCTCTCTTCCTTTCTGAAATAAATAATTTTTTTAAGCCAAGGGATGCAAACCATGTGTGAAGAGTCGGAAGGAGAAGGTAACAAGCACTCGGAGTGCCCAGCTCAGCACGGCAGCATCTCAGCAGTGAGACAGGACATCGTGCAGAGGGACAGCGAAGGACCGGGCACTGGGCCCGCAAGAATGAGGACGGCGTTCATGTCGGGAGAAAACAGCAGCTACCATAGGGAATCAAGAAATCAAGGTGTCCACATGGGGGGAGGATAGTAAGATATGAATGTCCATAGCCAAAAAAAGGTAAGCACTTCTGTTTATATAGATGTGTTGTTCCCTCCCCCAGCTCTGTGTAATAGCAATAAGCATATTTAACTTCTGGGTCTTGGCTTCTGAAAACCATTTTTCACTAAAAGAAACCAAGGTCTTTTAAAGAATAGCTGATTCCAAGGCTGGGAAAAGATGACAAAATAAGCCTGGAAAATTCCTAAAGGACACAGAAACCAGTTTCAATGGGTTCCCATTCCCACTGGCCAAAGCAGTAACAATTTGAATTTTAAAAACGAGGAAAGACATGTCAAGGGCATCAACAAAAATGGTGAAATATGGAATTCCAAAAACCTATCCCTCCAAAGAAATGCCAAAATGTCAGCACAATCTGTCAGAATCAACTGTCAGAATTCTGGAAAAGTAAAAGGTTTATAGCAATCAAGCAAGTAGAGAAACCTTAAAACAGTGGAGAAGCTCTGTGGCATTTTTCCTTGCCTTTAACCACCTCTCTCTCTCTCCCTGGCACAGTGGAAGTCTAACACCAGGTGGGACCCTGGTTTCTGGCTCCAGAATAAGCAGAGGGAACCTATTCCCACAGAATCGTGTGTCTGTGTGGGCCTGCCTAAGGCTACTGGAGAAAAGACCAGGGCTCTTACCTTTGTTTTGCCTAACACAGAAGGAAAGCCCCTGTGCAGAGGGCACCCCCGCAAACCTTGCAAGGCATGAACCCCTCCTCCCTGTGACCGTCACCCCAGCTCTCCCCCAAGGCCCAGCCTGGGCTGCCCTCCCCAGCTCCGCCAGCCTGCACGGCCAGCACAGCCCGTCCACAGTGCCCCGGAGAAGAAAGGGGGAGGCTGCAGACTGGAGTTGCAGGAGGAGCAGAGCAGGGCCCACCACGTTAGATGGAGGAGAGGGAGGGAGAGACCCACAGGACTGGGGACAGATGGGCGGGGAAGGAGGGCCGTGCGGAAGCGTGCCCTTGGTTGATGTAGAAATCCTGACCCCATTTTATAGATCCCAGCAGTGTGTGTGTGTGTGTGTGTGTGTGTGTGTGTGTGTGAGGGGGGGGGGGGTAAGAGGGTGCAAAAGAGAGTGTGAGGGGACTGGACAGATGGAGATCAGCGATGTTTGATTCATGTCCTATTTATTTTTATTTTTGTTAATATATTTTTATTGATTTCAGAGAGGAAGGCAGAGGGAGAGACAGAAACATCAATGGTGAGAGAAAATCGATCTGCTGCCTCCTGCACGTCCCCTACTGGGGATTGAGGCAGCAACACGTAATGTGCCCAGTCCGCAGGCCGTGGCTCTATCCACTGAGCCAAACCAGCTAGGATGGCCCAGGGTCTATTTAAAACCTCTGCAGTAGGGTGAGCAGGGTCTTACCACGATGATGTGACCGGATAATGAGGGTGTCTCTCCTTATGCTGGGTAATCAGAACTGCAGAGACACACCATGGAGCCTGCACAGGTTTCCATGCACAGGATGCAATGTACTTCCTGTGGCAGCTGAGGTGACAGAGCCTTGGAAGGACATGAGGCCTCCAAGACAGGGGCTGGAGGGAAAGTGCGTGGCGAGCATTCCACACCATAAATTGCAATCTGTAAACAAAACCCTAATATGTGTCTGACCCATGGGGACTGGTCACTATGACGTGCACTGACCCGGGGCAGACGGTACGTTCGCTTGCTGCTGGGGCCCAGCCTATCGGAACTGGGTGAGAAGGGCCGGACACGCCCCGGAGTCCTCCCACAGTCCTTCCCCCGCCACCATCAGGCAGAGGGACCCCACCTGTGCATGGTTTCCTGCACTGGGCCTCTGGTATAATTATATTAACCAGTGTCACCCCAATAAAGTCAACGAAAGGTTAAAAAAAAAAAAAGCCTGCAATCTGTCTCAGCTGTGAGGATTTTGCACACTTTACAAGATAATATGCTAAGCCTGGTGTATTTAAATTTTTATTTTTTTGCATTAATTTCTTATACTGTTTCATTAAAATATCCTTGTTAACAAAACAGAACAGCCCTGGCTGGTGTGGCTCTGAGCGGTGTCCCATGCACCAAGAGGTTAACAGTTTAATTCCCAAGCAGAGGACATGCCAGGTTTGTGGGCTCAATACCCAGTAGGGGACGTACAGAAGGCAAAGATCTATGTTTCTCTCCCTCCCTCTCTCTCTAAAACCAATAGAAACTTATTTTTAAAAAACAACAGAAAACCACTAGGTGACCACAAGCTAAGAGTCAGAGGCCACCCAAGCCAAAGAATACAGTCTCTGCCCTGGCCAGTTTGGCTGTTTGTTGGCATGTTGTCCTGAGCTCCAAAAGATGGCAGGTTTGATTCCTGGTCAGGGCACATACCCAGGTTGCAGGTTTGTCCCCAGTCAAGGCACCCAAGAAAGTCAACTGATATTTCTCTCACACATCAATGTTTCTCTCTAAAAATAAAAAATAACTTTTTTTAAAGAAAAGATAGAGGCTTTACAAAAATAATTTAGAAATGTCACTGAATAAACAAACAACTACAACCCACAGCAAGCAACCCTGAGGATTAGGGATAGAGGGAGAATATTCCATTCCCAGAGTCTACAATATTCAAAATGTTCAAAAAAATCATGCAAAGAAATAAGAAAGCATGGCCAATTCACAGGCAAAAAGAATTGGCAGAAATTGTCCCTGATGAAACACAGCCCTCAACTGTCTGAAATACAAAGAGGTGAAGAAAACCAGAACAATGTCTCAACAAATAGAGCAGCAATAAAGACACAGGAATTATAGAAAAGAACCAAAGAAAAATTCTGGAGTCAAAACAATAGCTGAAATGAAAATTTCACCGGACAGTTTCAATAGCAGATGTGAGGCAGAAGAATCAGAGAACTTAAAAAGAGGTTGCTTTAAAAAAAAAAAAAAAAAAAAAAAAAAAAAAAAGAGGTTGCTTAAAATTATAAGTCTAAGGAGCAGAAAGAAAACAAAAAAACCAATAGATGTGAAAAGATCTGAGACAGCACACACACAGAAGTTCCAGGAGGAAGAGGGGTAAAGGCACAAAGAGTTATCTAAGGAAATAATGCTAAACACTTCTCAGCGTAAACACACAAATGTATGTATCCAAGAAGCTGACCAAACCTGAAGAGATAAGCACAGAAAGATCCCCCTCTGGATGCCTCTCCCCCCCACCCCACCCCCATGTGCACTTACTGCTTGGCCCCTTTCCTCTCCAACAAGGTAAATGCCACGAGCCACACTGCACGCACAGGTGCCCACTGGTAGGAAAGAAACCGGCCACGGAAAGGTGGCTCAGAGCAGCTGCAGCAGGATGAAAACCCCAGCTCCCTTAGACGTTAGGGTAAACAGTGTCTCTGGTATTGAGCAGGGGAGTGATATCCACAGACCTAGGAACTGTGATCCATTTTAAGAACCCTCAAGTCCAGGCAACTCTGGCAACCAGCACTTCCACCATGACTGCCATGCTGAGACACAGCAGCTGATGGAAATGCTGGACAGACAGTCTGACTAGATTAAGGAGAATGACATGAGCTTACAGTTAGAAAATTATAAAGATTCCGTGGGGGGAGAAAAGAAAAAAAAAAACTAGAGATAATAAATTCAGCCATGTTGCAGGATGACAGAAAACTCAGGTGTACAAATGACAGTCCAAAAGGAAAATTTAAACAATTCAATTCTACTCACAATAACATGCGAAAGAATAAAATATCTAGACGTAAATTTAACCAAAAAGGTATAAAATGTGTTCACTAGAAAGGACAAAACACCAAATTTAAAAGACCAAATAAATATAAAGACATCCCACATTCAAAGATTGGGAAACTTAATATTGTTAAGATTATCAGTATTATCCAAAGTGATACAGATTCAACATAATCTCTATTAAAATTCCACCAACCTTTTCTGCAGAAACAGAAAAGTCATTCTCAAATTCATTTGGAACTGCAAAGGACCCCAAATATTTTAAAATATATATATTGAAAAAGTAGAATTGTGGGAGTCAACAGTTCCCTATATCAAAACTTACTACAAAGCTACCATGATCAAAGCAGTGTACTACTGACATAAGGACAGATATATAAACCAATGGAAGAAAACTGAGAGTCCAGAAATAAACGTATACACATAAGCCCAAGTGAGTTTTCAAAATATGTAAGATGATTCAATGGAGGAAAGAACAGTCTTTTCAAGAAATGGTACTGGGACTCCAAGTGACACCATATACAAATAAGTGCAATAATGGATCAAAGACAACTGGAAAAGCTAAAACTATAAAACCATCAGAAAAAAAAAAAAAAGGTAAAGAAAGTTTCATGCCGAAACCGGTGTGGCTCAATGGATAGAGCGTCAGCCTGCGGACTGAAAAGTCCCAGATTCGATTACGGTCAAGGCCATGTACCTTGGTTGTGGGCACATCCCTGGTAGGGGGTGTGCAGGAGGCAACTGGTCGATGTTTCTCTCTCATTGATGTTTCTAGCTCTCTGTCCCTCTCCCTTCTACTCTGTAAAAAATCAACAAAATATATTAAAGAAAAAAAAGAGAGAGAAAAGCTTCATGACCTTGAATTTGGCTGTGGATTTTTTAGACATGACACAGAAACACAAACAATGATAGGAAAAAACTTGTATCAGACAAAATGGACTTTAAACAAAGGCTATAATGAGGATACTTCATAATGATTTATCAATCCAACAAGAGGATATAAACCTCGTAAGCATTTATGCCACCAACAAAGGAGCAAATAAGGATACAAAACAAATACTGATGAAGATAAAGGGAGAGATAAGAAATACAGCCAATAAAAGATGATTTTAACACCACATTGATATCAATGGATATATTTTCCAGACTGGAAGTCAACAAGGAGAGTCTTTAAAAGGCACACAAGCCGAAACCAGTTTGGCTCAGTGGATAGAGCGTCGGTCTGCGGACTGAAGGGTCCCGGGTTCGATTCCAGTCAAGGGCATGTACCGTGGTTGCGGGCACATCCCTGGTGGGGGGTGTGCAGGAGGCAGCTGGTTGATGTTTCTCTCTTGTCGATGTTTCTAGCTCTCTATCTCTCTCCCTTCCTCTCTGTAAAATATCAATAAAATATATATTAAAAAAAAAAAAGGCACACAAGAGAAGATGGACTTAATTGATATTTTCAGAGCATTTCATTCCAAAGAAGCTGAATATACTCTTTTCAAGTGAACATGGAACATTTTCTAGGATAGACTACATGCTAAAAAGACATACTGAATACATACATACACATTACACACACAAAAAAAACCTTGCTAGGCAATTTGCTTAGGGCTTTATAAGTTTTATCTCATTCAGTCCTCACTGCATCCCAGGAGGTTATTATCTTTTCTTCAAAACAAGAAAAGCAGGTTTATACAGTATATGTAGGTATGTACATATACAAATACATGTATTATACATATACATACATATATATATGGCAGATTTTAAAGTTCCTAAAGTCACAGTCCTCATCAGTGGCAGTTGAAATTCTTAAGCACTATACACACACACATACACACTATAAATAACCCAGGACACATTAGGTAGAGACCTTTTATATCTTATAAAATACTAACTTTAATATCAGGTACTGAAGCATTTCCCTAAGTTCTAAGATTTAGTCTTGCAACTATCTCAAACTACACAAAGTACAATCTCAATCTCTTCCTAGGCAGGTAAAAGACAAGTAGTGTGAGCTACCACTGCAGTCACAACTGGCTCTCCACTACAGTTAGCTAACTTTGTCCCCAAATTGACTCTTGTACTCAAGTTCAGTCCTTTGAAGGATAATTTAAAGAAGTAAGGTGAAAACATTTTCACTCCCTTTTCTCTGTCTCCAAGTTCTTATAAAAGGAACTCATATTAGTGGAGGAGAGACCAAAGAGTAATTCATGTGAAAAATCTGAAACTATCAGTTGAGTTATAGGAAAAAACTAAGGCAACTAAGCTTGCATTGCAATAGTCCTTAAGCCATCTTATCAGGTGAATCCCGTTTTTCAAGTCATTTTGAACACAGCTAGTAATCCATGAAACTGACTTCGCCATTCACCTGATGTGACTGTAACTGCCCCAAGTCAGTCTCCCTCAGCTCTAGTAAATAAGCCCTTAGAGGCTCCACGTTCAGATCAAGGACTCTACTCCACATTCACAGAACTGCAGAACAGACAAACTACATGAACTTGGGAATCTTAGTTTTGTTTTGTTTGCTACTAAAAGCCCAACACCAATGAAAGTTCAGCACAGCAGACACTTAAACATCTGCTGAGGCAAACATCTTCCTCATTTCCAACACAGAAATTCTGTCACTTGTTTCCCATTATGCTCAGGTACAAATTAGGTAATAGTAACATTTCAAGCCACTGGAAAGCAGATTGCTCTATGAATTCAAAATGGCATTCTTTTGCAATAAGTCTTTCTTCACATGCCCATAAAAAAACAATTTCCCCTTTTACTAGTAATCCAAATTTCCTATGGCAGTTTTTAGAAAACAAAAATATGTCAATTATGTTTTAAAACCAATTAAAAAATCAAATGCTATATTTTCTATTTATCAACTGCTGCTCAATATAAATGACATAATACATATATACCAATGAAGAGCCTACACATATGGTCAATTGATTTTCAACAGGTTATTTCAGAGTGATTCAATGGGAAACAATCTCTTTTCAACAAACAGAACTGGGACAACTGGACATCTACATTAAAAAAAAAAAAAAGAACCTCTCAACCCTTTCCTCGTATCACATGCAAAAAAGACAACAGACATAACTGTGGGCTAAACAAAACTTCTGAAAGAAAACAGGAGATACTAGGACACAATAAACCACAAACCTTGAAACAAAAATTAACCAATTTTACCTCAGAATTTAAAATGTCTACTCTTAAACACAGTTAAGGAAATGAAGACAAACCACAGACTGGGAGAAATTATTTGCAAAAGATTTGTATGATATACATACCCAAGTAATAAATAGAGTTCTTTCCAAAAACATAATTCTTTCAACACAGACAAGTGCTTCTGAATGGGCAAAAGATGTAAACAAACACCTCACCAAAGTATAAAAAGATAGATCATTATCTGCGATAGCCACATCTCGAATGCTCGTTACTGGCTAGTTACTGCAGGAACCATATAGACACAGAACACATCCATTATCTGACAAAGCAGTACTAGGAAGCTAATTCTACCAGAAGAAGACAGATAACACAATTCAAATTCTGGCTCCCTCACTTACTGAGGACCTTGAGTAAATTATTTAATTTCAGACTAAGTTTCTTAAAACCATTAAATAGCATTTATTTCACAAGGTAATTGGGAAAAACGGAGATTCTATATAAAATTCAAAAGGTGTATTTGAAGCAACTCACAACTATCATCATAAGGAAAACAAAATGTAGTTGCTAAGAATATTTTCTAAGTTCCTGAAACAGAATAGCATTGTACTTTCCTCCAATCACCACCTTAAATACTGTACCTATGAACCATACCAGTTAGGAGTCTAGACTGAGGACACAGAATGTGTGCATCCAGAATATCACTCACTGGCTATCTGGGAATAACTTAAAACCCCCTGACTTCATTTTCTCATCTGTGACATGAGGACAATAGGACCTTCCCACACACAGTGTGTATGAGGCTTAGAACACTGCCTGGAACATGGCAAGCATTGATAAATATTAGTTATCAAGATCTGCTCATTATAGGTCTTGATATCCAGAACACAAAAAACTACAACTCAACAAAAACCTGATTTTAAAAATGGCCGAAGGATTTGAATAAACTTTTCTCCAAAGATGGTATACAAATTGCCTAAGCACATGAAAAGACATTACTAATCATTAGGGAAATGCAAATCAAAACCACAATGCCCTAACTGGTGTGCTCAGTGGATACAGGGTCGGTCTGCGAACTGAAGTTTCTGTAGGATTCCAGTCAAGGGCACACGCCCGGTTCCGAGCTCAATCCCCAGCAGGGGGTATGTAGGAGGCAGCCGATCAATGGGGGGAAAAAACAAAAAACGAGATACCATTTCAAACCCATCAGATGGCTATTATCAAAAACATTGAGCCCCATGTTCAGAAGCTCAGTTGGTCCAGATAAGCCAAGGTTTAAGATTTGATCTCAGATCAGGACACATACAAGAATCAACCAATGAATGCAAAAAATAATAATTGAACAACAAATTGGTATTTCCCTTTCTCCCTCCCTCTCCCTTTTCCCTCTTTCTCTCTCTAAAAAAATCAATAAATTAAATAATATTTTAAAAATACACACACACAAAAATAACAAGTGTTGGAAAGAATGTAAAGAAATTGGAATCCTTGTAGACAGTTGATGGAAGTAAAAAATGGTGCAGTCCCTATGAAAAACAAAGTTCCTGAAAGAATTACATAGAATTACCATATGATCTAGCAAATTTACCTCTGGTATATAACCAAAAGAATTAAAAGCAAGGATTCAAACAGATATATGAACACCAATGGGTTGACAGCACTGTAAGCATCCCAAATGTCCATGAACAGATAAAAGGATAAACAAAATGTGGTATATACACACATTAAATTTGTCTTAAAAAGAAAATTCTGACACCTGCTACAACCTGCATGAAACTCGAGGACATGATGCTGAGTGAAATAAACCAGTCACTAAAGAATAAATAGTGCACAATGAGGTACCTAGTAAACAAATTCATAGAAATGTAAAGTAGAATGGTAACTGCGGGGGCTGGGAAGAGAGAAAAAATTGGAAGTTAATGCTTAATTGGATGCAGTTCTGGAGATGGATGGTGGAAATGGCTGTACAACTTTGTAATGTACTAGATGCCACTGAACTGTATGCTCAAAAGAACCATAAGATGGTCAGTTTTATGTTTACTACCCCTCATACACTGTTTGGGAGATTAGTGAGAAGGGGGTGGGAAATCCCTCCTTCTCATACATTGGTTAGAAAGGTACAAGGATTTAAACTTTCTGAATTAATTTAAATTTAGAACACACTTTCTTCTCTAAACTTATAATAGTTCAATTTCCTATTTGTGGGGTGAAAACTTTAGCTAGTTATATTGACAAGTATGGGGTGCGAGGGATTACCTCCTACTGTGATTTTTAATGTCACAAATAACTCTGAAAGAACAAGGTGTCTAACTCCACTCCCCTGAATGCAGCCTAGATTTAATGATTTGCTTCTAACAAAAAGAATGTGACTTCTACAATTAGGTAGGTTATAAAGGGCACCATACCTCACCTATCCCTTTTCTTTTCTTTTTTTAATATATATTTTATAGATTTTTTTTTTACAGAGAGGAAGGGAGAAGGGAGAGTTAGAAACATCGATAGGAGAGAAACATCGATCAGCTACCTCCTGCATACTCCCTACTGGTATGTGCCAGCAACCAAGGTATGTGTCCCTGACCAGAATCGAACCTGGGACCCTTGAGTCTGCAGGCTGATGCTCTATCCACTGAGCCAAACCGGCTAGGGCAGTAGTCCGCAAACTCATTAGTCAACAGAGCCAAATAGCAACAGTACAAGATTGAAATTTCTTTTGAGAGCCAAATTTTTTAAACTTAAACTTCTAATGCCACTTCTTCAAAATAGATTAGCCCAGGCTGTGGTATTTTGTGGAAGAGCCACATGTGGCTCCCGAGCTGCAGTTTGGCGACCACTGGGCTAGGGCAATCCCTTTTCTCAAGTCACTTGCTCGGGGAGACACAGCTGCCCAGACCATCGTGGCTCAATGGTTGAGCATCAACCTATGACCGGAAGGGAGGTCACAGTTCGAATCCAGGTCAGTGCACATGCCCAGGTTGAGGGCTGGATCCCCCCAGTATGAGGCATGCAGGATAGCTGACCCCATGATTCTCTCTCATCATTGATACTCCTATCTCTCCCTCTCCTTCCTTCCTCTCTGAAATCAATAAAAAATATATATTCTTATAGAAAGAAATAAACTCAAGCAGCTTGATGGAGACATCCACACAGGGTAAAGAACTGAGTCCTTCGGATGGACAACACCCAGCATCAACCTGCCAGCCAATGAGAACACCACCTGGAAAGAGATCCTCCAGCCATCAAGCCTTCCATTGGCTGCAACCTTGGTCAATGTCTTAAGATTTTATGCAAGACCGGGAGGGAACCAGAACCACTCAGGTAACTCCCAAATTTCTTACCTACAGAAACGTTGAAAAAATAGTTCTTTAAAAACTCACTCATTAAAAGTATATTTACATCCACTCAAAAGCAAACTTATTTCTTTAACTAGTATGCATATGTAAAGGTAACTTCCTGACGATTTTTCATTTTTAGAATTTTTAAAAATCTATTTGCAAGTTCTGTCTTTCAAAGGAAACAACCTATTTAACTAGGAGGTTAAAACTCTTGTTCTTGGATGGAATTGGAGAACATCATGCTGAGTGAAATAAGCCAGTCAATGAAAGAGAAACATCACATGACCTCACTCATTTATGGATAATAAAGAACATTATAAACTGATGAACAAATAGATACAGAGACAGAAAAGCAACACTGTCAAATTACAGCTGGGAGGATAGGGAGATATGGGGGAGATAGAGATCAACTGAAGGACTTGTATACATGCATATAAGCAAAACCAATGGACGAAAAACTCTGGGGAGAGAGGGCATGTATGGGAGTGGCGAAAGGGGCAATGGAAAGATATGCACACATATAATACCTTAATTAAAAAAACGCCAACTCATTGGCACTGAAGTATAAAGAAAAGAATTTAAAAAATAAAACTCTTGTTCTTGCAAAAAAAAGATGCAGAAACTAGCAATTACTTGAAGGGATACTGAGCAAAAGCCTATAACTAGTAGGTGGGACAACTGACAAAAAGGAAAAAAGCAAGCAGATAAAACTTAGCAGAGAGAACAAAGCAGAGAGAGATCCAACTACTACAGGTTTATTAGTAATTCTAAGTTTTGTTTCTCATGAGGGTTCTATTGAAAATTATGGACCTGGTCCCCTTTATCCATTTCAGAGAATTCTCTAACTCTACTGTCTTCCACACCCACCCATTGGAGGTTAAGAGAGGCCGGGAATGCATCTCTTTCCAACCTACTCTCCCTAAGCATGCCAAATACACAACCCCAAGGGCTGCGAAAATAACAAAACCAAAAGCCACACTTTAGGTAGGTCCTCTGGCCACAGGAGAGGCTATGGGGACAGGAGAATGGAACCAAAGGCAAAAAGGTGAGTTAACAGGCGATTTCCTTGGCCAAGGACCAAGCTAGAATAATAAATGAAACTGGAAATGAGGCAGCAGGGACCCAATAAGTATTGCAGGTCAGGCAATTAAAATCAACAAGAGCCCTAATCAGTTTGTCTCAGTGGATAGAGCATCAGCCTTCGGACCGAAAGGTCCTGGGTTCGATTCCAGTCAAGGGCACATGCCTGGGTTGCAGGCTCGATCCCCAGTAGGGGGCATGCAGGAGGCAGCTGATCAGTGATTCTCATCATTGATGTTTCTATCTCCCTCCCTCTCTCTTCCTCTCTGAAATCAGTAAAAATATTTTTAAAAATAAATAAAAGAAAGGTAATTTCAGACTATGATAAATACTGATTTGACATGTAAAATGTATTAAGCAAAATCTTAAAATATAGAATAAAACTTTATATCTATATTACAATTCATAATTAACAAAATAAGTTTTATTAAAAACAAAGGCCAGCCGAAACCGGTTTGGCTCAGTGGATAAGAGTGTCAGCCTGCAGACTGAAGGGTCCCGGGTTCGATTCCGGTCAAGGGCATGTACCTTGGTTGTGGGCATATCCCCAGTAAGGGGTGTGCAAGAGGCAGCTGATCAATGACTCCCATCGATGTTTCTAACTCTATCCCTCTCTCTTCCTCTCTGTAAAAAATCAATTATATTTTTAAAAAGGCCAAAAAGAGGTTACGTGAATATACAAGGTTACATGGGTCCTTTTCTAGATATTCCAAATCCTAAGCCAAAAACCTTCCTAACTCCCAAACATTCCTCACTTTCTACATCACTGCCCTTACCCAGATCTAAATTGTCACCTAAACAATTTCATCAAAAATTAAAAATAATAAACAGAAAAGGTGGTTGCATCTAATACAATTAGATAATTTGGCCTGGGTTTAGGTTTTATTCTCACTTGCTAATTTTACTTTCAGATTAGAGATTTTCTTCTTTATTCCCTTCTCCTATAACTCTAAATTTTATCTTCTTTCTGTTCATTTGTTCTTTCCTTATTATTTCCCATTAGTCTTACTTTCCTACTAGTCCTCCCTTTCTCAATTCTAAAGTATCAACAGCTATAGACACAAATATCCACATAGTAATCTCAATTCAAAACCAGAGAAAAAGGCAAAGTTAACATGCATTTAGCTCCATACCTGGGCAAAGACGCAAGGGTGCATGAGATCTCAATATAACCTGTCACCACATTTTAATACTTTGCTAACCCAAGTTATTACTAAACAGCAAAACCAACAATAGTTTCTCTTATATCTTTTAGCTCGTCTCCAAATAGCAATCAAAATTAACTACAAAGAAGCAGCATATGAAAAGAAAAGCAAAAATATCAGGAAAATGCACAAATACAATTGAGCTAATTAAGTAAAATCCACAAAGCAGTGTTAAGCATGGTACGATTACTAGCATAAGATTGGGTCAAGATGCCAACCTATCCTTGGACCTAACCAAGCTAGGTTTGCCCCCATCTCAGTCTCCCTAAACCTTAGTTTTCTCACCCATGCCACTGTAACAGTACTTTCTCATACGATTATGGTAAGAATTAAGATACACCTTGCAGCCCTTACCGGTTTGGCTCAGTAGCTAGACTGTAGTCTAGCTGCTAGAACATCAGCCTGTGGACTCAAGGGTCCCAGGTTCCATCTGGTCAAGGGCATGTATCTTGGTTGCTGGCACGTACCCAGGAGTGTGCAGGAGGCAGCTGATCGATGTTTCTAACTCTCAATCCCTCTCCCTTCCTCTAATTTTATTAAATTTATTAAAAATCCAATGAAATATATATTTTTAAAAAGACATGCCACATAAAGTACATCGCAAAACATGACACAATCTGTAAATGTTAGCCATTGTGATTGTTATTTTTAGACCTATAGTTTAGGCACAAGAGGAAAAAGTGGGAGACGAAATAGGAGAAAAAGAGGTACTAATGAGGGGGGATAAGCAGGAGCCCAGTCACTGTTCCAATAACTACTAATACTACACTACTATATATTTCAATGCCAAGAAAATACTTATCAAAACAGTCAAGTAAGGCCCGGCTGAGAGTGAAACTGGGAACCAAGAGGTCACATTTCCATTCCTGGTCAGGGCACAAGGGGGCGTGCAGAAGGCAACTAATCAATGATTCTCTCATTGATGTTTCTCTCTCCCTCTCCCTCTCCCTTTCTGAAATCAATGAGCAACAAATCCGATGTTTATCTGTCTCTCTCCCCCTTAAAAAACAATCAATTTTTTGTTTTAATATATGTCATTGATATTCTACAGAGAGAAAGGGAGAGAGATAGAGAGCTAGAAACGTTGATGAGAGAGAAACATCAACCTCTTGCACACCCCCTACCGGGGATGTGCCCGCAACCAATGTGCATGCCCTTGACCGGAATCGAACTCTGGACCCTGCAGTCCACAGGCCCACTGCTCTATCCATTGAGCCAAACCAGCTAGGGCAGAGCTAAGATATTAAGGAATAATTTAAAATAAAACCACTTCAACAAGTTTAAAAAATTAATTTCTATGATAGATTTAAATGTTATAACTTATGCTTTAAAACAAGCTACTTCATGAAATGTAATATCAAAAACCAAGCCCTCTAAGGTTTTAAACATGAATAATTTTGGGGGTTTTTTTCCTACCAATCTAGAAATCCATAAAGCCTAAGGTGAATAATAACCATATGTACTTCTTACTAAATTAAAATTTGAACTGTTTGATCTGAAATGGTCTTAAACTTTAACTCTTTCTGCATTTAAAATAGTTGTTTTCAGATTGTCCAGAGCAGTATTATTGGGAGAAACTGAAGGATTCCAAGAATAACACAGGACAAACTGACCCTTATTACATTTTACAAACGTCCCTTTGACATGCTCACCATAGAGTACTTACAAAGTCCAACGGGACCGCACAAGAAGGTGCTGGGCTTTTCTCTGTTATCTTTGTGTTTTCCAGTTTGTTTTTTTATTTTGTATCCTCTGAAACAGAATCCAAGTTCTTTGAAGATACTTAGCCTATGACTATTGGACATAGAGTTACTTCAAGTCAGCTACCCATACTTCAGTCTTAAAGGTTTCATATGGCTGGTATCTCCAGTATTAGCCAAGTCCCTTGGGTTTAAGATTAGGAAGTCTTCTTTATTATTCCATGTACTTGTCAGCGTTGTACTTATCCACTCGAGATGAAATATACAACTTACGGCCCAAAAAGCAAAAACAGAAAGGAAATTTCACATCTGAAGAGCATTCCTGAGCAGCGCACAGAGAGGCAGCTATCTCAGCACTGCCGCGCCGCTGGGAAACCGCAACATCTTAAATTTCCACGTGAATAAAAGATAAAAGGGAAAAAGCGGTCCTCTCGCAGCGTCTTCATCTAGAGAAGCCGGCCCATTGTGACATGGAAGGGCTGAGGTCGGAAGTTCCTGGAGTTTCAGCGGGGGTGAGAGGGGCCTGCCATGGCCCGGCGCCGTTCGAACCTCCGAGGCTGCTACCCAAGGCGAAAGTCAAGCATCGCCGGCAGCTCCGGCGGAGACCAGCACGGGGGTGGGGGGCCCCCAAAACAACACACACACACAACACACAAGGCAGGGCTGAACCCTCGCGCCGGTTATGTAATCCGTTAGAACCAAAAGGCTGGCGGGCGCCGGGCTCCTGGGCGAGCCGCTCGCGGCCGCGCGCTACCCACTCGCTCCCGCGCCGGTCCTCGGTCCTCGGTCCCCGCCACCCTCGGCTCCTCCTGGGGCCGAGCCTCCAGAGCAGCACCGCGGCCCCAAAATGGCCCGAACGCGGCCTGGCGGAGGCTCCTCGCCGGCGGTCCCGGTCACCTGTGGACGAGGGAAACACACAAACTCGCGTTACCGGGCCTGGGCGGCGCGGGACCCGCCGCAGCGCGGCCGGGGGCGGGCGGGCGGCGGGCGGGCCGGGCCGGGCCGGGCTGAGGGGAAGGGGCTCCGGGCGGGCGCGGCCGCGGTTATGTAAGGAAGCCTCGCCTCGCGGCCGCGGTCCCACCGCACCGTCCGCGGGCGGGGCCGCCCGGCACCGGGAGGGGAGGACAGGTGCGGGGCCGGCGCCTCCCCGCCGCCGGGCGACCCGCCCGCGGAGCCGCAGGCCTCAGGCCTCAGGCCGAGAGCGGGACCGGCGGCCCTCCGGAGCCGGCCCCCGGGGCAGCGCGCCCGGCGGCGGGGCCGCAGGAAACGGCTCTTCCGCCGCCCGCCGCGCAGGGCCGCGCAGACCCGGGGGAGCGGGAGCGGCCGAGGCCCCGAGCGCCCGGCCCCGCCGCCCGGCCCCGCCGCCCGGCCCGCCGCCGCCCAGGCCCCGCGCCGGCCGCCGCTCCGCCCCGCGCTCCCGCTCCCCGTCCGCGGGCGCCTCGCACCCCGCACCGCGCGCCGCCAACGCCGCCCGGCCCGGCCCGACGCCCACTCGCCACCCGCCGGCGCCGGCGCGGGCCCGGCCCCCGCTACCTTCTGCCCCGCGGGTGCCCGGCCTGGTGCGGGCGCTGGGTCCGGGGCGAGGCGCTCGGTACTTTGAATAACCCCCCTTTGCCGCTCTTCCCTCCCCCACAACCAGCCTCCGTCCCAAAATGGCGCCGACCCGGTCCGCAAGATTCTGGGACAAGTCTCGCGAGAGGAGGGACGGCGGCGCGGCCGGGACGGAACTGGAGGGCCGGGGGAAGGGGGGAGGCGGGGCGCGGACCAGCGGGAGCGAGGCCGGCGGAGGGGACGGCGCCGGAGCGCAGAGCCGACTGGGCGGGGCCGCGGGGAGCTCCTCCGCCTCGGAACCTTCCGCCCGCGCAGCCGCACACGCCGCCGAGACGCCCCGCCCTCCACGCCGGCGGCGGGCGGGGCGGGGCTACGCTGGGGGCGGGGCTACGCTGGGGCCCGGCGGGGCTGCTCGGGGCGGGGCTACGCTGGGGGCGGGACTACGCTAGGGCCCGGCGGGGCTGCTCGGGGCGGGGCTACGCCGGAGGCGGGGCGGAGCTACGCTGGGGGCGGGGCGAGGTTGCGCCGGGGGCGGGGCTGCTCGGGGCGGGGCCGCGGGGAGGCCCCCCGGGGGGCGGGGCCCGCGCGGTGACGTCGGGCCGCTGGCGCGGGGATCCCCCCGCCGCTGACGTCGCGCCCGGACAATCGGGAAGGTTCGGCGGAGGGGATCCCGCTCCCCGGCCTCCGCCGGCCCCACGAGGGCGGACGCCGGCCGCGCAGCCCGGGGCCGGGGCAGCCGCGCGCCTCCCGCGGGCCGGGCGCTGGCCGGCGGACGCGGGTCCCGGAGGCGCGATGCGGGGCTCCGGGCGGGCGGGCCCGGGCCCGGCGCTGGTCTCCGCCCTTCGCCCGCGGGAGCCGGTGCTGCCGCCGCGGGACGCTCTGGGCGCGGACTCCGAGGACCAGGGGGCCCGGCGGTGGCCCTGCGCGTGGGTGCCCGTGGGTGTGGGTGCCCGTGGGTGTGGGTGCCCGTGGGTGTGGGTGCCCGTGGGTGTGGGTGCGGGTGCCCGTGGGTGCGGGTGCCCGTGGGTGCGGGTGCCCGTGGGTGTGGGTGCCCATGGGTGTGGGTGCCCGTGGGTGTGGGTGCCCGTGGGTGCGGGCGCCCGTGGGTGTGGGTGCCCGTGGGTGCGGGTGCCGAGCCCACAGCCGCCGCCCCGCGCCGTAAGGAAAGCCCTTCAGACGCCGCAGAAGTTGCCATGCCGGGCGAGGGCGAGCCGCTGGTGCGCCGGGGGAGGGGGGAGGGAAAGCCCAGAAAATCAATCTGTGTGTGTGTGTGTGTGTGTAATAATAATAATAATAAAGGACGGCCTGCGGACTGAAAGGTCCCGGGTTCGATTCCCGTCAAGGGCAGATACCTTGGCTGCGGGCACATCCCCAGTAGGGGTTGTGCAAGAGGCAACTGATCGATGACTCTCATCGATGTGTCTAACTCTCTTTCTCTCTAAAAGAATCAATAAAATATATATTTTTAAAAACTGCTCTCTCCCCCCCACATAATAATAATAATAATAATAATAATAAAGGGCCATATGCTAATTAGACCAGACAGCCCCACGTCCTTCCCGATGTCCTTCTGGACAGAGCCGTGGTGGCGGCCAGGGCCCAGGGCAGGCAGCAGCAGTGCGGTGATGGGGGCAGCGGCCGGGTGCCTCCGAAGACAGAAGCCAGACTGGGGCTTAGGCCTGATCCAGGCGGGGAGGGGTCAGTAGGACATCCCCTGAGGGCTCCAGGGCTGTGAGAGGGGAGCTGAGAGGAGCCCTCCTCCCCCAGGGCATGAATTTTCCTCTAGTTTAGAGATATAGATATAAACTTTAAAAAAAAACAACGGAATCTAGCAGCCATTTCTGCACAGGGGCCTCTCATGCAAACTGCAGGGGATAAGACTAGACCAGTGGTCGGCAAACCGAGGCTCAGGAGCCACATGTGGCTCTTTGGCCCCTTGAGTGCAGCTCTTCCACAAAATACCACGGCCTGGGCGAGTCTATGTTGAAGAAGTGGCATTAGAAGAAGTTTAAGTTTAAAAAATGTGGCTCTCAAAAGAAATTTCAGTCGTCATATTGTTGATATTCGGCTGTTGACTAATGTGTCTGCTGACCCCGGGTCTGGACCAAACTGCCTGCCTGCAGGTGCTCCGGCCATCGGAGCCAGCTCTTATGAAGGTGTTCCTAGAATTCTACTTCTCCCAATAGGAATGCGGCCTTCCCCCCAATGGAAACTTCGAAGCTCCAACCAATCACACGGCTGTATTCTGGCCAATCAGGACAGTGCCTTTTGGGTCAGTCTTGAGGACAGACCAATCAGGGATCAGGAGTGGGGGCTTGTGTCTATAAATGAGCTTCCTGAGGGCTGTGAGCCCCCGCGTGGCCTTTCCTCTACCCTTATCCTGGGAACACGTTCTTTATCACGGTCCCTACACTTAACACTCTAGATTGAAATTGGCAGCATTCTTATCTGTCTCTCTCTTTTTTAAATAAATTTTATTGATTTTTTTACAGAGAGGAAGGGAGTGGGATAGAGATTTAGAAACATTGATGAGAGAGAAACATCGATCAGCTGCCTCCTGCACACTCCCCACTGGCGATGTGCCTGCAACCAAGGTACATGCCCTTGACCGGAATCGAACCCGGGACCTTTCAGTCCACAGGTGGACGCTTTATCCACTGAGCCAAACCAGTTTCGGCTATTTGTTATTATTATTATTTTATTTTGTCAATCATCATGGAGAATATCTTCCCACTGATTTTTGTGGAGAGAGCAGAAGGGAGGAGGAAAGACAGAGAAACATCAATGTGAGATAGACACATCAATTGGTTGCCTCTCCCATGGGTCCTGACCAGGGCTACTATGGAGCCCGCAAGGGAGGTACTTGCCCTTGACCGGCCTTGAACCTGGGACCTTCAGGCCATAGACCAATGCTCCATCCACTGAGCCACAATGGCCAGGGATCTCCAGGATTTATTAAACACATGACTTCCCAGCTTAGTCTTGCTTCAGCCACTCACTATGTGTAGTCTCAGAACTTGCCCTGTTGGACATTCTGCACCGCTGTTGTTCCCTTTCATTGTAAATTCCTTCCCCTCCCCACTCTCTACTTTGAGGACTCTTTTTTTTTTTTTTAAGAGAAGGGTTTTCTTTTTTTTCTTTTTTTAAAATATATTTTATTGTTTTATTACAGAGAGGAAGAGAGAGGGATAGAGAGTTAGAAACATCGATAAGAATCATTGATCAGCTGCCTCTTGCACACCCCCTACTGCAGATGTGCCCGCAACCAAGATACATGCCCTTGACCGGAATCGAACCTGGGACCTTTCAGTCTGCAGGCCGACGCTCTATCCACTGGGCCAAGCCGGTCTCGGCACTTTAAGGACTCTTATTCTTACCCCTACGAACCCTGTTCAAAGCACACTCATGTGGACAACCATCCGGCAAAACTCAGAACTTACTCCTCTGGACTCTCACTGAGGTCTGCACTCACTGTTATCGCTGTGTGTGTGCTTCCTGTCTCCCTTCCTAAATACTGTATATATGTGTTTTTTAATTAATTTCAGAGAGGAAGGGAGAGGGAGCTTAAGTTAGAACCATCCATGATGAAAGAGAATCATTGATCAGCTGCCTCCTGCACGCCCCCTACTGGGGATCAAGCCTGCAACCTGGGTGTGTGCCCTTGACCGGAATCAAACCCAGGACCCTTCAGTCCGCTGACCGATGCTCTATCCACGGAGCCACACCTGCCAGGGCTGTTCCCCCTTCTAGACGGTGAGATCCTGGCCAGGACACTGGCCCTAAACCAGGGGTGGGCAAACTTTTTGACTAGAGGGCCACCCTGGGTTCTTACACTGGACGGGAGGGCCGGAACAAAAGCAACCTGACCATGCTGGCACTCTCCTCTTGGGCTGCTGGTGAAGGAGCAGAGGGGAGAGCAAGAGAACCCTCCGCTCTTTGGCTCCGAGGGCCGGATAGAACAGCCGGACGGGCCGGATGTGGCCCAAGGGCCGTAGTTTGCCCATGGCTGCCCTAACCCAAAGCTCAGCCTGTAAAAGCCTGGGTGGGCGGCTGCAGCATCCGGAACCCACCTGGCTCCTGTCCCCGAGCACCAGCCCCCCGCCCCGGCGGCTCTGGGGCCCCTCCCCGGTGCACAGGTTGGGAAGCTGTTCCCACGTTGACCGGACCGTGGCCCTGCCTTTGCCCCCTGGGTCGCCGAGGACCTGATGCTCTGATGTCCTCCTGCAGGAGAGCAGCAGAACCTGACAGAGCCTTTCTCCTCTCTCTTTCTCTCTGGCAAGTGTCACGGTTCTGTGCTGTCTCTTTACTGGGTCCCTCTCCTCAGTGGGTTCCACAAGGGGAGAGCCCATGCCTTCTCGTCCCCCGCTGTGTCCCCGGTGCCTGCTGCCATGCTGGGCACACAGGTATCCCATAAGCACTCCCTGGGAGAGCAAAGGGCGGGAGGGAGGCAACAAAATCATTCTGAAGAGACACGTTTTAGGGAGAAACCTGCTCTACAAGAGAGAAAATAGTTTCAATAAAAAAATTTGTTGTGTGCCGAAACCGGTGTGGCTCAGTGGATAGAGCGTCGGTCTGCGGACTGAAAGGTCCCGGGTTCAATTCCGGTCAAGGGCATGTACCTTGATTGCGGGCACATCCCCAGTAGGGGGTGTGCAAGAGGCAGCTGATCGACGATTCTCTCTCATCGATGTTTCTAACTCTCTATCCCTCTTTCTTCTTCTCTGTGAAAAATCAATAAAAATATATTTTAAAAATAAAAAAAAATTTGTTATATAAAAATAAATGAAAACTGATAGTGTCATTTTAACTTTGACAAGATGTGTATCATCTTTATTTTTTTATTTTTAAATATATTTTATGGAATTTTTTACAAAGAGGAAGGGAGAGGAATAGAGTTAGAAACATCGATGAGAGAGAATCATCGATCAGCTGCCTCCTGCACATCCCCCCCACTGGGGATGTGCCCGCAACCAAGGTACATGCCCTTGACCAGAATCGAACCCGGGACCTTTCAGTCCGCAGGTCGATGCTCTATCCACTGAGCCACACAGGTTTCGGCTGTGTGTTGTCTTTAATCATGATGACATCTGATGATAAATTTGATCCATAAATTTGTTATTGCCAAAACCGGTGTGGCTCAGTGGATAGAGCATCAGCCTGCAGACTGAAGGGTCCCGGGTTCAATTCCAGTTGGGGGCACGTGCACTGGTTGCGGGCATATCCCCAGTCGGGGGTGTGCAGGAGTCAGCTGGTCAATGTTTCTCTCTCATCGATGTTTCTAGCTCTCTGTCCCTCTCATTTCCTCTCTGTAGAGAATCAATAAAATATATTTTAATGTTATTAATTTTAATTTTTAAGCATAAAAGTAGTATGTGCTTGGTAGAGAAAGCTTCACAGACGCAGAAAAGCATATGCAAGTGAAAATTACCTATAATCCACCACCCATACACGATGGCTCTTAAACATTGATGCGTGCCTTCACATAGTCCTTGCATAGTTCTGTGTCACCGTGGATATACAGCTTGATATCCATTTTTTATTTCACATGTTCTAAAATTTCCCCTATTCAATCTGTTTTCTATGTTGTTTCTGTTCCATTGTAAGGATTAACATCACATTTGAGTTCTTTCCCATCGCTGATATTTCTATCTCTCTCCCTTTCTCTCTGAAATCAGTAAAAACTTTTTTTTAACATATTTTGTTGATTTTTTTTTTTTTTTTTTTTTTACAGAGAGGAAGGGAGAGGGATTGAAAGCTAGAAACATTAATGAGAGAGACATTGACCAGCTGTCACCAAGGCACATTCCCCTGACCGGAATCGAACCTGGGACCCCTCAGTCCGCAGGCCGACGCTCTATCCACTGAGCAAAAACGGTTAGGGCTAAAAACATAAAGATTTGATGGTAAGAAGGAAAGAGCTGAAACCGGTTTGGCTCAGTGGATAGAGTGTCGGCCTGTGGACTGAGGGGTCCCAGGTTCGATTCCATTCAAGGGCATGTACCTAGGTTGCAGGCACCTAGATAGGAGGTGTGCAAGAGGCCACTGATTGATGATTCTCTCATCGATATTTCTAACTCTCTATCCCTCTCCTTTCCTCTCTGTGAAAAATCAATAAAATATATTTAAAAAGAAAAGCTGAGAGCCAAGAGCAGCTCACTTAAAAAAAAAAAAAAGGAAGAGAAACGGCTGTCGGACATCCACCATCCCTGCAGCAGTGTGGTGTGGGCCAAGGACACGGTGCACCGATAACCACAGAGACACGGCGGAGGGCGGAGGCCATGCTGAGACCAGGAGGAGGGACGTGTGTGTGCGCACACGGGACGCCTGCCTCCGGCCCAGCCTCCGGGCTGCGACGCCTTTCCCGGCCCCACCGGTAACCTGGCCGGCTGTGTTGGGAGCGGCCCCGACCACGGTCAGGTCCCCAGTGATGTGTGTCCTCCCCGCTGGGCTCGCTCGGGAGGACGCCTGGGGGTGCCGTGGCTTCCGCACAGGGGCTCCTGGGAGCCTGGTCGCTGCCCCTGGCAGGCGAGGCGGACAGGAGTGGGAGGACAGCCCTCCCCGGTTTGGCTCAGTGGGTAGAGCATTGCTCTGCAGACTGGAGGGTCCCAAGTTTGAATCCAATCAGGGCACAGGCCCGGACTGTGGGCTCGATCCCCAGGGGTCATGCAGGAGGCAGCCAATCGATGAATCTCTCTCATCATTGATGTTTCTCTCTCTCCCTCTTCCTTCCTCTCTGAAATCAATAAAAATATTTTTAAGAAACATATAAGTGGGAAGGCCAGGCTACGGCCAGCGGTGCTGCCCAGCAGGGCAGCGTCCTGGGTGGCCCGGCTGGACGCCCATCACGCCGAGGTGACCGGGCGTCTCGCAGGGGGAATGCGGGCTGGGGAGCGAGCGGGGACTCCGGGAGTCCAGGAAATGAAAAGTTACAAGAATCCGGGGGGCTGGTGCTTGGAGTCCAGCCGGTGTGTCACTGCCCTCAGCGCAGTGGGACTCCCCCGCCTGGCGCGGGGGCGGCCGGCCGGAACGGCAGCCGTCCTGGCCACACCGGCCCTCCTGGCCTTGGACGTGGGAACAGTGTCAGCGTCCGTTCCCGTGCTCACGGGCCAAGGCCGAGGCCTGGCCGAGAAAGGCTCCGAGTGTGTCTGTTCTGTCGCGGCCGGCTAGAGTCCGGTCAAGGAAGGGGGAACAAGGTTAAAACTAGGGGTGGAGGGAGGGTCACGCGTGGCCAGGACAAAAGCCAGGAAGCGCCTGCAGACGCGGCTTCTCGCGTGAGGCCTGTCCAGGTGGGACGGGGTGTGTGTGTGTGTGTGTGTGTGAAGCCTCGGTCTGCTCCAGAGGGCCCCCTGTGGGTCACAACCCCCCAGCGCCCTCTGCCCACAGCCAGGCCTCCTGGCCCACCCGCTCCGAATTCAACACCATCAACACCAGGGGGCGACGCAACCTCACCTCCCCCCCTCGGGGAGGAGCAAAGGTGAGAGAGCCTGACCTGCCCTGCTCCCTCCCACCACAGGTGTAACCCCGGAGGAACAGGACTGAGGGAGGAGTCAGCTTCAGGGGCCTGGCTCGGGAGAGGCTGTGGGGCGGAGTGGCCATTACTGTAGCTGGAAGTGACTCAGGATGCGCCGATCACGCCCAGGACGCTGTCCTGACACAGGCCCTCCGGAGCAGCCCTGGGCAAACTATGGCCCTCGGGCCGCAGCCGGCCTGTTCGGCTGTTCTGTCCGGCCCGCGGAGCCGAAAGAGCGGAGGGTTCTCTTGCTCTCCCCTCCACTCCTTCACCAGCAGCCCAAGAGGAGAGTGCCAGCACGGTCAGGTTGCTTTTGTTCCGGCCCTCCGGTCCAGTTTAAGAACCCATTGTAGCCGAAACCGGTTTGGCTCAGTGGTAGAGCGTCAGTCTGCGGACTGAAAGGTCCCGGGTTCGATTCCGGTCAAGGGCATGTACCTTGGTTGCAGGCACATCCCCGGTAGGGGGTGTGCAAGAGGCAGGTGGTCGATGTTTCTCTCTCATCGACGTTTCTAGCTCTCTATCTCTTTCCCTTCCTCTCTGTAAAATATCAATAAAATATATTTAATGAAACAAAACAAAACACAGGTGCTCCGGCAGACGTGTCCGCTCACGTGTATCCGGGAGCTGCCCGGTTTGCATGATGCTCTGAGGGGTCCATGGGCCACAGCGTGGAAAGCGCTTGCCCTGCGGCCGGCGGGTCCTGGCCCCCCTCTCCGAGCCCTCCTCCCGCGTTCCACAATATCCCGCTGGGGTGCCCCTTCGCCACAGGAACCTGGAAGTGACTCCCAGGAACACACAGGCCGGTGCGTGCCTGCGCAGCCCCTGGCACGCCTGAGGGAGTCCTCATGTCTGTCCTGTCGCCACGCTGGACCAGGGGCCCAAGAGGGCTGCGCCGGCTGGTGCTGGGCCTCGAGTCGCCCAGCGAAGGCGCGGCTGGTGGTCGTGCTGGCGTCTCAGAAGCGGACTCTGACGGCAGAGGCCAGCACTGCCCTGGTCCGAACCACCGAGGTCACCGGGCGGGTGGCCCTGCCGTCCCCGGAGGACGGGGCTAGTAACAGCCGGCCGGCCACTCTCCTCCGTGTCCCCTCCTCCCACCGCCCGCTCTGTCCGCACCCCACCCCGCACACTGCCCACGGGGCCTCTGGGGCAGAATTGGAGGCTGCCGACTCCGTCACGTTTGCGCCCAAATACAGTTCACATTTTTAACGTGCCCCCAAGGCGGACGGTAACCGTGGGAGAGGCCGACTGGTGCCGCTCTGGGCAAGGTGAGTTCTGCATATTTTACCGCCGGCCGGCCGGCGTGGCACAGTGGCTGGGTGTCGCCCTAGGAACCAGGAGGTCACGGCTCGCTTCCCGGTCAGGGCACAAGACGGGGTTGCAGGCTGGAACCCCAGTGTGGGGCGTGCAGGAGGCAGCCGATCCATGATTCTATGGTTGTTTCTCTCTCTCCCTCCCTTCCTCTCTGAAATCAATAAAAATATATTTAAAAATTTTAAAGTTCTACATGTTTCTTAGTACAGTTTCCCACAAAAGGAAGTACCTGGGTTTTTTGTTTGTTTGTTTGTTTGTTTGTTTAAAATATATTTGTATTGATTTCAGAGGGGAAGGGAGAAGGGGAGAGAGAGAAAGAGACAGCAATGTTAAGAATCATTGACCAGCCTAAACCGGTTTGGCTCAGTGGATAGAGCGTCGGCCTGCGGACTGAAGGGTTCCAGGTTTGATTCCAGTCAAGGGCATGTACCTTGGTTGCGGGCACATCCCCAGTGGGGGGTGTGCAGGAGGCAGCTGGTCGATGATTCTCTCTCATCAATGTTTCTAATTCTCTATCCCTCTCTCTTCCTCTCTGTAAAAAATCAATAAAATATATATTTTTTAAAATCTTTGACCAGCTGCCTCCTGCACACCCCACACTGGGGATCGTCCAGCCTGAACTCAAGCCCACCACGCGGGCCTGCTCCTGCCCGGGAGAGGACTGGGACCTCCAGGTTCAGAGGTCCACGCTCAGCCCCCAGCCCCGAGGGGCCAGGTGGAAAGCACCCATTTCCTTCGTTTTTCCAGCACTTGCTTCCCCAGCAAATTCAAAGTCCCCGAGACAAAGCGAGAAATACTCCGAGTCTCTCATTGATTGAAACTAAGTTTACGGAATGCTCAATCTGTAACAATCAGAACGCCCTCAGGTTCTCAGAGGCCTGGGGGCAAGTCCATTAGGCTGGCCTGGGGGGAAGGTGTGAAGGTCAGGTCACCTCCCGCCCCCTCCGCCTCTCCCTCCGGCTCCGGTTCCTGCCCTCCCCACCCTCCACTCCCTCCTGAAGGGGAATTCCCTCCGGACACAGAAATGCTAATGAGTTGAGGAGAAGGCCAAACCCTGATGGAATCTCCCATCGGAGTGGCCTGGGCCTCAGCCTCTCCTTTTAGGGACCTGGCTCTCGGGGGAGCATCTCCCTGCGTGTGGGGGCTCCCCTGTAGAAAGGCCAGAGCCGTGCTGACGGCCCAATTCCAGGTGACCAGTCTCCACACCCGGGATCTCTGACTGCTGTGCCCGCTTCTCCCACGACCCTCAGCACGGACTCCCAGCCCTCACCCTCCCTCCAGGCCTCTGACCCTCCGGCCCCTCTCACTGCAGCTCCCAGCGCCCAGCTCACAGTCCCTCCATCCTCTGCCCTCCATCCCTCCATCCCTCCATTCCCATCCCCAGCCAAACAGCTTTCCAGAGCCACAGCCGCTGCCGCTCAGGGAGAAGCTCCTCTGGGACCGCGTGGAGACCCACCACTCTGGCCGCCTCCCCAGCCGGTAGAGAGTGTGTATTTGAGCGAAACGGGACATGCAGGAAGGCAGGATCGGAAATGCTCTGGACAGTGGCTGGATGGTTACATGAGCCCGGCCCGCGTGGCTCAGTGGTTGAGGGTCAACCTATGAACCAGGAGGTCAGGGTTCAATTCCTGGTCAGGGCACAGGCCTGGGTTGTGGGCTCCAGCCCGGTGTGGGGCGTGCAGGAGGCGGCTGACGCATGATTCTCTCTCATCATGCTTTTCTCATTCTACCTGTTTTCCTCTCTGAGATCAATAAAAACATGAAGAAAGAAAGCCCTGACCGGTTTGGCTCAGTGGATAGAGCGTCGGCCTGGGGACTGAGGGGTCCCAGGTTCGATTCCCGTCAAGGGCATGTACCTTGGTTGCGGCACGTCCCCGGTGGGGGGTGTGCAGGAGGCAGCTGATCAATGTTTCTCTCCCATCGATGTTTCTAACTCTATCCCTCTCCCTTCCTCTCAGTAAAATATCAATAAAATGTATTTTAGAAAAAAACAAAAAACATGAAGAAAGAAGATCCCATGAAGGTGGGAGCAGAGGCCGCCTTTCACAGGTGCCGAGTGGCCTCCGGACCTGCCCAGCTAGGAATTTGTGGATCAGCTCTCCCCTCAGGTGACCGCAGGCTCCACTTACTCCGGAGCCCCTCCTTCCCGGTGCCTCAGGTGCCGCCACCAGCGCCACCGCCGCCCGCCCGAGGCCAGCCAGAATCTGAAACCCCTGCCTCCCGGGGACAGCCACGCCTTCCTCCATCCTGGGGACAGCCACGCCTTCCTCCATCGCGAACCTGAGAACCCGGAGCACCAGCTCCTCACCCCGAGGGGCACCTGGGCCCCAGGAAACGGGCAGACATGTCTGGAAAGTCTTGATTGCCCATAAACCGGGCGAAGAAATAAATTTGCCAAAAGCATTCTGCTGCCTGCAGACCCAAAGGGAAAGGAAAACGGGAGGGAACAGCCTTGGAAGGGAACGGCCCTGCTCCCTAATGGCCGTTCTGGACGGTGTTCACGTGAATCAGCGTGTCGCACACGTGACCTCCGCTTGTGTTCTGAGGATCTGATTATCCTAAAATCGAACTCTGTGCCAAGGTCCCTTTTGGCCCCTGGACTGGTCTGGGAACCTGATCGCTTTCTGTCCTGTTCTGTTCTCTTATAGCAGAGTGACGAGCCAGGGTGATCAGAAAGATTGTTATAGTTATAGTTATAGTTATAGTTATAGTTATAGTTATAGTTATAGTTATAGTTATGTTAGTGTGATGTTTGATAATATTATAGTTAGATTAGTGCCATGGTTGATTGATTTATATTTTAAGGATTTAAAACAGTGTGGGAATAATTATTTGTGTGATTAAAATAGGAGTGAAAGCATTTACTTTTATGAGTGACTTCTAGTTTAAGTGTGAATTGTACTTCTGATCTTATTCTGATTTCATTTTAAGTAAAAGAAATTATTTGAAGTGTGTTTTAGGCTTAGTATAAGTAACTCCATATAGTGTGACTTGAATCCATTTTGTAAAAGTTGAGTTTTAAGAGTGGCTTTGAGCCCCTGACGGTGTGAACGCCCTGACATGTGCGTATCTGGAATGAGGTGACTGTGTGGGCGCCCTGACAAGGGTCTGTCTGTAAAGCTGGAAACTGAGGCGAAAGGTGCCTGGAGACCCGATAGCACACACTGAGGACCATTGGCTGCATCCAGAAGGAACGAGGGACCGCCCAGAATTGGCCATAAAAGAAGGGACCTAGAGGCACTGGGCAGAGACCACGGAGGGGCCCTCCACCCGATGTGATCTCTCCGCTCCCTTCCCCCTGTTTGAGATTCTGCATGAAGCTCTGCCTGAGTGAGCTGTCACTCTGCCCGGGAGCCGAACCTCTGAGGCCTCGCTCCTGACCGAGACGCTGCCGCGGCGTGTTCCTGTCCAGTGTGTGTGTGTGTGTGTGTGTGTGTGTGTGTGTGTGTCTGTAGGTGCGGATCTCCAGGTGACCTGCCCAGGCTTCTGGAAACCACCAGATTCATGCACTCTAACTCCTGTTTCTGTGTTTAGTTTATGTTCGGTCAATTTTAATTAAGTACTGTGGGCAACCCTTATAAGGCCAGTTCTCTGGCTGAGGGACCCCAGTCACCTGTGCTACGTTCCCACCTGATGGTGAGTTGGAACAGCCCTCCCCCGCCCCCCCGTGAGCCTGAGGGGGGAGGTGAAGGACCACAGGAGACAGGCAGGGGAATACAGCTGGGGCCGGGTGGAGAGACAGTGCCACGGCCTGCAAGCCGAGTCTTTATTTTACAGCCAGATCCCACGAGGCAGAGCAAGGGCGTGGTTGAGATGTTTACGATGCCCACGTGTGGGGAAGAGCCTCTGACTTCAGGGGGAGCTACGTTCGTGGCTAGACAAGGACTCGAACGTCGAGAGAACCTGAGCTGTTTAACTCTTACTGATCTCTGAAAGAAGTGTGTGTGTGTGTGTGTGTGTGTAGGGAATGTGTGTGTGTGTGTGTGTGTGTGTGTGTGTGTGTGTGTAGGGAATGTGTGTTCATGTTCTTGGAAAATCCAGGGGCCAGCAGGCTCCATTCTGGTCAAGGGCACATGCCCGTGCTGTGGCTTGATCCCCAGTAGGGGGTGTGCAGGAGGCAGCCAGTCAATAGTTATCTCTCATCATTGGTGTTTCTCCCTCTCTCTCCCCCCCTCTTCCTTCCTCTCTGAAATCAATAAAAATGCTTTTAAAACAAAGATAAAGAGGAATTCCTGCCCAGATATGAAGGTGGTTACACAGGATACTCATCCCAGCGTTCCTGGTGGCCGTGAGCCTGAGATGTGCTGGGGGCAGGAATGCAAAATGTGGGTGACGGGCCCTGGCCGGTTTGCTCAGTGGATAGAGCGTCGGCTTGTGGACTGGAGGGTCCTGGGTCCGATTCTGGTCAAGGGTGCATACCTTGGTTTTAGGCTCAATCCCTGGCACCAGTCAGGGCGCATGCAAGAGGCAACCAATCCATATGTCTCTCACACATCGATGTTTCACTCTCTCTGTCTCTCCCCTCGCTTTCTCTCTGAAATCAACACAAATCTTTTTTTTTTTTTTTTAAATCAGCCGAAACTGATTTGGCTCAGTGAATAGAGCGTCGGTCTGCGGACTCAAGGGTCCCAGGTTCGATTCCGGTCAAGGGCATGTACATTGGTTTCGGGCACATCCCCAGTCGGGGGTGTGCAGGAGGCAGCTGGTCGATGATTCTCTCTCATCGATGTTTCTAGCTCTCTATCCCTCTCCCTTCCACTCTGTGAAAAATCATTAAAATGTATTTTTTAAAAATCAATGGAAAAATATCCTCCAGTGAGGATTAACAACAACAACAAAAATGTGGTAGCTGCGGTATGCTAAGCAGATAGAAGCAATATATCTATTTAACATATCTGTACTCAGCAGTGTGGGCAGGTCATAAAAATATAATGGTGAGGAAGAAAGAAGTAAGAAATAGAATACATGGCATATATCATTAATATAGATTCAAACACATAGCCATGCAACGCAAAATGACTTGTTTTACAAGAACATATGCATATTTCACAACCTGGATCAAACATATTAAAGTGATGGAAGAGAAACGAGACGAGTGATTAAGGTTAAAAGGAACTAAAAGGAACGAACCACTAACAGCCATTATATAGCTGCTCTTGATAGTAAGCAATGGGCTGAGATGTGTGAGTAATTAACTTTTCTCCAACTGAAACTTTAATATGAAAAGTTTAAATATATATATAAAATATGTGCTTATCTAACATTAGCTACCTGGAAAATATTACAAGAAAAGTAATGAATAATTGAAAAAATGGCAAAAATACACGTAAGGGAACTGCATTACTGCATTGGCCTGCACAAACCCTAGCTGCTTCGGTTCGGTGGGTAGAGCATCCACCTGTGGACTGAAAGGTCCCAGGTTTAACTCCGGTCAAGCTCGGGCTACGGGCTCAATCCCCAGTGTGGGGCATGCAGGAGCCAGCCGATGGATGATTCTCTTTCATCATTGGTGTCTCTGTCTCTCTCTCCCCATCTCCCTTCCTCTCTGAAATCAATTTAAAAGATGGGTGGCGGAAACCGGTTTGGCTCAGTGGATAGAGCGTCGGCCTGTGGACTCAAGGGTCCCAGGTTCGATTCCGGTCAAGGGCATGTAACCTTGGTTGCGGGCACATCCCCAGTTGGGGAGTGTGCAGGAGGCAGCTGATAGATGATTCTCTCTCATCAATGTTTCTAACCCTCTATCCCTCTCTTCCTCTCTGTAAAAATCAATAAAATATATATTTAAAAAAATATGGGTGCGGGAAGAGACTGGACAAAAATTGTACACCTATGGATGAGGACAGTGTGTGTGGGGGGGAGTAAGGGCAGAGGGTGGGGTGGGAACCGGGTGGAGGGGAGCTATGGGAAGGGGAGAGGAACAATTGTAATAATCTGAACAATAAAGATTTGTGGGAAAAAATATGGATGAGCTAAAGGGTTCTGGAAGGGATAAAGAAAAATAAAGCAAGCACCATAACTATGTTTTTCTTTTCAAGCCAATGTGTAACTTTACTTCATTCCAATCAAAACACCAGTGGGATTTTGCTTACGACAAAACTGGTAGAAAGTTCACTCCATATAAAGACAGATTATATCAAAGAATAAAGTCAAAAAGAAGCGCTAAGCCCGCTGGTGTGGTTCAATGGTTGAATGTCTCCCAATTGAAATATATTAAAAACAACAAACAATTTCTGTGACTCTGTGCTGTGGGAGGCGCAGGCAGATCCATTTCCTACAGCACCTGGCCGGAAAAAGAGACTTAAAGCCACAGGGGGCCCGGAAGGACTGAGAGAACCAGCACACAGCAGCGAGAGTGGAGGAACACTGCTTTTGGGCCAACCGTGAGTGGGCAGAACTGTCTTCCTCTCTGTTATAACAAAGGTGTGCGAACCTCTTCAGCTGGAAAAAACCCACCTTCAGAGCCAGATCCCGTGTCTGGGGCCTCGAGCAGACCCACCTTGGCCCTGGGAAAGCCTTGCGACACACTGTGGGCACCCTCCACCGCTCACCTCAGAGATGCTGGCGCGGGAGTCTCCGGGGCCCCGCAGGGCGGCCTGGGTCTCCGGGGCCCCACAGGGCGGGCGGGTCTCGGGGCCCCACCGCGCGGGCGGGTCTCGAGGCCTCTCCGTGGAGGCTGAGCCGCCCTGTGGGCACAATCAGGGAGTGAAAGCAGAGACGTTCCTTCATCGGTGGGTGGGCGCCGGAGGAAGAGCACTTGGGAGAAGACTGCCTTCAATTCCAACCTGTGAGGGAGCCGCTGACACTTTAGAGAGAGAGAGTGGGAGGGAGAGGGAGGGACGGAGAGAGAGAAACACGGGTGTGAGGGAGACAATCGATCGGCTGACTCCTGCATGGGCCTGGACCAGCAGCAGGGATCCGGCCTGCAACCGAGGCGAGTGCCCTTGACTGGAATTGGACTCCGGACGATCCAGTCTGAGGGCCGGTGCTCTATCCACTGAGCAACACCGGCTGGGGCACACGGCGTCTTTCTATTTTATGTTCAATCCCCGGTCGGGGTGTGTTCTGTTTCTGAGGCTCCTGTTCAGGCTCATCCGTCTGTTCGGTTCCGTTCTATAAACTATCGTCGCATCATAGCGTGCTTCACCATCGGGAAAGCAAATAGCTATCTTTGCTCTTCTTCTTAAAAAAAAAAAAAAAGTATTGTTTATTGATTTCAGAGAGGAAGGGATGGGAGAGAGAGATAGAAACCTCAACGATGAGAGAGAATCAGGGATCGGCTGCCTCCTGCACGCCCCACACTGGGGATCGAGCCCGTAAGCCGGGCCTGTGCCCTGACTGGGAATCGAACTGTGACCTCCTGGTTCATAGGTCGATGTTCGGCCACTGAGCCATGCCGGCCGGGCCACAAAAATGCTTTTTCAAAGGAGAAACTTAGAATCAAAGGCACTTCACAGCGGTTAGTTAGCTCGCGGCCTCGGGTTCCCACTGTACACTCACCTTTGCTTCCAGAGGAGCTGCTTAGAATTTTAAAATATGGCCGAAACCGGTTTGGCTCAGTAAATGGAGCATCGGCCTGCGAACTGAAAGGTTCCAGGTTTGATTCCGGTCAAGGGCATGTACCTTGGTTGTGGGCACATCCCCAGTAGGGGGTGTGCAAGAGGCAACTGATCAATGATTCTCTCTCATCGATGTTTCTAACTCTCTATCCCTCTCTCTTCCTCTCTGTAAAAAATCCATAAAATATATATTTTTAAAAAAATATTTAAAATATGGAGAAGTAACCAATTTAACCAAGCAGGTATCAGATATCACTGGAACCGCAGAATTTGAGTCCGGGGTTGAAGTTTCTCTCTCTCTCTCCTCTCTCTTAGAGAAGAAAGATTACAATGACAGTATTGTGGTTAAAAACTAGAGCAAAATAAAAGGAGCTGGTAGAATAAGATCAATGAAGCTAAAACCACTTACACATGGGGATTACAGCCAGGCACTTCCAAATTAAAGTTAATGGGAAATGAAATTAGGTAGAGCCCAAATGTAATGCAGGGATTTAGCTACTTTACACACGGTACAACAAAAGAAATTGCCTCCAAATACTCACTGAAGACTTTGGAAAACATTCAAAATCTAATTACGGAGCCGCGTTGGCCTCCGGGAGGCGTGTCCAACCAGGCAGCCACGGGAGTGGCAGCGGGGGCAGGCACCCCAGGCCACAGAGGACCAGGAGGGAAACACACACACGCACATCGGAGCCGGGCTTAAACGCGGCCCTCCCCTGGGATGGGAGACAATGCTCGCTCACCATCGACGGTACCTGAGAAGAAAGGGGCTCTTTTTAAAATATATATTTTATTGATTTTTTACAGAGAGGAATGGAGAAGGATAGAGAGCCAGAAACATCGATGAGAGAGAAACATCGACCAGCTGCCTCCTGCACACCCCCCACTGGGGATGTGCCCGCAACCAAGGTCCATGCCCTTGACCGGAATCGAACCTGGGACCCTCCAGTCCTCAGGCCGACGCTCTGTCCACTGAGCCACACCGGTTTTGGCTGAAAAGGGGGTCTTATCTAGAATATACAAAGAACTTGTAACGACAAAAAATGACCTGAGTTAAAAACGTGTAAGGACATGTTTTCTTTGAAGAAGATCTATAAACACGGAAAGATGCCTGAGGCTGTTCATCTTGAAGGGAATGCAAATCGAAAGCTCAGAGAAGACCCACTGCGCTCACCTGGGAACAGCGACGGCCTCGCTGGGTGTCCACCTCGCTGGGCGTCCACCTCGCTGGGCGTCCGCTTGGGAACCAGGGTTCCGGGTTCGAGGCCCAGGCTGCGGGCTCAGGCTGCGGGCTCAGCCCCCAGTGTGGGGTGTGTGGGAGGCAGCCGATCCCGGGTTCTCTCTCTTCGTTGCTGTTTCTCTCTTCTCGCCTTTCCTCTCTGACACCAGTAGGAAGAGGAGGAATAGCTCCTTCCCCAAAAGCAGGAAGGGGACCTGGGACCCCGTGCTCTTTGGCGGGGAAGGGGG
This sequence comes from Vespertilio murinus, assembly GCA_963924515.1. Lineage (NCBI taxonomy): Eukaryota > Metazoa > Chordata > Mammalia > Chiroptera > Vespertilionidae > Vespertilio > Vespertilio murinus. The sequence continues at coordinate 402,203 of OZ004705.1, forward strand.
GTGTCGCTGCTATGAAATGTGGCCGTATTCCTCAGACAGTTCACATAGGAAGCGTGTGACCCTCCCTCCCGGCGGGGGCTGCACTCACGGAGCTGGAACCAGGGTCTCCAAGGGGTGTCTGCTCCCAAGTTCCGGCAGCACCCCCCACGTGGCCGGGCACTGGGAGCCAGCCGGCGCCGGTGGGGTGGCTGAGCGGGAGATAAAATCCGATGGAATGTCACGCGGCCTTGAGAAGGAAGGCACCCTGCCCCCTGCCACCCCGGGGCACCCTGAGGCCAACACAGAGGACAGACTCCGGAGGAGCCGGGGTCGGCCCAGCAGCTGCTGGCTGTGCACATAGGACACTCGAGTCTGGAACGCTGAGACCCTGAGGGGTGAAAGAGGTCACGGCTGCCGAAACCGGTTTGGCTCAGTGGACAGACTAGAGCGTCAGCCTGCGGACTGGAAGGTCCCAGGTTTGATTAAGGTCAAGGGCATGGACCTTGGTTGCGGGCACATCCCCAGCCGGGGGGGCGTGTGCAGGAGGCAGCTGATCGATGATTCTCTCTCATCGATGTTTCTAACCCTCTGTCCCTCTCTCTTCCTCTCTGTTAAAAATCAATAAATATATTTTTTAAAAAAGAAAAAAAAGAAAGAGGTCACTGCCAAGGCGGGAGGGGGGGAGAAGGGGGAGGGGAGACTGCGGCAGCCCCTGCGGGGTCACAGGAGCTGGGAGCAGGGCCTGGCCCAGGAGGTGTGTCGATCTGTCGATCTGTCCGCACTCACCAAGGACGTGTGTCCTCGGGATGGGGTGAGGGGGGGACCAGAGACACCTCTGCTCAGGTGTGGATGGGGTGTGTGTGCTCACCCCTCAGGTGAGGACGGCGGTGGGGGATCTCAGGCTGTGAGCCCGGGGCTGGGAGGCAGCGCAGCGGGCGAGTGGAGACTTGGGGGGGGTGTGTGTGTGTGCAGAGTTCCTCTTTTGGACCTGGGGACCCGTCTGTGGGCACCTGCACCTGCTCCCCTGGAAGGCGGCAGCACCTCTCCGGCTGCAGGGAGGCGGTCAGCCAGCGGCTTGAAAGGGGCCGTGGTCTCTCAGGGCTCAGCCGCCCTGTCCGGGCTGGGGAGGGCGCCGTGGAGGCCGGGAGACTCACCGTGGCTCTCGGCGGCCCACCAGCCCGAGTGCAGGCCCAGGGGTGAGTCAGGCGGGGTGAGAGGAACGGGGCACCCGGGTCTCGCTGAGGAAGGACAGGGGAGGGCAGAAGGGGCAGAGGTTCTGGGAGCAGAAGGCGGTCCGGGCGGGCGAGGTCAGGGCCCGGGCAGGGCGGGAGGGGGTCTAACAGCTGATCGCTTCGCTGGTGTGTCTTTCTTGTCAGATTTAACCCATTGGAATCAATCATTGTTCAAAGTGTGTGGGCCCCGCCGGTGTGGCTCAGGGGTTGAGCGTCGACCTATGAACCAGGAGGTCACGGTTCGATTCTGGTCAAGGGCACAGGCCTGTGGTGGGCTCGATCCCAGTGTGGGGTGTGCAGGAGGCGGCCGATCCATGGGCTGTGCTGCCCAGTGAGGGGAGGGGAGACTCACAGGAGGCGCGAGGGCCGTGGCCTGTGGGCAGGCGGCCGCTGGGACCAGTCCCGGCAGAGACGGCGCTGTCGGGAGCTGGAGCGCTGACCCGCTGGGTGAACACCCGGCAGCGAGGAGCTGAGCTCAGGAGAACGCGGGCGACAGGCCACAGGCGCCTCTGTGGGGACCCCCCCCCCAGTCTCTATGCGCCCCTCGCGGCCCCCAACCGGGAATCAAACCTGACACCCAGACGTGCGTCCTGACCACAAAAGGAACCCGCCGCCTCCCCGCGCGTGGGCCGGCGCTCGGCCAGGCGGAGCCACAGGGCAGCAGGGCTGTTTTAGTAAACCGTGGATTTCACGCCGTCACATGTGCCGGGAGGGAGAGCCAAGGCCAGCCGGTCTTCAGTGAGACTTTTAGGGGCACGGGGTTGTCTGGCTTTGTCACAGCTGCTCCTTGGGTCCAGGAACCCAACAGCTTCATTATTTCAAACACACGGAAAACAGCCGAAACCAGTGTGGCTCAGCGGATAGAGCGTCAGCCTGCGGACTGAAAGGTCCCGGGTTCAATTCCGATCAAGGGCATGTACCTTGGTTGGGGGCACCTCCCAGTAGGGGGTGTGCAGGAGGCAGCCGGTTGATGTTTCTCTCTCATTGATGTTTCTCTTTCTTTCCTTTTCTTTTTTTTTTTTTTTTTTAACATATTTTATTGATTTTTTACAGAGCGAAAGGGAGAGGGACAGAGACCTAGAAACATCAATGGGAGAGGAACATCGATCAGCTGCCTCCTCACCCGGGATGTGCCCGCAACCAAAGTACATGCCCTTGACCCTGAATCTGCAGGCCGACGCTCTAGCCACTGAGCCAAACCGGTTTCGGTTCTCATTGATGTTTCTAACCCTCTATCCCTCTCTCTTTCTCTCTGTAAAAAAACCAAAAACACGGAAGACACAAAAATGACTGCCGTCATCGGTCGCTGGGATTACTTCTCTGCCATTTAACTTGGAATTTTCTTACATTCCTGAAACTATTTCTGGAATTTTTTTTTTTACCCCAAATGCAGGCGGTATTTTCACGGACGTAGATGTCAAGTGATGTGAAGTACAAAGAACTGAAGGTCATGCTTTCCTCAGATGCGGGATAGAAAACTGGAAGCAACAAATGACCAACAACAAACGCCCGGACCCAGACCTCCTGGTGGTGACCGAGGAACAGGGTCGGGTAGCCACGGGCAACCCCGAATCTAGCAGCTGATCGCTTCGCTGGCGCGTCTTTCTTGTCAGATTTAACCCATTGGAATCAATCATTGTTCAAAGTGCGTAGCCCCACCGGCGTGGCTCAGGGGTTGAGCGTCGACCTATGAACCAGGAGGTCACGGTTCGATTCTGGTCAAGGGCACTGGCCCGGGTGGTGGGCTCCATCCCCAGTGTGGGGTGTGCAGGAGGCAGCCGATCCATGAGTCTCTCACCATGGATATTTCTGTCACTCTCTCCCTCTCTCCCTTCCTCTCTGAGATCAATAAAAATGTATTTAAAAACAAAAAACCACAGTGTGTCTACCCTGTGTCTGAACAAGGCTTTGCCCAGAGCCCCGTGAATTAGGGAGCTGGTCCCACCCCCAAGCATTGGCAGGTGCAGCCGTGGGTGCAGCTCAGAGAAACGAGGGTTCGAGAAGGGCTCCCTACAGCGTGTTTCTGGGGGGCTGGAGGGGTGTGGGTGGGGAGCAGAGCCCTCACAATGGGCTTCATGGCCGAGTGCACTGAGGAAATGCGGGGAGCCGGTGGTTAATACCATGATGAGCTGGTTGTGAAAGGGGACCTCTGTCCGGCCCCTGGCAGTGTCAGGAGCCTCTGGAATGTTCTGGGTGGCGGGAGCCCTTGTGATGCTGATGACATCGTGGGGGGTGGGGGGTGGGGGAGGGTGCCCTGATGGCCTCGGGGTCAGGGTTGGACTTGGAAAGACCAAACCTGACATCAGTGGCTGGAAGCTCTCTACCTGCAGGTGAGGAGGGGCTGGAGGGTGAGCTCGGTCAGGTGGCCGTGGATTTCATCTCTCGTGCTTACGCAATGAGGCCCCGATTTAAAGAAAAACCACCAGCCGAAACCGGTTTGGCTCAGTGGATAGAGCGTTGGTCTGTGGACTAAGGGGTTCCAGGTTCGATTCCAGTCAAGGGCATGCACCTTGGTTGCGGGCACATCCACAGTGGAGGGTGTGCAGGAGGCAGCTGATCGATGTTTCTCTCTCATTGATGTTTCTAGCTCTCTAACCCTCTTCCTTCCTCTCTGTAAAATATAAATAAAATATATTTTAAAAAAGAAAAGAAAAAAGGAAAACCACCAGAAACTCTGGCCTTGGGGCCCCGGGGAGCTCCCTGCTGATGAGGACCCCGGTGTTCGGGGAGAATGACACCCTGGGTTTAGGGGGCGAGGGCATGTGTCCTCTCGGCTGGCCCGTGTCCCTTTCATTTGGTGGTTCCTGCCTTGCCGGAACCGATCCGGTCTCACTAAGAGAAAGGTGTGGAAGGCTGGTCAACCTCGAAGCTCTGCAAGGCCAGAGCCAACCGCGCCCTCTCTAACTGAGACACTGGCGGCTGAGGCAACTTCCCCACCAGATAATCCGTAAATCCTCGCCGATAAGACACTCTGCGGTTACCTGTCCACGGGCAATGGGTGGATCCCAGACCTGGATAAGGGAGGGCCAGGCCAAAGCTGCGAGTCCTTCCCCGGAGGTGGGCTCCACCCGGCCCCCGTTTCCCAAATCAATGCTCTTCTGGTCTCTTCCATTTGTGGGCGGCCTCCTCCAGACACGAACCCTGAACCAGAACCCAAACCACGTGGGATGTGAAAGGGGTTCCCACACTGCCTTGTATTCTTTTATATATATATACACACACATACCTAATAAAAGAGTAACAGTGCTAATTGACCATGCCTTCCCGATGCCCACAGGGCAGGAGGTCCTCTTTCTACATCACTGGACGGAATTAGACAACGGAAAGAGAAGTTTAAGGAGCTTGCTCTCGATTTGAAGTGGCAGAGAGGATTCACTTTTCCAGATTTTAAAACTTACTGCAAAGTTGCAAGGAATGGAGACAGCATGGGAATGGCTAGGGGTGGACGGAGCGACCAGCGGGCCAGGACTCAGGGCCCAGAAATAGGCCCTTTCCTTTCTGGTCGGCTGACTTCTGACCAGTCCATGGGGGGAAGGAGGAGGAAACCAGTGCAGACCACGCCGTGGCCACGTGCAGGGAGAGAAGCTGCTGCCGCACCTCACGACAGAGCTCAGACCCAAGGGCAAGGGTGAACGCTACAAAACTCCCAGAAGAAAACGTGGCAATGAGTCTTCAGCACCGCTGGCTACGCAGAGCCTTCTGAGATGTAATAACCAACACGTGCAACCAAAGAAGAAACATTTGATTGGATGAAGCTGGATTCCCTCCACACCCAGAGCTTTGGTGCTGCACATGCCACCACCCAGAAAGGGAAAAGTGCCTGGTCAGCGTGGCTCCGTGGCTGAGCGTGGACCTGGGAACCAGGAGGTCACAGTTCGATGCCTCGTTAGGGCACATATCGGGGTGCAGGCTTATCTGCAGTAGGGGGCGTGCAGGAGGCAGCCGATGAATGATTCTCTCTCATCCTTGATGTTCCTCTCCCTCTCCCTCTCTGACATCAATAAGAAATATACTTAAAAAAAAGACAATTAGATCAACCAAAGACTTATACACATGCATTTAAGCCTAATCAATGGACACAGACACCAGGGGGTGGGGCATGAATGGGAGGTGGGGGGCATTGGGGGAATAAGGACATATTACATATTACATATGTAATACCTTAATCAATAAGGAAATTAAACACACACACACACACAAAGAGCAGATAAGTGAATGCAATACTGTTTACATTTATAACTCAGTCGAAATGACTTGGTGTTTTCTGAAGAAAGTTGGTGAAAGTATAAAAGTATTCAAAACTCTTAGAAATCAAAATGATAGTCAAGCAAAAGAAGAAGGAGAGAAGGAGGAGGAGAAGAAGGAGGAGGAGGAAGAGGAGGAGAAGGAGGAGGAGAAGGAGAACAAGGAGGAGGAGGAAGAGGAGGAGGAGAAGAAGGAGAAGGAGGAGGAGGAAGAGGAGGAGGAGAAGGAGGAGAAGAAGGAGACACAATTAAGGAAGAAAAACCCACGGCCTCTGACCCTGATATGTCACCGCTAGCATTTGGACGAACGTCCTCTGGCCTTGTTCCTGTGCCCGGAAAACATCTCTGTGCTGGAAGGCACAGTGGTCAGAACCCTGGTGGGCTTGCCTGTCGTTTGCTTGTTTTGACTCGTGAGTCTCCCGGCCGTGACCCTCCCCTGCTGCCCAGGCTGGCGTCCAGCCGTCTGCAGAGCACCCACAGCCGGCGCCGGTGTCTGGGCCCGTGGGCCGGAGCTCGGCCACGCCACGGGAAGCAGGTGCTGGTGGAGAGGGAGCTGGGAAGAGCTGGCCATGGGCACGCCCGGGCCACCCCCACTCGGCAGAGAACACACCGGGTCCACCCTGCTCATTAGCAGTGTCTGTGCCAGGACGTGCCTTCCCACGGCGTGGGCGCAAGAATCTGCGGTCCCGCCAGGCTGGCGTGGCTCAGGGGTGGAGCGTCCACCTGTGAACCAGGAGGTCAGGGTTCCATTCCCGGCCAGGGCACATGCCCGGGTGCAGGCTCGATCCCCAGTGTGGGGTGTGCTGGAGACGGCCGATCAATGATTCTCTTTCTCATCACTGATGTCTCTCTCTCTCTCTCTCTCTCTCTCTCTCCCTTCCTCTATGAAATCAATAAAAATATATTTTTTAAAAAAGAATCTGTGGATCCCGTGGAACGTGGAACCACATGGTGCAGCAGGTGCCGAGGGAGCCAGCTGTGAAGGGTCAGCCGGCGGGTCACAGCCTGAGGGCTAATATTAGCAACTCCGAACGCGGTCGTCTGCTGGACCCACAGGAACAGAAGGAAGCCGAGGAGAAGAGCGAGTGAGAGCGAGAGGAGGTGAGGAGGTGACGGAGAGCCGCTGCTCGCTCGCTCGCTCGGGCCCGGAGGCAGGAACCAGGAGAGGAACGTCCTCCTCCTCAGGGGGGGGGGCGGGGGGGAGGGGGCGGGGGGCCTCGCTGGGGCTGCTCCCTGACACCGGCGAGCAAGGCAGCCGCCGGTTGCGGAGGGCCTCCCGGGAAGGCACATGGACAGCCTTTACATGGTCAGCTGAGCCCGAGGCACTGGCAGAGTCCAGTCCGTGTCCCGGTTACACCCCCCAAGAGGGCGGGGTGTTATTCAGGTTCTGACTTACCTCTGTCCAGGTGTCAGCAGGGGGGGGGGGGGTCTAGACATGTAAATCCAGGAATGCTAGGGCCTAGTGAAGAACGCAAATAAGCCCCTTTGACCCTAAAAGTACACCTGCTGCGTGGCGCGGTGCTCGCTGCCTCTCCATCAGAGGGGATGGCGCCCACCCAGCACCCAGCCTCATGAATCTATTTCTGCCTCTGGTCTCTATCTTTCTTTTTTTTTAAAAAAAATATATTTTTTTGATTTTTCATAGAGAGGAAGGAAGAGGGATAGAGAGCTAGAAACGTCGATGCGAGAGAAACATGGACCAGCCGCCTCCTGCACACCCTGCACCGGGGATGTGCCCGCAACCAACGTACATGCCCTTGACCGGAATCGAACCTGGGACCTTTCAATCTGCAGACTGACGCTCTACCACTGAGCCACACCGGTTTTGGCTGCCTCTTGTCTCTTTCTTTCTTTTATTTATTAATCCCCAGCTCCTCCTCTCAGGAACCTGTCCTTCTCCCGCTCCGTGCGGGACGCGGAAAAGGAGAAGCACCCCACCGCACCAAGCCACCTCAGGACAGAGCGTGGGCGTGGGCGCGGGCGGAGGAGAGTGTAGCAGGAAGGGACAGAGGACAACCTGGGGCACCTGCTTAGCTCTGTCACCCTCCCACAGCCCTCCTGTCACACACAAACACACACACACACACACACACACGCACACGCACACGCACACACATGCACGCACACACACACACACACATACACGCCCCCAGTCAGTGCTGGAGCTCACTAGTGACGTGGCTGGTTATTCTACGGAGGACAGGAGTCTGGAGCCGGTTTTCCAGGCCGTCTGGGGGAGAAGGGCTCCTTGTCCAGCCTCCGCTTTGTCCCCGTTACATGTCTAAGGGAGGCTGCGCTCCGGCCGCGCCCACGTTTATGGCCTGGCAGCGCGGGAGCACCGTGTCCACGAGATGAAGGAGCGGACAGCCGCTTCTGCAGGAACCGTGGCCTCCACTCCGGCAGTTACTCGGGCCCGAGCCTCCGCTCACACGGACGCGTCGGTGCCTTATGGATGTGCTGCGTCTGACGCCACGGTTTCTGCAAAAGCCATTAGCTCAGTCTGCCTCGGCCACGCGGCCCAGCGTCCCTCCGGGCGGAGACGAGGGAGAGACGAGAGGGGGGAAGAAGATCTACGACAAGGAAGGGGCAGTGCGGGAGGAGGAGTGAAGAAGGCACGTCGCGTGCGGGTGGGGGGAGCGTGAAACGGAGACTTTTGGGGACGGGAGGAGGATTTGAGGGTGCGCCTTCCACAGGACCGGTTTGAAGTAACGACTCGTGGAATCATCACAGCCATCCAGAGAGACCACGTCCCGTTCACAGGTAAGAAAACCGAAGGTCAAAGAAGTTACGCACGTGTCCCAGGTGACACAGCCAGGCCGGGCGGGGTCCACGCCTGCGGCTTCCTAGGCCACAGCCTCCACGTACCGGGACTGCCGGAGCCCAGTGCAGGGGCCGGGCACCCCTCTCTCGTTCCTTTGTTCGAGTGAGTGTGAGACACGCTCACGTGCCCGGATTAAAACAACGGGACCCGGAGACAGACACGTCCTGAGGGAGCGGGTGTCCGTGTGGCCGAACAGTGCTCCGACGCACCCCCGGTGGGAACGCGTGCACAGGGGACTGGGGCCCCTCCCCAGAGACTGGGCTTACACGGATTGCCCACAGGTCCTACTGAGTTTGACCGAGCACAAACTAAAAACAAGAGACAAACGTTTAAGATGCACGAATCCCACACAGTTTACTTACCAGAGTCCTGGTGGTTTCCAGAAGCCCGGGCCGGTCACCTGGAGATCCGCGCCGACACACACACACACACACACACACACACACACACACGGACAGGAGCGATGCCGGCAGTGCTGCCGTCACCATCCAGGCCTCAGAGGTCCGGCTCCCGGGCAGAGACAGCTCACTCGGGAAGAGCTTCACGCAGTGTCTCCAACAGGAACAGGAAGGGAGCGGAGGGAGCACGGCGGGTGGAGGGCCCTCCGGTCCCTTCTTTTATGGTCCCTCTCTGACCAGCGCCTCCAGGTTCCTTCTTTTATGGCCAATCCTGGGCGGTCCCTCGTCCCTTCTGGGTGTCACCACTGGGTCGTCAGTGTGTCTAATCGGGGTCTCCAGGCAGCATTACCCGAGGCTCGGGCACATTGCTACTTGCTTACAGCTTTATAGATTAGCACCTGTTGGGGCGTTCACAGTTATGGCGAGTATGTTCTTATCAGGCTTTCAGGCAGGGACCAGGCGGGGTTGCTAGGGTGTTCACATAGTTACAGGCTAGTCTATTCCATTTCAAACTATAACATTCACTCTTAGCTTTAACAAAATAGAATCAGTCGAAACCGGTTTGGCTCAGTGGTAGAGCGTCGGTCTGCGGACTGAAAGGTCCCGGGTTCGATTCCGGTCAAGGGCATGTACACTGGTTGCAGGCACATCCCCAATCAGGAGTGTGCAGGAGGTGGCTGGTCGATGTTTCTCTCTCATCGACATTTCTAGCTCTCTATCTCTCTCCCTTCCTCTCTGTAAAATATCAATAAAATATATTAAAAAAAAAACACAAAAAAACAAAATAGAATCAGTTATGCTAAGCACACATCACACTAGGCCATTCACATAGTCACTGTTCATTTTTAATAAATCGGGTATTGATAAATCAAGTATTACATACTAACCGTCAAACACTTCACACAATTATAACTATGTTAAACACGCTTTAAATGTTAAGCACACGTCACACAGTTGTAACTATAACACACAGGCACCCGGAGCAGCCGGCACAGGCTCTGGGCCCCTGGGGGGCAAGAGCCCCTCCTCCGGCTCCTCCTTGGCCGAGCACTATGGGGTTCGAGGTTTTCACCATCATGTCATCATCTTCTGGAACATCATCATAACAATCCAATTCCTGAATTTCCTGGTGAATTTCTTGTGACTCCATTTCTTTCAGAATCAGTGGACCAATTCTCTCATGTTTAGCAATAGCACTGCCTTTAAATGAGTGCTTCCTGTCAAGGTAGCCTGCTCGCAGTGCATTTGCAATGCAACTGTCAGTGATTTTCTCCCATGAATTCTTCACCCAAGTCACAACTTGTTGCAGTTTAGGTTTCACCAAGTTTCCGCACTGATTCCTCTTCATTCACACAGCAGTGACGTCAGGACTCCGCATAATGTCACTGGTTGCTAGACGCCAGTCCGGGCGGCCCTGGTGACCAGTTTACGGTAAATTAATGTTCATTCTGAGACAGAGCCTGGGGGCCTTACTTTCGGGGGGATGCCTTACATTTCACTCAGAAGGAACCCTGTAAGTAGGTGTTATTTCCGGGGGAACACGGTATAGCTAGTGCCCGATATTCTGTGTGTGCCCACAGCACGGCGGCCTGCGACTCTCCCGACCCAGCCCCTCTCCTGCCCCCTCCTCGGCCACGTGCCAGGTGACCCTGGGCTCTAGCGGTGCCCACACCCAATCTCCTCCCCGGTGCCCCTCGCCCACGGCTAGAAATAAGGGAGCCCCACGTCAGGGCCCCGTAGATGTCTTTGCTTCTGCGTGGGAGGGGCGCACACGGTCCGGAAGCAGGCGGGCTGCTCGGGGCTACAATCCCTGACCCACGTGGCCTGTGCTTTGCTCTTGATTGGCGCTCAGGCGCACAGCCTTTCCCGATTGGCTAATTCAAAGGCAGGGGCTGGCCTTCCTGTCTCAAGATGGCGGCGCCCAGGGAGCTGCAGGCCACGTGGCCAGCATGGCGGCTGCCGAGTCTTCCGTCTCAACTGTTCTTTGTCAGGAAAGGCGGCTTGTTTATGCTCACCCCGATGTCCCCCCGAAGGTCCTTGCATCTTGGAGGATCCTGCTGGGAACCCCTGAGCCACCGTGACGGTCCCCGAGGCGCAGAGTGGGGGACATGGTCCAGGGGAGGAGAGAGGGGGCTCACCCCAACCCCGAAGATACCGGGAGACCGGGAGACCCCGCTCTTGTCTTCCTGAAGGAGAGGCTTGAACCCAGAGACAAAGTGAGAAGAACAAGCAAGAGGGCATTGACCGCAACAGAAACCTGCTGGGGACAGTGAGACAGGTCCCTCAGCGGTCTGGGGTGGGGTGGGGCTTATTGTTAGGGGTTGTTAAAGGCTGGGTCTTTAGGGGTGAATCAATAGACTATTCATCAGCTTTTTAAATGTTATTATTTTTTATTTTTAAAAATATATATTTTAGCCGAAACCGGTTTGGCTCAGTGGTAGAGCGTCAGTCTGCGGACTGAAAGGTCCCGGGTTCCATTCCGGTCAAGGGCATGTACATTGGTTGCAGGCACATCCCCAGTAGGGGCTGTGTAAGAGGATTCTCTCTCATCGACGTTTCTTTTTTTTTTTTTTTAAATATATTTTATTGATTTTCCACAGAGAGGAAGGGAGAGGGATAGAGAGCTAGAAACATCAATGAGAGAGCAGAAACATCGACCAGCTGCCTCCTGCACATCCCACACTGGGGATACGCCTGCAACCAAGGTACATGCCCTTGACCAGAATCGAACCCGGGACCTTTCAGTCCGCAGGCCGACGCTCTATCCACTGAGCCAAACTGGTTTCGGCTCTCATCAACGTTTCTAACTCTCTATCCCTCTCTCTTCCTCTCTGTAAAATATCAATAAAATATATTGGGGGGAAAAAAGGAGCAGAGGTATGTAGGTTACTTGAAATCCATCGGTGAGAGATGGGAGGCGAGGAAAACAAAGGGGCGGGGAACCTCTGAGATTGGATAAAAAGTAAAATGATCTAGACATCATTCTTTTACTGGGGTGGGTACAGGGGAGTTAACAGTCAACAGTAACATGATAGCAACACAATGAAGGGATTTGTGGCTCTGTCCTGGCGCCCCGGGCATTAGGCTGTGCCCGGAGGGCTCCAGAAAAAAGGGAAGTTACAAGTTGCCCTAACATTTCAAGGATTTGTTATCCTAGATGCAAAAACAAACAAACAAACAAACAAACAGAAAACCGGGCTCGGTTCAGGTACAGGTTGACCTTGTCAGGGAAGATGCTAGCCTAGGAGGTGACTGCCCACCATCACTGCTTTCCCCTAGTTTTAGTTTCAGACCGCCCTTGTTTGTGGTTGCGTTAGGGCTCTGAGTTTACAAGGCCGCCATGAGCTTGTCAGGTTAGCACAGCCGTGGGCAAACTATGGCCCTCGGGGCCAGATGTGGCCCGTTGGGCTGTTCTATCCGGCCCAGGGCGGAGCCGAAAGAGCGGAGGGTTCTCTTGCTCTCCCCTCCGCTCCTTCACCAGCAGCCCAAGGTGAGAGTGCCAGCATGGTCAGGTTGCTTTTGTTCCAGTCCTCCGGTCCCGTTTAAGAACCCATGGTGGCCCTCGAGTCAAAAAGTTTGCCCACCCCTGGGTTAGCATGTGGCCCCTCCCGTCCTCATGTTTCTCCCATAATTCTAGGTTGTGCGACAGCTCAGCCAGTTTGGGCCCTGGGAGAGCCCAGTTTCGTGTACCGGAGGCTCCGTCTGTCTTCCTCTGACACTTGCTTCTTTAGATCCTAGAATGAGGAGGAAACCAAAGGAATTCCCGAAGGCTTCCTCCGTCCATTGACACCAGGCCGGTGGGGGGTGCGCTCCGGGGGGCGAAGCCCAGCCCCTGGCCTCGTTGGTGTAATCGACTCAAAAGCCCGATTCTGCGGGAGAAACGCCTCTTCGTAATTCCATTCAAATAACTGCTCCGATGCTTTTCATGAAATCACCACGTACAGCCCAAATTGGTGCAGCTGAATCAAATGAGTAGCGGAGCTTAACATTCTTAATCGCAAGCCTTCGACGTAACCAACCATTTATCACCATCAAAAAGCAATCAATATGTTGATTGTGGTGACAGGCGAAATGGAGACGGAATTATTAGCAATTAGCCTGTATTTGCAGTGCAATGGGAGGGGGAGAAGGAACCAAAAAGGAACTTTAAAAGCTCGCCGCAGTCAGGGACGGGCTGGCATGTGCTCAGAGCTGTGAGCCGTATTGATTGTAGTCTTCACATGAATTGGATAACGCAGGTTACTGTCAAACGCGTGAATTATTCACGAAGCAGCCACTGGGAGCCTCTGCTCATGAATATGCAGATGTGAGAATGCATCAACGACCGGCCCAGCGCCCACCAGTTCCCACAGGAAGGGAACCTCTCAGACGCCCAGTGGAAACCTGCGAGACCCGCGGTGGGCAAACTCATCAGTCCACAGAGCCAACGATCAACAGTACGACAACTGGAATTTCTTTTGAGAGCACAATTTTAAAATTTGAACTCTATAGGTAGGTACATTGTTATTAACTTAATTAGGGTACTTCTGAGCTGGCCTTTGCTAAGAACTCAAGGGGCCAAAGAGCCGCATGTGGCTCGAGAGCCGTAGTTTGTTGACCCCTGCCCTCGGGTATCCTGACCCATTGTCAACATGGCTAAATTTTTTTTTTTAATTTAAGAATACAGTGTATATAGCCTCAGCTGGTGTGGCTCAGTGGATAGAGCGTCGGTCTGCGGCGCATGGACTGAAGGGGGTCCCGGGTTCCATTCCGGCCAAGGGCACGTGCTAGTGGGGGCCGTGGCCATGGCCCTGGCTGTGGCTTCGGGAGAAGGTGTGTTGATGGTGGGCGGAGCCTCGCCTGGCGGGTGTTGGATGTTCCAGAGGGTGAGCGTCCCCTGGCCTCACTCTAGGCGGCTCCGCTGCGCGTCCTCCCTCCCTCCATCCAGGGCCCGCGGCGGGAAAGCTGCTCCCGGTGTCCGCTGCCCGTGGGGCCAGATGCTGGACGCCGGGCGGTGGGCCAGGGTCTCCAGAGAAATGACCTGCAGCCTGGCACGTTCTCCGACCAGGAAGAGAGCCATGACCTCCTGGCTCATAGGTCGACGCTCGGCCCCTGAGCCACCCCGGCCGGACTCAGAATCCTTATTTCCGACGCAGATACCAGTGTTCACTGGTACATGGGACACGTTTGCCACAGGAACCCTATGCCTTTCCTATTCCTTGCAATATAAATAACGTCAATTTTTGCTACACGTCTCAGTGAATCATCATAAACTAAGTAATGAGGAGCTAAATGTTGATTTACCTTCTTTTTATCTTATTATAAAGTGAGTAAATTATATTAATCTTCAGTTGCCTTCTTTCAAGCACATGGCTTGCAATTTACTTGTCAGTGGCTTTTAATATGCTTCAAAATAAGACCCAACATGCTCATTAGAAGGGAGAGATGAAGTCAGACTTCTGAAAGGAAGTGGGCCTGGCTCGGCACTCGGGTTTGACAAAGAGGAGTCTCTGCTCGTTGGGATAATGCACAGCCCCACGATTTCGATAAAAAATATACTTTGTTTTTTTAAATATACTTTTATTGATTTCATAGTGGGAGGAAGAGGGAGAGAGAGACGGAAGCATCAATGAGGAGAGCATATCATGGATCGGCTGCCTCCTGCATGCCCCACACTGAGGATCAAACCTATAACCCGGGCATGTGCCCTGACCTGGAATTGAACTGTGACCTCCTGGTTCATAGGTTGACACTCAACCACTTAGCCATACTGGGCCAAAAAAAATGTTTTAAGTGTGTGACACAATGAAACATTTTACTTAAAAATACTATATTGGGGAGCAACAAGATGCCAGCAGAGGTAAACGCCTAACTGCAGCCGCACTCAACAATTTCAAAAAATACAACTAAAATATAAAGTGGACACTATCCAGAACTACAGGAAAGTTGACTGACTGGAAATTCTACAACTAGAAGGAAAGAGAAAACGAGAAGGACACTCAGAGGAGCTGTAAAAGCCTAAGGTACGGAGACACGGTGCGCACGGGGGGAGAGGATGGAGCTGGAGAAGAGGGGCGGCTGAGTGCCTGGCTGGCGTTCCCTAGCAGGAAAGAGATAAAAGCTCCGGACTGTGCTGAACCCCAACTCCGACTGCACTGAACCCCAGTTCTGGGCGAGACCCTGGGGTCCCAGGCTCATACAGAGGGAATCTGGGCTGTAAGGCAGAAGCTCAGGGGAGCGGCAAATGGCAGAACCCTGGAGTTGCACACATTGCGTGCAGAGGACAGACGGTTGATTGGACCACGAGATTGCCCTAGGGGGAAGGAGACATAAGCTCCGGACTGTTCTTAACCCCACTTCCAACTGCTCTGAACCCCAGTTGTGGGCTTGTTGGGGGAGAGACTACACTGTCTGGTAGCGGGCGAGCTCTAGGGTGCCTTTCTCTCAGAGGTGCTTGCAGCGAGAACCAAAGGACACTGAGGTACACTGAGACTCAGGAACCTCAGAGGGCAGGGCTAACCGGAAGCCAAGGCTGTAGGCTCCACCCTGAAACTCTGCCCCATCCAAGCTGAACTCAGAGAGGCTTTTGCAGGTTTCCAAGTCTAGTGGAATAAGGTTGTCTCCTGGCATAGACACAGCTGATCCTCCCAACCTACCAACTCAGGGAAGCAGCGAAAATGCCGAAACAAGGAAACAGATAAAAAAAGAAAGAAATGGAGGACAAAAAGCGACTGGATATAGAGTTCAAAGCCACGCTTATAAGGTTGTTCAACAATCTCTTAGAAAAGGCCGATAAAATAAATGAGTCCTATGAGGATATGAAAAGGGATCAACAAGAAATAATAAAGGGTCAACTAGAAATAAAGAATACAATCTCTGAAATAAATAATATTATACAGAGTCCTAAAAACAGATTGGAAGATTGCAAGAATCAAGTCCAAGATTTGGAACACCAAGAGCCAGAAGACACTCCTCAGCAGAAGCAAGAAGACAGGAGAATCCAGAAAATTGAAGATAGTGTAAGAAACCTCTGGGACAACTTCAAGCCAACCAACATCAGAATTATGGGCATCCCAGAAGATGACAGAGAGCAAGATACCAAAAACATATTGAAAGAAATAGTGACAGAAAACTTCCCCCACCTGGTGAAAGAAATAGACTTACATGTACAGGAAGCACACAGAACCCCAAACAAAAGGAATCTAAAGAGGACTACACCAAGACATATCATAATTAAAATTCCAAGAGCTAAAGACAAAGAGAGAATATTAAAAGCAGCAAGAGAAAAGCAGGTAGTTACCTATAAAGGGGCACCCATACGACTGTCAGCTGATTTCTCAACAGAAACCATGCAGGCCAGACGGGAATGGCAAGAAATATTCAAGGTGATGAATAACAAGAACCTACAGCCAAAAACACTCTACCCAGCAAAGCTATCACTCAGAATCGAAGGCCTGAGAGCTTCACAAATAAATTTAAGCTAAAGGAATTCATCACTGCCAAGCCAGAATTATATGAATTGCTAAAAGGGGTTCTTTAGGAAGAGGAAGAAAATAAAGATAAAAATTATGAACAAACACGTAACTATCAACAAGTGAGTCTAAAAACCAAGGGAAGTAAAAATCATGATGAACAATATCAACTGGTGAATATAATAGAATCAGAGGTATGGAAGGGGAGTGGACTGATGATTCTCGGGGAAATGGGGAGTGGGGCAGGGCGGGAAGAGACTGAACATAAACTGTGCACCTATGGATGAGGACAATGGGGGATGGGGAAAGGGGAGAGAATTGAATGGAAACTTGGTGTAGGGGAGCAATGGAGGGGGAGAGGGAAATGAGGAACATTTGTAATATGAACAATGAAGATTTATTTAAAATTGGGGGAAAATACTATATTGGCAAGAAAGTATTACAATTAATAATATCTTCATTTCCCCTCCTTTTTCTGGGTGTGTTGGGGGTAAACAGGTACTTGTAAGAGAAAAAAAGTAACTGGTACAATGAACAGTTGTATAAGTCTTAGCGAAGTCTTTTTCATAAAATCTTAAATGGATTATAATGAAGGACTGTAAGGGCTGGATAATAAATCCTTTTGCCAGTCAGGTAGCTTTTAATTCTTTGCTCTCGGCAAAAGTGAAGGCAATCAAAATATCAGTGTAAGAACATGGAAAATAATGTTTGACAGAAGATCACAGATGATACATTACTGAGTTCGAAGAACTGAGTGATGGTTCAATAATAAAACCCTTCTCTTGCCATGTACTTACTGTCTGAGCTTACTTCTAACAAATAAAGGTTAAGAATGTAATTGATGCTAGACTCACATTCATTCTGGCATTAAGTAATATTCATCCACAGATACATGAACTAATTTTTAAGGTCCCATTCATCTTATTAAGAGACTGATTTACAGCACAATTTTAATTTTTGTTCAATACATTTTTAATAAAAATGTGTAATATAAATATATATTGTTTTAATCAGTTGCAAATTAATTGTACTGATAATCTAGAGCAGTGTTTCCCAAACTTCTCTCCTGATGAGAATCACCTGGTGGAGTTGTTAAAATACAGATTCCTGAATCCCAACTAAGAAGTGCTAAACTAGAATTTTTGGGAACATATAGGTAAAATTGTATACTAAGCACTAGTTAAGCTCTAAGCATTAGTTAAGTATACAATTTTACCTATATGTTCCCAAAAATTCTAGTTTAGCACTTGTTAGTTGGGATTCAGGAATCTGTATTTTAACAACCCCACCAGGTGATTCTCATCAGGAGAGAAGTTTGGGAAACACTGATCTAGAGGAAGGCTATTAATTTTGAGTGTCAATTTATAGAGATATTTTTGTTTTACTTATTTTTTTAAACATATTTTATTGATTTTACAGAGAGGAAGATAGAGAGATAGTCAGAGATATCAATGAGAGAGAAACATCGAGCAGCTGCCTTCTGCACACCCCCTACTGGGGATCCAGCCTGCAGCCAAGGAACATGGCCTTGACCAGAATCGAACCTGGGACCCTCCAGTCTGCGGACCTACACTCTATCTGTTATAGTAATATACATATAAATCTTTACAAATGTTTAAAAAATGTCTAAAGATGTTAAAAAGGTTCTAAAAGGTTTGAATTAACTTTCTTACGACCTAAAGTGTGATATTAAGGACACAGTCCCCACTGCCCCGACGCGAGTGTGCGCCACAGATAAGGATGTGAACCTCAGTTGCTGACTCAGAGTGACTGGCTACGATAACCATGTGTGAGGGTGAGGTGCTCCCCGCGATAACCACACGAGCCCCTCGCCCTGTGTGAGATTAGCATGAGCACCGACGTCATTCACTGATGGCCACCTGGACTGCTGCGGCTACCAACAGGCTCTAAAACCGGGTCCTGCCGAAACCGTGTAGCTCAGTGGATAGAGCATCGGCCTGGGAACTGAAGGGCCCCGGGTTCGATTCCGGCCAAGGGCATGTACCTTGGTTGCGGGCACATCCCCAGTAGGAGGTGTACAAGAGGCAGCTGGCCGATGTTTCTCTCTCATCAATGTTTCTAACTCTCGATCCCTCTCTCTTCCTCTCTGTAAAAAAAATCAATAAAATATATTAAAAGACCCCCCAAAATTCCATGTTTAAAAAACATAATAAAATAAACAGAATAAAAACGGGTCCTGCAGAGCCGATCGAGCTCCCCTGCTGAGACCACCGCAAAGGCGCGTCCCTTTGCCAGCCCGGCAAGCAACGCCGCCGCTCCTCGCTCCTCTCCCTGCCAGACCACAGAAGGACAGCGAGTACCTCCCCATCAAGACACGACTGGGCCCTCGGGTGAGGAACGCCAGCCCCTGTATCCGGCCCGGCCCGGCCCAGCTGTCGGACCCCAGAGGACAGCACCACGGGGATCTGGTAAGCCTGTGCCCGCAGCATCAAGAACATGAGTGAGAAACAAAGTGCTGTGAACTGCCATGTGGAGTGATCCCTCCGGCAGTTAACCGAATCATTTTGCGTGCCCTTAACAGTGACGTTCAAGTGTCCGGTCTCTTTGGTCCTAGGCCTGCCCTGGTCCTGTTTGCCTAGAGCAGCCTCTTCGCGAGCAGCTACTCGAATGTTCCAACACCTGCTCCGTGAAAGTTTATCTCCAGCGACACCTTAGATAAAGCCCCCAGATCCTTTCCGGGATCTACTTGGGACACTATCCTCTGAGTCAAACTGGTCATGGTGAGATATCTTGTTTTAGAGCAAGATGGTAGGGGATCAACAAAAGACTTCAAGCCACGAAGCATAGTTCATTGGAACGAAATCCTTCTGGGGAAAGAAAACGGGAATGTGGGATCAGGAGAAAGGCAATCACAAAATGCTCATTGTTAAAGAAACGTTCATTTTTTAAAAAGAACGATGGATATATCAAATTGCAATGGTATTTAGATTCCATTGCATCCACTTGCGGAGGACATTTTCTCTGTTTTCCGAGTCCCGCACGGAAAACAACAGGTTGCTGAGGGGAGGAGCTGGGGATTAAGAAATTAGAGAAAGAGACAAGAGACAGAAATAGACTCAAGCTGGGCGCTAGGTGGGCACCATCTCTCTGATGGAGAGACAGTGGCACTCACCTCACACGACACCGAATATTTATTGTTTTCCAAAGGGGATTTTATGATCAAAAGGAGTTTCAGGTTTGCCCAAATCTTATTCATCAGGATCTGGGCAAGCTCCTCATTTTTTGGTACAAGATTTAGCATGTCAAGACCTGGGTGGGTCAAGGTCCTTTTTGTTCCTCATTCCAAGCAGGCGGATAAAGATAAGAAATCAGTACTGACGACAGGAGTCTGCCAGTGCCCTCCGGCTCAGCTGATTAGAACTAAGAGTATCCATGTGCCTTCCCACTTCACATTATTGTATGGAGAAAAAAGTGTTGGGTGAAGACTCTTTAAAAAGACCATGGCAATATGTTAGCAACTACTTAAACTCGTGTGAGAAGTTAGATGCCAGCGTGGACTTATGGGAAGGGGAACAGTTCTTCGAAATTCTTCTGAGAATACCCCTGAGATGCCAGGTCACTGAGTTGTAAGGGGAGCGTGCAACGGTGGGCGGGTCTGAGGCATCGTCTCCCGGGAGACAGCCTGGGGCCGGGGGCCTCCTGTGCGAACTGGGGGCCACGCTCTCCACCTCGAGAAGGCTCCTGTCCTTTTTTTTTTTTTTTTAATCTTTATTGATTAAGGTATTACACATGTGTCCTTATTCCCCCATCCCTCCCCCAACGCCCCCACTCATGCCCTCACCCCCCTGGTGTCTGTGTCCATTGGTCAGGCTCACATACATGCATACAAGTCCTTTGGGTGATCTCTCCCTCTTACCCCCACCCTCCTCTCCCCTCCCTCTGAGGTTGGAGGGTGTGATCGATGCTTCTCTGTCTCTGGGTCTGTTTTTATTTATCAGCTTATGTTGTTTATTATATTCCACAAGTAAGTGAGATCATGTGATCTTTATCTTTGCCTGACTGGCTGATTTCGCTTAGCATAATGCTCTCTGGGTCCATCCATGCTGTTGCAAATGGTAAGACTTCCTTCTTTTTCACCGCAGCATAGTATTCCATGGTGTAGATGTACCGTAGTTTTCTGATCCGCTCATCTGCTGACGGGCACCTAGGCTGTTTCCAAATCCTAGCTATTGTAAATTGTGCTGCTATGAACATGGGGGTGCATATATCCTTTCTGATTGGTGTTTCTAGTTTCTTAGGATATATTCCTAGAAGAGGGATGACTGGGTCAAATGGGAGTTCCATTTTCAGTTTTCTGAGGAAACTCCACACTGTTCTCCACAGAGGCTGCCCAGTCTGCATTCCCACCAGCGGGCACGAGGGCTCCTTTCTCTCCGCGTCCTCGCCAGCACCTGTCGTTTGCTGGTTTGTTGATGACAGCCGTTCTGACAGGTGTGAGTCCTTACCTTGTTTCAGGTGCCCTGCAGATAATCTCCCTTCCGCGAGCCATCCTGGTTAGGCAAAGTTTACTACCATGAGTTCCTTCCTCAGAGCATGGTCGTTCATTCCCACAAAATATGCTTATTTCACACAAAAGTTGGTATGTTAGAAAAGTGCAAAAAGTGTGATGTGATGGAGAGCTGAACTGTGGGCCTGACACTCTTTTTTTTTTTTTTAATATTATTTTTTTACAGAGAGGAAGGGAGAGGGATAGGAAGTTAGAAAAATCCATCAGCTGCCTCCTGCACACCCCCTACTTGGGATGTGCTCGCAACCAAGGTACATGCCCTTGACCAGAATTAAACTTGGGACCTTTCAGTCTGCAGGCCAGCACTCTGTCCACTGAGCCACACCGGCTAGGGCGGGCCTGACACTCTTATCCCAAACCACGTGGAAGCTCTTGGTGAGCGTGATGTCCTTAATGGGATTTATTGAGCCTACATGGTCTTTAAAAAAATGTTTAAGTTAGTTGGCAAGTTTTATTATTATTCTTTGTGGTAGGTTTTTAGAGAGGAGAGGAGAGGGATAGAGACAATATCGACGAGAGAGGAACACAGATGGGCTGCGTCCTGCTCGCCTCCCTGTTGGGGATCAGGACTGGAAAGCGAACCGGTGACCTCCTGGTCCGTAGGCCGATGCTCAACCACTGAGCCGCACCGGCCGGACTAGCTGACAAGTTTTATTTTTTAAAATAAAATTTTAAATAATCCCATTCTTTAAAAAAAATATATTTTATTGATTTTTTGCAGAGAGGAAAAGAGAGGGATAGATGGTTAGAAACATGGATGAGAGAGAATCATCGACCAGCTGCCTCCTGCACACCTCCTACCAGGGATGTGCCTGCAACCAAGGTACATGCCCTTGATTGGAATCGAACCCCGGACCTTTAAGTCTGCAGGCTGACGCTCTATGCATTGAACCTCACCGGCAGGGCTAGCTGACAAGTTTTAAAAAGCAGGAGAGCCGAAACCGGTTTGGCTCAGTGGATAGAGCGTCGGTCTGCGGACTGAAAGGTCCCGGGTTTGATTCCGGTCAAGGGCATGTACCTCGGTTGTGGGCACATCCCCAGTAGGGGGTGTGCAAGAGGCAGCTGGTCGATGTTTCTCTCTCATTGACGTTTCTAGCTCTCTCTCTCCCTTCCTCTCTGTAAAATATCAATAAAATATATTTTTTAAAAAAGCAGGAGAATTCACACAGAAATCCGGCTTTCCAGCTGTTCCCGGACAATGAGAATGTCTGGGACGCGGGGCGGACACAGGCTGAGGAAGCGCCGCCGGCTGAGGAGTCGGGGGGCCACTGCCCTCGCCCTCCTGTGTGCTGCTGCCCCCTCACACCAGCTTGCTCCCCTCACCCCGGTGCTGCCCGAGGGCCACAGACAGACTGACTGCGGGGCCTGCTGTTTCCCACTGGTGGTGGACTCATCGCACCACCCTGTCCGTCCACACTGCCTCCGTGGCCGTGGGCTCCTGGTGGCACCGAGACTCCTGCTGGGACCGGACGTGCCCCCCGGGTCCCCGCTTCTGTGGAGCTCCGGGTTCCGGATAAAGTGTCTGGCAGCCTGGCTCCCACGCGTGTCTTTCTCCCCAGAGACAACGAGAACCATGCCTCGGGTTGTATTTACTTTTTAATTTTTTGCGTTGGCTCCAGAAAGCTCCAAGCCACATGTAGGCTTTGCTCTCGTGCTCTGTGACCGGCTTGTTCCAGTCCTCTCTCAGTGTTAGCCTCCCAGACCGACCAGTTCTCCTGGCCCTCATCTCTCCTCCTCCCCTTTCCTTAGGTTAGGGCATATTTTCATTGCCCAGCGCCTCAAATCCCACATTCTCTTCTGGGTCCGCTCACTTCTCAAGGTGGCTGGGGATCTCCTTAGGACCGTGGTCGGCAAACTCCTTCATCCACAGAGCCAAATATCAACAGCACAACCACTGAAATGTCTTTGGAGAGCCAAACTTTTAAAACTTAAACTTCTTCTCACGCCACTTCTTCAACATAGACTGGCCCAGGCCGTGGTGTTTTGTGGAAGAGCCACACTCAAGGGGCCAAAGAGCCGCCTGTGGCTCGAGGGCCGTGGTTTGCCGACCGCGGCCTTACGAGGCCCCACGGTTTCCTGTTCCCAGTTTTCCTCTGCTCCATCTGCCACGCAGAGCACTCACTCGGCTCCGCGATTTCCAGGGATGAGGGCTTCGTGCTGAGGCCTCGGGCCCGGGGTCCAGCACACACTTGCTCTCTCTGTAAGGTCCCCGCCGTGCAGGGACCGCATGACAACACCAACAGTGAAAGTAATTTCTCCCACAACTCCCCGGGACAAGGGGATCTGTATCTGTACCAGCTCGTGTCACGCGGAGGACGAGAGATGCTTGCCCGATGGTGGATGTGACGCACTCGATCGGAAAGGAGTGTTAGGTGACACTGGGCGGGCGGGGTGGGAAGGGGGCAGCTTCCTCCGCTGGGTATTAACTGAGCTGCACGCGTCTTTCTTCCTTTCTTTTTTAAAATATATTTTATTGA
The DNA here is from genome assembly GCA_963924515.1 of Vespertilio murinus. Lineage (NCBI taxonomy): Eukaryota > Metazoa > Chordata > Mammalia > Chiroptera > Vespertilionidae > Vespertilio > Vespertilio murinus. Next base: position 425,333 of record OZ004705.1, read on the forward strand.
TTTTTTACAGAGAGGAAGAGAGAGGGATAGTTAGAAAAATTGATGAGTGCCCAAACCGGTGTGGCTCAGTGGATAGAGCGTTGGCCTGCAGACTGAAGGGTCCCAGGTTCAATTCCCGTCAAGGGCATACACCTTGGTTGAGGGAACGTCCCCAGAAGGGGGTGTGCAAGAGGCAGCTGGTCGATGTTTTTCTCTCATCAATGTTTCTAACTCTCTATCTCTCTCCCTTCCTCTCTGTAAAAAATCAATGAAATATATTAATAATAATAAAAAAAGAAACATCGACCAGCTGCCTCCTTGCACACCCCCCACCGGGGATGTGCCCGCAACCAAGTACATGCCCTTGACTGGAATCGAACCCGGGACCTTTTAGTCCGCAGGTGGACGCTCTATCCACTGAGCCAAACCAGTTTCGGCTGCACGCTGAAACCTTCCCTGATACCCTGGACACCGACCCCACGGCTGTGCACTACAGTGGAGAGAACATAGCCAGTCAAAACCACACACGCTTATACAGAATCTTGGCCGTTTAATAAAAGGGGACTCTGCAGGCACTCGACCACATTCGTGCGAGTGCGTGAGTCCGGACTCCTCACACACGGCAAAATGGAACCCGATGCTACAGCGCCCGTCCGATCGGCCCTGCTCTGGCGTGAAGTGCTACGTCCGGCAGGCTGTTGGACTGAGTCCCACCCTGTGGTCAGGCTCCAGGCTCTGTCCACGGGGCGTGCTCACCGCCACAGATCTAAGTCAATCTTACTCGCCCTTCATTTCAAGCCACTTTTTTATTGAGTTCAGGGAGGAAGGGAGGAGAGATAGAAACTTCCACGATGAGAGGAATGAAACACATGGTCTGAAACCCCTGGGCATGTGCCCTTGCCCGGAATGTGCCCGGGCCCCTTCAGTCCGGAGGCTGGTGCTCCATCCACTGAGCCGCACCATCCAAGGCTCAAGCCACCGCGACTTTGGAAAGGCCGCCGACCGAGGACAGTGCTACGTGAGCCGGGCCTCTGGCTTCACAGCTGAGCGGTTTCCGGATGATCTGACTGGGGGAAGGCCCAGCGCGCTCTCTCGGCAGGAAGGTGTACTTTTCCATGTCTTCTGACGCCTGGAAACACCTGGCGCGACTTCTCCCCGAAATTTCCACAAGTAAACAACGTTAGAGATGCCTCGGCAACACGTGCCGAGTCACCCTCTCCCCTCCTGTCCGGACCCCAGTCTGCAGTGTGTGTGGTGGTGGGGGGCGCCCCAGATTAAAGCCCAGGGCGCTGATATTTGAGATGCAGCAAAACCCTTGCCTCCGTCCCTTACCATCCCGTCTCAGCAGGAGTTGGGCGGAGAGCTCTGGGGTCTGGGGACCCCACCTGGCCAGCCTTGCCCTCCTGATTGTCCATGGACCTTAGAGCAGACTTTCTTTTCTACACCGTGAGTGCTGTGCTCTGGCCGCAAGAGGATCCTGAGTCAAGACAACTTGGAAGGCTGAGTTGAACTTGCAGGATTTGCCTCTGTGGGCCAACGAGTTTTGTAGTATTGTTTTAAAAGAAAAATATTGATTTCAGTGAGGAATGGAGAGGGGGAGAGATGGAGACGTCAATGATGAGAGAATCATGGATCGGCTGCCTCCTGCGTGTCCTCCTCTGGGGATCCAGCCTGCAACCTGGGCAGGTGCCCTTGACCGGAATCGAACCTGGGACCTCTCCGTCCACAGGCCGATGCTCTACCCACCGGGCCACACCGGCCAGGGCGGTCCGTAGCAGTTTTGTGTACTCCGCTCCAAGGTGCTCCGAGTGGACACGGACTTAGGCCTCCCGGGGAAGCAAGGAGGAGCCGATGGCCAGGCGCGCACGGGGCAGCCCTCCGTGCGCCTCGGCCCCTCCGCCCGCGGCCCGCACCCGGACCAGCTGCTCTGCCTGCAGGCTGGCACCCCTGACCAGCTGCTCCGAGTGCAGGCTGGCCGGGGAGGCGGCGGGTGGGGCCGAGGCGGCCGGGGCCTGGGGCGCCCCGGGCCGGGCCCTCCCCGCGGACGCCCTGCGTGCCCGGCCGGGCCTGAGGCCCGCGCCCCGCGCTCCGGCCCCTCGCGCGTCCTCTCCGAGCTGCGGAGCCGGGGCTCGTCGTGGGCGCTGCCCGGGGCCGGAGTCCCCGGAGCCGATGTCCACGGAACCGGAGTCCCCAGAGCCAGAGTCCCTGGGGCCGGTGCCGTCGGGGCCGGAGTCCCCGGAGCCGGTGCCCCCGGGGCCGGTGCCGTCGGGGCCGGTGTCCCCGGGGCCGGAGTCCCCGGAGCCGGTGTCCCCGGGGCCGGAGTCCCCGGGGCCGGTGCCGTCGGGGCCGGAGTCCCCGGAGCCGGTGCCGTCGGGGCCGGAGTCCCCGGGGCCGGTTCCCCCCCCGCCGAGCGCGGTGAGCCGGGCCGCGCAGGTCGCCGGGCGCCGGCCGGGCGCTGTCACCCGCACCCGAGGGGGAGTTCCGAGCCGGGCGCCCACGTCCCCCCGCCGCCCCGGGGCCCGGGGTCCGTCCGTGTCCCCGCCTCCGCGCGCCCCGCTCGCCTCCCGCGGGGCAGGAACTTCTCCGCAGCCGGAGGGGCCGCGGGCCGCGGGCGGGAGACGGGGGCGCGGGGGGCGCGGCAGACGGGCGTGGCGGGGCCTCAGGGCGCGGCGGGCGGGAGGCCGGGGGCGGGGCCGCGGGGCGCGGAGGGCGGGGCCGCGGGCCAGGGGCGTGGAGGGCGGGGCCTCGGGCCAGGGGTGTGGGGGCGGGGCATCGAGCGGGGGCGCACGGGGCTGCGGGCGTGGGGGCGGGGCCTCAGGGCGCGGCGGGCGGGAGGCTGGGGGCGGGGCCTCGGGGCGGGGTCGCACGGGGCACGGGCCAGGGGCGCGGAGGGCGGGGCCGCGGGCGGGAGGCCGGGGGCGGGGCCGGGGCGGGGCGCGGCGGGGCGGGGCCGGGGGCGGGGCGCGAGCGGCGATAGGCCGGGGCGCCATCCGGGGCCTGCTCAGCGCCGCTCGTCGCCCTGAAGGCAGCAACATGGCGGAGGTGAGCGGGGCCCGGCGGGAGGCGGCTGCGCGGCCCGGCGTCCCCGGGCCCCGGCGGCCTGGGCGGCCGGGCCTCCCCGCTCCCGGGGCGGCGGCGGCGGGCGGGCGGCCCGGGCTCCGGCGGGACTAGGCCGCGGCGGCTGACGGGGCGGCGGGCAGCGGCCGGCGGGGACGGAGTCGCGGCCGCGGCAGACGCGGAGCCCGGCGCTCCTCCGGCGGCCGCGGGCGGGGCGGGGCTGCGGCGGCGCCGGCGGGAGCGGGGCCGGGCCCGGGGTCCGGGCCGGGCGGAGGGGAGCGCCGGGCGGGAGCGGGTCCGGGCCGGGCGGAGGGGAGCGGGTCCGGGCCGGGATCCGGGCCGGGCGGAGGGGGGCGCCGGGCGGGAGCGGGTCCGGGCCGGGCGGAGGGGAGCGCCGGGGGGCGCGGAGCCGGTGCGGGGTCGGCGGCCTGTCCCTGAGGCGGGGCGCGCCCCCGGGACCGGACCGGACCGGACCGGGACGCCGGGCGGAGGAGGCCGGGGCCAGACCCCCGGAGGGACCGGCGCCTCGCGCTCGGACCGGGGACGGCCGCCCGGTCCGGGAGGCGGCCCGGCTGCTCCGGCCTCGCTCGGCCCGGACGGCCCGGCGCGGGTGCGCAGGTGGCGGGGCCGCGGCCGGACGGAGCCGGGGCCCGGGTCCCCGGAGGCGGCGGCCGGCCGCGCTCCCTGTGCTGCGGGTGCAGCGCGCCCGGCGTCCGGGCTCGGAGGGCGGCGGGCCGGGCTCCCTCGCACTTCGCCGGCCCCGCCGCCCGCTCACCTCGCCGCCTCTCTTCTCTCCGCAGGCTTCCTTCGGGAGTTCCAGCCCAGGTGCGTGCGTGGCCCGCCCTCCGCCCGGCCCGGCCGCGGGTCTCCCCGGGTTGGCGGGTCTCCCCCGGGCGCGGGTCTCCCCCAGGTGTTGGGTCTCCCCCGGGCGCGGGTCTCCCCCGGGCGCGGGTCTCCCCCGGGCGCCGGGTCTCCCCCGGGTGCCGGGTCTCCCCCGGGCGCGGGTCTCCCCGGGTGCCGGGTCCCCGGGTTGGCGGGTCCCCGGGTTGGCGGGCCCCCTGGGTGCCGGGTCTCCCCTGGGTGCCGGGTCTCCCCTGGGTGCGGGGTCTCCCCCGGGTTGGCGGGTCTCCCCCGGGCGCCGGGTCTCCCCCGGGCGCCGGGTCCCCGGACCTGCAGCTGAGTCTCCCCACGCGTTTGCCCGAGTTCCTCCGGGGGGTGTCGGTGTCGGTGTCTGGGTGGCAGGTAGTTGTGCTCGGCGGGCGGGGGTGCGGGGGGCGCGGACCCCGCGGCCCGCCGAGCCCGTCGCCGCCGCCTCCGTCGCCGCCGCCTCGGCCTCCTCCTGTGGCTGAGGACGCTGTCGCTCCTGTGGCTGAGGGCGCTGTCGGAAGCGCCCCTAGGCTCGGCCTCCCAGCTGGGGCGGTTCAGCCGAAGCTCTCCTTCCCTCCCAGCTTCTCAAGTCCAGCTAGCTTCGTTCGGGGTCTTGGAGAAATCGTCATCTGCCAGGACGCTGCCACCCTCCCCCTGGCTGGCTCACCCCTTTTCATAGTTGAGGACCGGCTGCAGGTGGTGTTAAAGGCGGATTTTGAGAGTTACATATAGCTGCCTTAATCAAGAGGAATGCAGGACTTGGAGGTGACAACACGAGAGCCGGTTTCTTAGCCCTTTGGGGCTCGGAAGCCCTGTGGTGATGCGGTGAGAGCGAGGGCGGCCCCCAAGATCCGCAGAGGCACCGTTGCTCCGGTTTGGGGTCCCTGGTGGGGGCCTGGCCTCGGGCTAACACGTGAGGGTGGCTTTGCTTCCATGTCCCCGCTGCCCGGCCCCCTCTTGGCTGCTCCTGCCCTCCTCCAGGAAAAGTTCCTGCGAGGAGCCCGGCCTCACCGCACACTGGGACCACTGGAGTAGCTGGACCAGCCCCCAACCCGCCGCCCGCCACCGAGCCCGCGGCCCATCCCCTGCGGTCGGTCCGGGGCAGCCCGCTCTGGAGGCCTCCCGGCCCTCATTTAGGGTGTTGTCAGAGCTGCACCGAGTACAGGCATTTCTGGCTCTTTTAAAAATAGCCGTCTGTCTTTACATTTAAAAATGGTTTTACAACCTTTCTCTAATTTTGAGACACTTTTTCTGTTAGAACTGATTTCAGGAAAAGAATATTTACGTGATGTTGCCAAACATCTGGATGATAATGGAATTTTTCCATTTTGTGTCACTGCCTGCTTTTAAGACATTGCAATCTAAATAAGCAAAAAGACCGTGGTTTTGGTGTTTAAACAAATTTATAACCTGTTTTCAATCGATTAGTCAATGTTAAGGAGAATTTTAGAGCTAGAAAAGACTCTTGAGGTCATTTAAGCCAATCCTGTGTGTTTTACAAATGAAAAACTGGACCTAGGCCCAGAAGTTTAAATGACTGCTCAGGTCCCAGAAGCCAGGGGTAGAGCCAAGTGCAGACCGAGGCCCCTCGGCTGGCTGTTAGGGATGCCTTCCACTCACCTGACCTGCTGCAGGCCTGTGCGTGTGCATTTGTGTGTGTGGGGGGGGGCGGGGGGTGGTGGTGGTGGAGCTCTGCCCTCACAGTGGCAGAAAGTTACCTGTGTCACCCTGACAACACAGGCTTCCAGGAATTCCTCAAAAAAGGAAATTTGTAATGGGTGTTTTGTTTTTGAGCTACTTATTTAATGTTTTTCCCTTTAAAATTGAGTTAATTCACCTGTATACTATAACAGGTTGTTTTTTTTTAAATATATTTTATTGATATTTTACAGAGAGGAAGGGAGAGAGCTAGAGAGCTAGAAACGTCGATGAGAGAGAAACATCGACCAGCTGCCTCTTGCACACCGGGGATGTGCCCGCAACCAATGTACATGGCCTTGACCGGAATCGAACCCAGGACCTTTCAGTCCGCAGACTGATGCTCTTCCACTGAGCCAAACCGGTTTTGGCTACTATAACAGGTTTTTAAAAATATATATATTTTATTGATTTTTCACAGAGAGGAAGGGAGAGAGATAGCTAGAAACATCGACGAGAGAGATCATCGACCAGTTGCCTCCTGCACACCCCCCACCGGAGATGTGCTCGCAACCAATGTACATGCCCTTGACCAGAATTGAACCTGGGACCTTTCTATCCACTGAGCCAAACCGGTTTCGGCTACAACAGGTTTTAAAATGAGCAAATACTGGTTTTCAACATTACACAGGTAACATCATAATGTAAATCTCCTAAAGAATTAAGTCCCATAGAAATTACGTGGTTTTTGGAGAAAATGATCAGAACTCAGAATCATAAACATTGTCTTAAGTCTATGTTTTTTTCCATAGTGAATCTAAGGTCTAGTTCAGGATTTTATTAATGACCTCACACTGTAAGTGTTTGAAATTTTAAATAGCTTGACTAAAAGGAGATCATTAATAACACTTTTTATGTTGGATGCATGTCTTTCCACTTTTCCCTCCATTCACCTCAATATTCTGATACTTCTCTCTGTTCTGAACGTCACTGGTCTAATCAGATTAGATTCTGAAATAAAGCAAATGGAGAAAACCCTGTTTTTCATCATTGATACTGTTCTTGGGATCATGGATCTTATTTTCTTTCCACTTGGTTTTTAGAGAATCCTGCTAATTTCATGTTGGCCACTGAAACGCATTACAGTTATATAAGCAAGTATGACTTGACCAAAACAACTTGCAGTGGGATGCACCTTCCAAAACCTGCCGCTGTGGCTTTCTGCGTCCCTTCAGATAGCTGAGGACCTTCCCCAGGAACCCAGAGAGCAGCGTCTCAGTGGAATGCCTCCCGGGACATGGGAGCCTCGATGCCATTGTCATGGGGAACGGCGGTGGCTCTTCCTGGCAGGATTGCTGGAAGCTGCCTGCTTTGCAGAAACTGAGTGTGTTCCAAAACCAGATTTCTGTTGTATTTTGCACCTTTTTTTGAGGTTTAGAATTTGGATAACATTTATATTCTCTTTAGTCCAAAGGCTGATGTTCTTATTGACTGAGTCAAACTGGCTAAGGCTCTATTCTCCTCTCCCAATGTGTTTAGCCTTAGTTTATAATAGGCTCTTGTGGAATCTTCATTCATAATCCTGCTGATATTTTTCCGTTGCTTATACAAATGTAACCAGCCTCATGAGCAGGTTTGACTTTCCTATTAAAGTACTTTTGAGGGCCACTCCATTTAAAAAGCACTTTGCTACTATTATAAGTCATCCTCGCGTGGGTTGGACCCCTTGTGAGAGCTGTTAAGTTACTCTGCCTACTTCCTTCGCCGGCTTAGATACCTTTCCAGAACGGCGTGGTCTTATTTATAAGCTGTGAGGTGTACAGTGAAGGATTCCATAAAGCTCACTGGAAGCATTAAAGGGACTGTCAGGAGAACACGTTACTCCCTCTTGTAAGCAGCCTGGGAACTTGTGATTGCTTTGCTTCATTGCAGTTGGGTCTTTGTCGTCGGAGGATCATGACTTTGACCCCACGGCTGAGATGCTGGTCCATGACTACGATGACGAAAGAACTCTGGAAGAAGAGGAGTTGATGGACGAGGGTAAAAACTTCAGTTCTGAAATTGAAGACTTAGAAAAGGTAAAGGATGGTACTTTAGTATATTAATATAAACTTTCAGCAAAGATTTTGAAATTCTATTGTAAATTATTTTACAATCTGTTTTCAATCTAACTTTTACAGAAGGTTACCGATTTTCTCATTATTTTGGAGGATAGCCTAATAAATACATTTTAATTTAATTTTTCAAAATTATTTTAAGTCTATTAACCTAATTTTCAAGTGTACACCAGCACAGTGAAGGAGGTGCTCTGATGATTGTACAGATGGACTCTGGGTAGTTGGTACAGGCCCTGGACTTAGTTCTGATCTTAGAGTTCTGATCTTAGCCCCGCCTCCACGCACGAGACTGCACTGTGCCGAGGCCCAGCTTGAGTTTAACTGCAGTAGATGCGGGGAGGAGTCTTTTCTTTCAAGCTACTTACAGTCTGGTACAGTACTCTTAAGAAAATAAAAAGAGAAAAAGTTTTGTTCTGCTTTAAAATGTAAGTAATATCTCATTTTCTACTCCCCCAGTTGTCCTTTAAAAAATTGGCAGGAGTAAATATAGTTTATGACTTTAAATCCAAAGTCAATATAAATTCAGACGAACTGGGTTTTAAATCACATATTTATACCAGGACTACAAAGAGAAGCCTGCCCTAGGAGTCACCTTGAAAAATGTAGGATTATACTTTTCTATAAATTAGCCCCACTGGCAAATTTCTAATCAGCCCAGAATAACAAAACCTTTCAGCTTTGGCTCAGTCTTTGCCCCATGTGGGTCTCCCTACCCAGTACCATTCTTCCTGGTGTCTGTCTCTCATTCCCTGTACCCACAGTTTATGTAACAAGTTAACTGGCCCAGGAATAGATTGCTTTAAAATTATTTGTTTGAATAATTATAAGTACTTCTATACACTTTAGTAGTTAAATTACCCTGAACAGTGTGGAGTTAGGAGCGCTGCTCCCCACATAGTAGAAAATCCAATGTAACTTTTGATTCCCCCAAAACTTAACTAATAATCTACCCTTTTTTTTTTAAAAAAAAAGATATATTTTAACTGATTTCAGAAAGGAAGGGAGAGATAGAAACATTAATGTTGAGAGTCATTGATTGGCTTGTTATGCCCCCACTGGGGATTGAGCCCATAACCCAGGCGTGTGCCCTTGACTGAAATCAAACCTGGGACCCTTCAGTCTGCAGCCGAAGCTCCATCCTCTGAGCCACACCAGGGCACTAGTGACCTCCTTTGACCAGAAGCCTTGATGATAATGCACATAGCCAGTGAACCCACATTGTGTGTGTTATACACTATTCTTAGAATCAAGTAAGTAGGAGAAAAGAAAACTATAAGGTTTGTCTGAAAGTTTCTAAGAAGTTGTCACAACTCTCCAAAAAGTTTTTCCAGTATATATATTGGGAAAAACCCACGTTTAGGCAGACCAGTACCATTCAAGCTGTGCTTTAAGGCTCACATGGACACGTTCCGATGCGTCAGTTGGGGGATTGGGAAGGGACCACTGTGGGGCATGGCCAGGAAGAAAGCTCTGGGGATCCTGGGATTCGAACCCAGAGTGAAGCCTCAGTTTCCTCATCTGTCAAGTGGTGGCAATGATACCGATTTCACTGGGCGGTTCAGGAAAACAAAACCAAAACAGCTAGTGTAGAGGACCCACGGGGCCACAGTAGGAATTCGAAAGGATCATTGTGTTGTGAACCTTAGTGATAAGGATTGTTGGCATTAGTAAATGCTCAGCAAAAGCTTCCCATCAGGAATCTTGCAATTAACGTGCAGATAAATAATGAGATAAGCTGTCAGTTGCAAGGAAACAAGCAGAAAGTTCTGTGAAGTGATTAACTGACTGGAAATGTTTTGAAGGCAAATCCTCATGCAGGTATGAAAGCTAGAGGAAAAAAAGTCTATATTAAAGCAAATATTTGAGGAATTCCTTAAGAAGTGGAGCTGGAAAACGGAAAGGAGAAGCTAAGTGTGAGGTGTTTGTGAGCACGCTGGCCTGTGATTGTCACTCTGCTGCTGACCGGAGGGGGCGCTGGCTGTGGACGCGCCCTGAGCCCTTTGCCTGCCGCACAGGAAGGAAACATGCCTCTGGAGGACCTGCTGGCCTTCTACGGCTACGAGCCCGTGCTGCCCGCCGTGGTGGAGCCCAGTGCCAACAGCTCCCCGAGTGAGCTTGCCGACGAGCTGCCGGACATGACGCTGGACAAGGTAAGTGCCATTGCACCGACTCTTTCCTGTTTCTGAGCGCAGTGGAGCCCTAATCTGAGGCGGGAACTCCTCAGCCCGCTGCTCGCCTCATGCTGTGGTGGTTTACGTGCTGTGTGGCTCGATCGCGCTGCTCTAAAGCAGTGGCTCCACAAGACTGTGCATGTTTCAGTGTTCGTCCGTGTTTCCCACCTTTCCTGTCGACGTGTTGTGCCTGAACTTAGATTCTGTCCTAACCTCTGTGGATCCTGCCAACACTTGAATGCCTTGATCAGTAAACCCCAGAAGCCTTCAGACCAGCTGTCTCAGGCGGGAGGGTTGGCGAGAAGCTCTGCGTGGTGGGCTCTGCGAGGGACAGCGGCCGAGCGGCCGAGGCTCGGGAGCGTCTGCAGGCTGGCTGCAGTCTGTCCCGCTGAGGAGGATTCACAGCGCTGTCTCTGCTAACAGATCCCGGGGAAGCGTCCCTCGCCTTTCCGAGCTCAGGCAGGGAGAGGAATCCACATCTTGGAACCTCTTCCTGTGAGTCACGTTCCCCCTTTTCAGCACATGTGATGTTAATGCCCACAGACCTCAGTTTCGGCGTCCCGCAGCCTTGGAGCGTCCGCTGTCACAGCACGGTGCCCGCCCACCGCCGGCGGCGCCCCACGGCGTGCTCTCGGCCGGGCGGGCTCCAGGCTGCGGGAGGGGCTGAGGAGGCCCGGCTGGTTTGGAAGTCCCCCCTCAGTGTCTGTTGGGCGGGTGGGGGTTGGATCTGGTCCCCACGAATAGAAGCACCCAGGATGCTCCAGTCCCTGTGGGAGATGGCACACCCACCAGCCAGGCACGGTCAGACCCAGCGCTGTGGGAACCGCCGGAGCCTGCTGGCTTGTTTGGGGAAAAAAGTCGGGTTCCGCACCGACAGCCTTTGCAGGTGTGTGTGCCTGTGTGCGCGTGACCGGGACACTTTTTCACTTTTTTTTTTTTAAATTCCCAAATGTTTATCTCAGTGGGTTGACTTATGGATGCGAAACCTCAGATACTGAGGGCAGGCTACTACTATATATATTTTTTATATATATATATCTTTATTGATTCAGAGTGGAGTGGAAGGGAGAGGGAGAGAGAGAAACATCAATGATGAGAGAGAATCCTTGATTGGCTGCCTCCTGCATGTCCCCTACTGGGGCTCGAGCCTGCAACCCAGGCATGTGCCCTTGACTGGAGTTGAACCTGGAACCCTTCAGTCCACAGGCTGATGCTCTGTCCACTGAGCCACACCAGCTAGGGCACTACTTATTTATATGTTTATTTTGGCAGAAAGTGATTTTAGTTGTTAACCACTTCTAAGTGAGATTGTTTTTGTTTTAAAGTGACTAAAAACTAGCCTGCAGCTTCAGATAAGGCAAAGTGTTATAAATGTATGGTTATTAAGTAGGACTGAGTCTTAAAATGTTATTAAATTTTTACATGGCAAATTACAGAATTTCAAATTCTCAAAACTAAGGGAGCTTCAACTCATCTTAATTATGTCATAACACCACAATAATGAGACACTTCAGAAACTGGGAGGTGGGATGGTTGCTGATGGCAGCTCCGCGTCCTGTTCTCACAGGAGGAGATAGCCAAGGACCTGCTGTCGGGGGACGACGAGGAGACGCAGTCCTCCGCAGACGACCTCACGCCGTCCGTGACGCCCCACGAGGCCTCCGACTTCTTCCCGCGGCCTCTGCGCTGTAAGAAACCGTCCTTGCCGACGCAGTGGACGCGCTCTAGCTTAAGTGCTTTTATTGCCTTCAGTAATTTGTCAAAATATCCAAGTCAATTTATAATTGACATAAAATGCTATTATAGTGTTAAGAATATAACCTTTTTTTAATTGGGATAGAGGTCAGCTAGTATTCATTGAAAATCAAAACACTTGCCTATTTTGCAAGGCTGCTTTCTTTCCTAGGATGCCTCTAATGCTATGATGACCCTAGTTCCACTATGAACCTTACAGGCATTTTTTGGACTTCAGTTAAAAAGCCCTTCCTCTTTATCAACAATAAAAAATGTAAATAAAACATAAAGTAGCCCTTACTCCCCTGGTTTTGAAAACTATCAGTTGCTCAAAAAACAATTTATTGTATTGATTTCTGAGAGAAAGGGAGAAGGGGAGAGAGAAACATCAATGATGAGAGAGAATCATTCATGGGCTGCCTCCTGTACGCCCCCTACTGGGGATTGAACCCTCAAACAGGGACCTGGTTCATAGGTTGATGCTCAACCACTGAGCGACACCAGCTGGGCTAGCATTTTTTATTTTTAGTGATTTATTTCTTTTCTTTCCTTTTATTTCTTGTGTTATCCCTTAATATTTATCAGTAATATTTAGAACGTCTTTAAACAGAAATGATTTGTTCTGTGCAGCTTGCTCATTTCGCACGGGTCCTGTGGCCGAGCCGCTTGGTGCCCAGCTGAGAGACCCGCACGCTGTGCAGGTTGCCTGAGGGCCGCGTGTGCAGCTCCAGGAGCGGGACTCAGGCCTGGCCTTCCCAGGTGCCCTGTGGTCGGCCTGTGCCAAACCCAGGAAGCAGGGGGCGCTGTCCTTGCCGTGGCCATTGCAGGGCTGGCTTTGATGTGTCAGAAACGGGAGAAGCACGAGGGGTTAGGATCATCTTGCTGATCTCAATTATTCAGCAAATTTCAGTAAATCCCACATGCCGGCCCACTTCCAGACGCTACAGAAAGAGCCACTAAAAACCTTTTAAACATTTGATTTTCTTCTCAGCAAATACTACTTGTGATGGAGATAAAGAGTCAGAGACTGAAGATGTTGAAGGGGATAGCGGTAACTCACCTGAAGATCTGAGGAAGGTAAGCTGCGTTGCCACAACTTAGTGGGCTATTTGGACCAATGTATTGAAGTAGCATTTTATTTATTTATTTGTTTTTTAAAACATATTTTATTGATATTTTACAGAGAGGAAGGGAGAGAGATAGAGAGCTAGAAACGTCGATGAGAGAGAAACATCCACCAGCCGCCTCCTGCACACCCCCCTCCGGGGATGTGCCCGCAACCAATGTACATGCCCTAGACGGAATCAAACCCAGGACCTTCCAGTCCCCACACCGACGCTCTACCACTGAGCCAAACCGGTTTCAGCTGAAGTAGCATTTTAAAACCTTTTAAAAAAAATACATTTTTACTGAATCCACAGAGGAAGGAAGAGAGAGAGGGAGATAGAAACATCAGTGATAAGAGTAGTCTCATGGATTGGCTGCCTCCTGCATCCCCTACTGTGGATGGAGCCCACAACCCAGGCCTGTGCCCGATGAGAATGGAGAGCAGGACCCTTCGGTCTGTAGGCCAGCGCTCTAGCCACTGGGCCACACCGGCCAGGGCTTAAAACAGGTTAAAATGATTTAAGAGATTGTGGCCCTGGCCAGTGGGATCCAGTTGGCTGAGTGTCGTCCTATACACCAGAAGGCTGAGGCTTCGGTTCCTGGTCAGGGCAGGAATCCACAGGTGGCTGGTTCAGTTCTCCGTGTGGGTGTGTGCAGTGTCATCCAATCGATGCTGCCCTGTCGTATCCACCTGTCTCCCTCTCCCTCTCAAAAAAAAAAAAAGTTGTAATTTTGTTGTTACATGATGAGGATTTTGATCTGCAGTAACCAAGTAATGAGTTGGAAGTTCTTTCCAGCATTTATTTTTATAACCTATTGTTTTTACTTCTGGATTTCCACAGGAAATAATGATTGGTTTGCAGTATCAGGCCGAGATCCCTCCTTACCTTGGAGCGTGCGATGACAATGAGGACGGTAAGGAGGCTTTAGTTTCTGTGCGATTTGTAGGCCAGTTACCCTCCACGCTTATTTAACGGTTTGGTGGAAAACCCGTCCTGGTGACGCTAAGACGGACCTGACCCGGGACCGGGGCTGGCATGGGAATGCTGGTCAGCATTAGCGCAGGCCTGGACGGCACTCCTCAGCCCGTGTGCTCAGGACTGCAGGCAGCACGCGTCCGGCTCCACACGGCTCTCCATCTTGTCCCTGAGCATGGTGGAGACACCCTCTTGGGACAAGGCCCGGAGCTCCCTGCCCAGCGCTCGAAGCAGGTGTGGCTGGAGGTCTGCCTGTGGTGCACCACTGCATGTGACGACTCTCCTCATGCTGTCCCAGATGCCACTGTTGGTTCAGAAAGTGGAGGGTGAGGTGGCAGTAAAGAGCGGTGCCTTCCCCACTGAACATGGAGACCAGGCAGGTTTGCCACGGACTGGCCTTTCCCGGCGCCTTGCTTTGTCCTGTGGAGTCATTGCCACAGAACCACACAGGCTGCCCCAGGAGAGGGAGGAAGGCGGGTCTGGCCACCTCCCCAGGCTGCTTGCAGAGTGCTGGGCAGGTGCCCGGGAAGCAGGCACGAGAGGGTCGGCTTCAGTCCCCGCTGCCACCCGCCACCCCCATCCCCCATGCCACACTCCTCACTCCTCACTCCCGGGAGCCCAGCCGAGCGTGCACCTGTCCTGTGAGTGCGCGCACGGAGGTAGACGGCACGACGCCTTCTTCTGAGGAAATGAGCCCCACCTCCTCTCGTTAGCCCCGGTCGCCGGTTCTTCAGAAAGTGACCGAGGCTTGAACCGTGCTTGTGCCGGCTCCCATGGCAGCCTGTCCACTGCCGGTGGGCCCGCGTGAACCCGTCCCGGCACCGGTGCAGAGAGGAGCACGTCCCCTGGCTCCTGTGCTCACTGCTCCCCGCCCAACCTTCCTTCCAGAGTCTGAGGATGGAGACCAGCTCCTCTGGCGTCCGGGCGTGGTTGCAGAGAGCCAGGTGGAGGAGTACCTGGTGGAGGCCGCACTGAGAACCGGGAACGAGAAGACGGTGGACAGGGCTTCTGCCGGCACGCTCGTCAGGGACAGCGAGCAGGTGGGCACACGCCTCTGGGTGCAGCGGCCGCGTCTGCTCGGCGGCTAGCTACCGTGAGGCCAGCGTTTCTCCCGTCGGCTGGACGTCTCCTTAACAGCCCTCTCAGACCTAGTGGTCCTCACTGCTCACTTATTTCCTGGTCTTTTTTAAAAAAATATATTTTATTGATTTTTCCACAGAGAGGAAGGGAGAGGGATAGAGAGCTAGAAACATCGATGACAGAAACATCGACCAGCCGCCTCCTGCACACCCTCCTCCGGGGATGTGCCCACAACCAATGTACATGCCCTTGACCAGAATCGAACCCGGGACCCTTCAATCCACAGACTGATGCTCTATCCACTGAGCCAAACCGGTCTTTTTTCTATACGTAACATACCTGTCTTTAGGGACGGTTTTAAATTCTTCAGTCACTTAATCTTATTTTTTGTTGCCATTGAGAGATCTTGACTACCTCATTCCTGATGCCTTGGGCTCCATCCTGTAGAGGTAATATCTCTTAGACATTCTGGGCCTTTTAATTTATTCTTGAGCTTCACTGTCCTGGTTGGGTTGGGTGGGTGGGAGTATTGCCCATTAAGGACCCTTTGAACACCCTTGCTTTGCCCCTCATACACCTTTTCCGACCAGCCCCTGGGATCCTGACCAATGGCACCCAGGGGTGGGGGCTTAGACTTGTCCCCAAGTAACAGAGAGGTTACAGTAGCTGAACTTCAGGCGGTCAGAGGAACTCCCATTGGGTTTTGTGCTGATATTCCATTAAAACTGCAAATCAGTTTTGGAAGAATTAGTGCCTTTAACACATTAGCCCTTACACTTCAAGAGTGTGATCTGTGATTCTCCATTTATTTGGACTTTATCACTCAGATGTTTTTGTTTATTTGAATGTGACATGCATTTGATTAACTTAAATCTTCAGTATTTTTAAAGTATGTATGCACTCAGTGCTATTACAGATGGGATCCGTTATATTTTTAGTCACTTGTTCTGGATGCTGCTGAGTCGGAGCTTTGTGTTGTTTTGTTGACTTGTTTCCCTCTCCCCAGGCCTTGTACGAACTGCTCAGGTGTGACCACAACGTCCAGGAGGCCATCGAGAGGTATTGCTGCAGCGGAAAGGCCTCTCAGGGTGAGCACTGCGCCGGGGACAGGGGCTGCAGTCAGGTCTGCCCGCCTTGGCGGCGGATGATGGTTTCCTCTCTCCTCTGCTCTCCGGCTCCCTGAGATGGCAGATGCGCCCCGCCCCGGCATTTCCACTGGCCTGGGTTTTGTGTTGCTTAGTCAAATGCAGAACTGATTTCTGTGCTTGTCGTGACGGGAGCAGGTGGCATGCCCCATAGGGGTCACCACTTAGGGAGAACTGTACTTACTGCTGTTGTTGCAAGAGCTTGGAAAATGTCCGCTGGAAACAGTATATTGAAACTTGTAGGTGCAGACAGTCTGTTGGAACGTTTCCTTGTAAAAGCTTCCTCCTTAGTTCAGAGTATGCCTCACCTGACCCGTGGAGGTGTCTGGAGACCGAGCTCCCCAGGAGGGCGTGCTGGAAGCCTCACGGGTTCAGGCTTTGAGACCATGGGCTGTTGTCCTTCCCGGAGGACCGCTCTGAGAACGGACTTTAAACAAGTGTGTGTGGGTCTTATGGTCTAATGAAAGGACTTGGGGTTTTAATGTAAGAGCAAAATAAGGCTCCCCCCACAAAGTAAAACATTTGTTCTAATTAAAATATATGCTCCTTGTTTTAAAAAGTCAGACCAACAGTGAGCATGAATTATAGAAAAACATTCAATTCTTATCCCACCATACAGAAAAAATAATCAGTGTTTATATTTTGGTATTCTAGACTTCTGATAAGACTTATGGTATGTATGCTTATCGGTAATTCTAACTGAAATCTCCAACATATAGAACCTGTGTGTGTATGTGTATGGCCTTTTCTATGGAAAACATACTGAAAGTCAGTGATTGATATATGTTTTGAATCGAATGAATTTCATTTCACAATTTCCTTAGAGGGAATGGCTGCGTGGACAGAAGAGGAGTGCCGAAGCTTTGAACACGCACTCATGCTGTTTGGAAAAGACTTCTATCTGATACAGAAGAACAAGGTGAGCCAGGCACATGACTACAGAGAAGCTGTTGGTCATCGGCTGTCAACCTACGTAGAAACAGGCACAGCCTGCTCACTCGGCCCTGCTCTGAGCACGGGGCTTGCTCCCACCTGCCACTCCCGGGTGGCTGACAGGGCACCCAAGTCCTCTTGACGCGAGTCAGCGTCCTCCACTCAGAAAGGAATTTACTGAATTTCAGAAAGTCTTACTCTTCTACCATTTCACCAATAAGATCTTCAGAATTTCATAATTGGGAGGATGGAAAATGTTCCATGGATGGAAGTTACTGGTGTTGTAAAAAGAGGTAATATGCAGTATTCTGTTTTTAAACATCAAACTTTTGGGCAGGTGAGAACCAGAACGGTGGCCGAGTGCGTGGCGTTCTACTACATGTGGAAGAAGTCGGAGCGCTACGACTACTTCGCCCAGCAGACGAGATTTGGGAAGAAGCGCTACAACCACCACCCTGGAGTGACGTGAGTGCTGGCCCCGGCCGGCCGGGCGGGCGGGCGCCTGCCCTCCGCGTGGAGGTGCTGCTCACGGGGCTGTTTTCCAGGGACTACATGGACCGCCTGGTGGATGAGACCGAGGCTCTGGGCGGCACCGTCAGTTCTCCCGTCTTAACCGCCAGCCGCCCCGAGCCCGTTCCCGACCCGCAGCTGAACATCCTCAACTCCTTCTCCGCAGGCGACCTGACAGGTGAGGGCCCTGGTGCTCAGCTCGGCCTGGAGTCTCCTTGGCCCCTGCACCATTTAACCCCCTGCCCTTCCTTCCAGCTCTGACCGGCAGCGCAGCGACCGGGGCTGTGAGCTGCCTGGACGAGGGCTTCCCTCCGCTGGGCAGCCTGCCCCGTGGCCCGGTGACGCCCGTGCCCGTGGCGACGGAGGAGCTGCTCACCCTGCCCAGCAACGGGGAGAGCGACTGCTTTAACTTGTTTGAGACGGGCTTCTACCACTCGGAGCTCAACACCATGGCCCTGTGCAGCGAGGAGCCAGAGCGGCCAGCCAAGAGGTTGAAGATGGGCCTGGCCGTCCCAGAGCCCTTCCTGAGCGAGGTCTCTGTGAGCAGCCTGGGCGTGGACTTCGAGAGCCACACGCACCACATCGCCAGCGCCAAGATGGCCGTGTCCGTGGCGGACTTTAGCAGCCTGTCTGCCGGCGAGGCCAACGGCTTCCTCAGTGCCCACGCGCTGCACCCGCACGCCGCCCTCCACTCCGAGTGACCGGTGGCCTCAGCCCAGTGCATGGACACGTGGGGCTGGCTTAGTCTTTCACTGGAAGCTCGGACGTGTTCACTATGACATCAGTGATGTCAGCATGTACAGACTCTATCTTGATTTATCAAGAATATTTTCATTTCTCAATCCATAAATGTGGAAAACGTGAGCAGCAGAGCTGGGAACGACCTATGGGGCATGCAGCTCTAAGCTCTGCTCTCCCCCTCACCTCCCAGGCCCTCCACGCCCCTTCCAGTCTCTTGCTCCGTTTAAAACCTGTAGACAGGCCACCAGCTTAAAACCAGCACATGTTCAGGACGGAAGGAGTGGCTTCTTCGCGTGTGAGGTCCTTTTGCCGTAACGGATGCATCGGAATAAGTGTTTACAGGTGCCGACCCTCATCCCTGCGAAATGTAGCATTTTTTGGTTTTCTTAATTAAGCAAAAGCAGGGGTAGGTTTCTTTAAACTGCACAGACATGCAAGGGTTTTTTAAGTGGAAACTTCTCTCATGTTCCTCAGCGAGAGCACTTCCGTTTACAAACAGCACGTCCACCTCTGGGAGCCGGCGAGGGGCTGCGCGCAGACAAGACGCTCGGATGTTTCCAGATTCCCGACCAGAGCGCCTTCCACAGAATGGCTGTTTTCCTGACGGAAGATTCATGAACTTCATTGTTGGGCTACAGATTGGGCGTTTGAAGATGTGGTGCCCAGATGGGGCTTGTCCGCCCTTGTCAAGGTTGTGATTGGAAAGCCACTCCGCCATCGACGGCAGAGTCTCTGAGGCCGGGGCCCGGCGGCAGGCTCCTGCTCACACTGGACTGGCGTGGGCAGCGCTGCCGTCTGGTGTGAATGCCGAGGAACGACGTCGAGGTTCCACACGCGGCGGGAGAACCTTGGAGTAGATTGACGTGTTTTGTTTAATTTGAGTTACTCTGAAACAGACCGGTACTTGACCACTTTAAGTTTAAGCAGGTTTGGGCGCTCGGATGCTCTCAGCTGTTTCCTGTCCGTCGAAGACATCGCGTGGACGGACGAGGAGCTGTGGTCCTCCTTGGCCGTCGGCGCCATGGCCGGCAATGAGGTGACCACACGCAGTGCAGTGCAGTGCTAAGCTTTGCTCTCATAGTTCAGTTAAGACACAGACTTGTACCTTTTTATTTGCACTGCCCTTGTTAGGGTTTCCCGTTTCGGCGAGTGTCTTGCTTTGCAGGTGGCTGAAACGTGGCCGCGTGGCCGATCTTGAGTCTACATCACCTCAAGGTGGTGCTGGCGCGTAGGTGGATGGGAGCGACTGCAGCCATGTGGGCAGGGAGGGCGTTCATTACACAGACTGTGACCTGCAGTGGCATCCTGGGTTTGGATGAAGTGTATGCTTGTTTTTCTTTGCAACATTTTAATGAAGATTGCTTTGAAGTGTTTACACAGTATAGCACATTTACCATAAAACTTAGTTTAGTACAGTGGACAGAAGTAGGAAGTTAATAACTTAAAACCAGTCTCTAATTTATACATCTGAAGCCCAGTGTTCTGTGCACACAGCAGCTATGGGGGAGGCTTCTGTCAGGCTATGAGCTGTTGGCTTGTACTGCTGTGGTGGTGTGCTAGCTTTGGACCTTAGTTCTTTGGGTAAGAATCAGTACAGCTATGATTTGTAAGGTATTGGCCATCTTCCATTGTTCTGACTTTAATTTTCACTAGGTTTACAGTGGCTGGTCGGTGTGATGATTTAGAGATGGCCGAGCACTAACACCAGCCACACGGCGCGAGCACGCCCAGGTCCAGGGCAGCGGTCTGGTGGTGGAGCTATGCATGGCTGGGGCTCCATCAGGATGGAAAGGGTGTTTCTCACCACAAGCTTTATCAGCAGGTGGAATGGACATGTTAGTTATCTGAATAAAGATTTTTGACCAAAATTCAGAAAACGATATGAGAGAAGCAACTCCAGCTAGTTTATAGATGTTTAAATGCCAAGCTAGTTCAGCCTCTTAGAGAGTGCTGGCGGGCTGGCGATGTTTACTTTTAATTCCTTGTGAAAATGAGGCAATAATCTGCAAGGTTCCTGTATATATGTGTAAATTCTTCCTGTCTTTTTAGATCTGATTCCGTATTTTTTGACTGCGTCTGCCATGTATAATAGCATTTTTGTGCATGCTTGATGTGACATACATAAACGATACCACTTTGTCCATGTAAAATAGCTATTTATTGAATTTTCTTTTAAAAGCTGGATTGACTGTTTTCCCCTCTCCATTGAAGCATCTTACACAGAATTTGTTACTGTTTATTAGAAGAATTGCGTTTGAGAGCGTTAAGATAACGATTTGCAATCATATGAAGAGACAACAATGCCTTTATTATCAAGTGTTAAGCACAATTCTTATAACAAACTGTGATAAATTCTTTTTTTTTTCCCCCCTTCGCGCGTTATTTTCATACGAACAAACCAAAAATGCAAGGTGAGCGGTTGCAGTGGGCTGACGTCTTTCTGTGGAGACTCGGGACGGGTGGTGTGATGGTGCCGCGACTAGAGCAATACTTCCCTGCTGCCGAGCCCGGCGCCGGCTCTCCTCCGTCAGCTGCTGACTTTACTTGAAGGATGTAGAATAATTTTTAAACGATACTAAAGTGTGTACAATTAGGTCAAAGCATTGTGCAATTGTTTCCTACTAATTTGTACGACTGAGGGTCCTGAGTGTGTGAGGACGTCGGCTCTCACAGAGCAGTGGTTTTACCTATTGAATTTAACCAAAGTCTCCAGTGACTCAACTCTGAATGTAACTAATGGAGGAACCGGCCACCACGGAGATTGTTTGCCCAGTTTCAAAGCACATTGTCTACAAATGGAAACTGAAATAATTTATAAGAATATTGACATTACTATGTTTTTTAAAAAGTTCTTAATTTTTCACTAAAAGGAGGAAGCTATTAGTTTTATTATTAAATATGGTAGATATTAAAATTCCTCTTAGAAAACCAGTGATCCAATGGTCCCGTTTGAGCTAAGTACCCCGTGAGTATGAAATGAATTAGTGACAATCAGAACAAGTCTTAGTAACAGATATTCAAGAGGAAGTTGCTATTGTTGCATTGATTTTAATATTTGTACATAAACACTGATTTTTTTGAGCATTATTTTGTATCTGTTGTACTTTAATACCTGTACAGTTCCAGAAATAAAAATCTGGAAATCTTTTTTTTCTTTCTTGGCTTGTGTGAATATTTGCCACAAATAGGTTTTATTTAATGAGTCTTAAGCTGTAACGCATAGGTAGATGTTTAACCACTGTTAAGTTGGTTTTCGATGGAGTAACATCTTAATGTTTTAGGCACTGTTCTAAGTGGCTTTTAAGAAGACATACCACCTGAAATTTGGTCACATCTCACTATTTGACACATTTATGGTAGTTTTCTTCACAACAGTCACAGTTCAGTAGACTGGCCTTCATCTTTTCAAGCTAAAGGTCTTTCAGCCTAACTCCCAGGTGTCCCTATGGCACTTGCTCTGACCAGAGCTTTCTCTGGCTCCCTTAGTCTGCTCTGGTCAGATGGCACACAGCGTCCGGATTCTGTGTGAGGACAGGAGAGGGAGAATGGAAACAACCCTGACTCTGGCTCTGGTTACTGGTCTAAAACCACATTCCTTCCCCCGTGACACCAGCGAGCCCCTCTGTGAGGCTCAGGCACACTGCCCCCCTCCGGGCCGTGTCTGAAGGCAGCCCAATGCCCAGGAGAGCTGCAGAGTTGACTGAGGCCTCCAGGCCGGAGCAGGACAGCCGGCGACCTCCAGGCCTTGTCCTGTTGGGCCACAGTCACTGTCCATGGCAGGCGTCTGAGCCTGCTGCTCTCCGAGTCTAGGCCCCGACCCCGACAGAATGGACACTTCATGTGTCGGGGACGCCACGTGGAGGAGACAAGAGCTCTGTGCTGGTGTTACCCCTCCCCTTCTGTGCTGACTTCCTATGCCAAACAGTCTCACACGGTGTTTTAATCTCTGTAAACGTGCTAATAAAAGAGCGTTACCCCTCTCCGCCCCATTTCTCCCTCAGCTAAATACACACACACACACACACACCCCAATTAACTCATGGCAACAAAAATCGTTTGGCTTTCGTTCATTCTGTAAAAACAATTTCCAGAAGTTCATATACAGCAACAGTAAAAGAATTGCTGAGGACTTGGCTAAAATTCTGTAAACCACACATGTATATGGACACAAGAAAAACATAAATCCTGGCAGTAGGTTTTAAGCTACTGTATTTAGGTGAAAAGTAAAATTAGTTGCATTGCAAATTTGACATTGAAATTAAGCAAATAATTTTTATCACGGAATTGAAACAAAATTGAAATAAGTTCCCCCTCTGGAATTCAGAAACGACTAACCAAAATACTAACATGGACGAGCAGAAGACCCGCCTCATTGTTCAGTCGTGGACAAGGGTGTAGTAGTTGGAGAGAAGCTCTTCTCCTTGGCCGATGTCCCTGAGAGCAACGAGGACCACACAGCGCAGGGGCCTGAGAGCAAGAGGGCGGCGCCGTCAGTGCGGACAGGGGGACCGGCTAACCTAACACCCGTCTGTGCGGACAGGGGGAGCTAACACCCGTCTGTGCGGACAGGGGGAGCTAACACCCGTCTGTGTGGACAGGGGGAGCTAACACCCGTCTGTGCAGACAGGGGGAGCTAACATCCGTCAGTGTGGACAGGGGAGAGCTAACACCCGTCTGTGGACAGGGGGAGCTAACACCCGTCTGTGGACAGGGGGAGCTAACACCCGTCTGTGTGGACAGGGGGAGCTAACACCTGTCTGTGGACAGGGAGGGCTAACACCCGTCTGTGCAGACAGGGGGAGCTAACATCCGTCAGTGTGGACAGGGGAGAGCTAACACCCGTCTGTGCAGACAGGGGGAGCTAACACCCGTCTGTGTGGACAGGGGGAGCTAACACCCGTCTGTGCGGACAGGGGGAGCTAACACCTGTCTGTGGACAGGGGGAGCTAACACCTGTCTGTGGACAGGGGGAGCTAACACCTGTCTGTGCGGACAGGGGGAGCTAACACCCGTCTGTGCGGGCAGGGAGAGCTAACACCCGTCTGTGTGGACAGGGAGAGCTAACACCTGTCTGTGGACAGGGGGGGCTAACACCCGTCAGTGTGGACAGGGGGAGCTAACACCCGTCTGTGGACAGGGGGAGCTAACACCTGTCTGTGTACAGGGGGAGCTAACACCTGTCTGTGCGGACAGGGGGAGCTAACACCCGTCAGTGTGGACAGGGGGAGCTAACACCCGTCTGTGGACAGGGGGAGCTAACACCTGTCTGTGTACAGGGGGAGCTAACACCTGTCTGTGCGGACAGGGGGAGCTAACACCCGTCAGTGTGGACAGGGGGAGCTAACACCCGTCTGTGCGGACAGGGGGAGCTAACACCCGTCTGTGCGGACAGGGAGAGCTAACACCCGTCTGTGCGGACAGGGGGAGCTAACACCCGTCTGTGGACAGGGGGAGCTAACACCCGTCTGTGCGGACAGGGAGAGCTAACACCCGTCTGTGGACAGGGAGAGCTAACACCCATCTGTGGACAGGGGGGGCTAACACCCGTCTGTGCGGACAGGGGGAGCTAACACCCGTCAGTGTGGACAGGGGGAGCTAACACCTGTCTGTGCGGACAGGGAGAGCTAACACCCGTCTGTGGACAGGGAGAGCTAACACCCATCTGTGGACAGGGGGGGCTAACACCCGTCTGTGCGGACAGGGGGAGCTAACACCCGTCTGTGGACAGGGGGGGCTAACACCCGTCTGTGCGGACAGGGGGAGCTAACACCCGTCAGTGTGGACAGGGGGAGCTAACACCCGTCTGTGCGGACAGGGGGGGCTAACACCCGTCTGTGTGGACAGGGGGAGCTAACACCCGTCAGTGTGGACAGGGGGAGCTAACACCTGTCAGTGTGGACAGGGGGAGCTAACACCCGTCTGTGTGGACAGGGGGAGCTAACACCCGTCTGTGCGGACAGGGGGAGCTAACACCCGTCTGTGTGGACAGGGGGAGCTAACACCCGTCTGTGCGGACAGGGGGAGCTAACACCTGTCTGTGCGGACAGGGGGAGCTAACACCTGTCTGTGGACAGGGGGAGCTAACACCTGTCTGTGCGGACAGGGGGAGCTAACACCCGTCTGTGCGGGCAGGGAGAGCTAACACCCGTCTGTGTGGACAGGGAGAGCTAACACCTGTCTGTGGACAGGGGGAGCTAACACCTGTCTGTGTACAGGGGGAGCTAACACCTGTCTGTGCGGACAGGGGGAGCTAACACCCGTCAGTGTGGACAGGGGGAGCTAACACCCGTCTGTGCGGACAGGGGGAGCTAACACCCGTCTGTGCGGACAGGGAGAGCTAACACCCGTCTGTGCGGACAGGGGGAGCTAACACCCGTCTGTGGACAGGGGGAGCTAACACCCGTCTGTGCGGACAGGGAGAGCTAACACCCGTCTGTGGACAGGGAGAGCTAACACCCATCTGTGGACAGGGGGGGCTAACACCCGTCTGTGCGGACAGGGGGAGCTAACATCCGTCAGTGTGGACAGGGGGAGCTAACACCCGTCTGTGCAGACAGGGGGAGCTAACACCTGTCTGTGGACAGGGGGAGCTAACACCCGTCTGTGCAGACAGGGGGAGCTAACATCCGTCAGTGTGGACAGGGGAGAGCTAACACCCGTCTGTGCAGACAGGGGGAGCTAACACCCGTCTGTGTGGACAGGGGGAGCTAACACCCGTCTGTGCGGACAGGGGGAGCTAACACCTGTCTGTGGACAGGGGGAGCTAACACCTGTCTGTGGACAGGGGGAGCTAACACCTGTCTGTGCGGACAGGGGGAGCTAACACCCGTCTGTGCGGGCAGGGAGAGCTAACACCCGTCTGTGTGGACAGGGAGAGCTAACACCTGTCTGTGGACAGGGGGGGCTAACACCCGTCAGTGTGGACAGGGGGAGCTAACACCCGTCTGTGGACAGGGGGAGCTAACACCTGTCTGTGTACAGGGGGAGCTAACACCTGTCTGTGCGGACAGGGGGAGCTAACACCCGTCAGTGTGGACAGGGGGAGCTAACACCCGTCTGTGGACAGGGGGAGCTAACACCTGTCTGTGTACAGGGGGAGCTAACACCTGTCTGTGCGGACAGGGGGAGCTAACACCCGTCAGTGTGGACAGGGGGAGCTAACACCCGTCTGTGCGGACAGGGGGAGCTAACACCCGTCTGTGCGGACAGGGAGAGCTAACACCCGTCTGTGCGGACAGGGAGAGCTAACACCCGTCTGTGCGGACAGGGGGAGCTAACACCCGTCTGTGGACAGGGGGAGCTAACACCCGTCTGTGCGGACAGGGAGAGCTAACACCCGTCTGTGGACAGGGAGAGCTAACACCCATCTGTGGACAGGGGGGGCTAACACCCGTCTGTGCGGACAGGGGGAGCTAACACCCGTCAGTGTGGACAGGGGGAGCTAACACCTGTCTGTGCGGACAGGGAGAGCTAACACCCGTCTGTGGACAGGGAGAGCTAACACCCATCTGTGGACAGGGGGGGCTAACACCCGTCTGTGCGGACAGGGGGGGCTAACACCCGTCTGTGCGGACAGGGGGAGCTAACACCCGTCTGTGCGGACAGGGGGAGCTAACACCCGTCTGTGTGGACAGGGGGGGCTAACACCCGTCTGTGTGGACAGGGGGAGCTAACACCCGTGAGTGTGGACAGGGGGAGCTAACACCCGTCAGTGTGGACAGGGGGAGCTAACACCCGTCTGTGCGGACAGGGGGAGCTAACACCCGTCTGTGCGGACAGGGGGAGCTAACACCCGTCTGTGCGGACAGGGGGAGCTAACACCTGTCTGTGGACAGGGGGAGCTAACACCTGTCTGTGGACAGGGGGAGCTAACACCCGTCTGTGCGGACAGGGGGAGCTAACACCCGTCTGTGCGGGCAGGGGGAGCTAACACCCGTCTGTGTGGACAGGGAGAGCTAACACCTGTCTGTGGACAGGGGGGGCTAACACCCGTCAGTGTGGACAGGGGGAGCTAACACCCGTCTGTGGACAGGGGGAGCTAACACCTGTCTGTGTACAGGGGGAGCTAACACCTGTCTGTGCGGACAGGGGGAGCTAACACCCGTCAGTGTGGACAGGGGGAGCTAACACCCGTCTGTGCGGACAGGGGGAGCTAACACCCGTCTGTGCGGACAGGGAGAGCTAACACCCGTCTGTGCGGACAGGGGGAGCTAACACCCGTCTGTGGACAGGGGGAGCTAACACCCGTCTGTGCGGACAGGGAGAGCTAACACCCGTCTGTGGACAGGGAGAGCTAACACCCATCTGTGGACAGGGGGGGCTAACACCCGTCTGTGCGGACAGGGGGAGCTAACACCCGTCAGTGTGGACAGGGGGAGCTAACACCTGTCTGTGCGGACAGGGAGAGCTAACACCCGTCTGTGGACAGGGAGAGCTAACACCCATCTGTGGACAGGGGGAGCTAACACCCGTCTGTGCGGACAGGGGGAGCTAACACCCGTCTGTGGACAGGGGGGGCTAACACCCGTCTGTGCGGACAGGGGGAGCTAACACCCGTCAGTGTGGACAGGGGGAGCTAACACCCGTCTGTGCGGACAGGGGGGGCTAACACCCGTCTGTGTGGACAGGGGGGGCTAACACCCGTCTGTGTGGACAGGGGGAGCTAACACCCGTCAGTGTGGACAGGGGGAGCTAACACCCGTCTGTGCGGACAGGGGGAGCTAACACCCGTCTGTGCGGACAGGGGGAGCTAACACCCGTCTGTGGACAGGGGGAGCTAACACCCGTCTGTGTGGACAGGGGGAGCTAACACCCGTCTGTGTGGACAGGGGGAGCTAACACCTGTCTGTGGACAGGGGGAGCTAATACCCGTCTGTGTGGACAGGGGGAACTAACACCTGTCTGTGCGGACAGGGGGAGCTAACACCCGTCTGTGCGGACAGGGGGAGCTAACACCCGT
The DNA here is from genome assembly GCA_963924515.1 of Vespertilio murinus. NCBI lineage: Eukaryota > Metazoa > Chordata > Mammalia > Chiroptera > Vespertilionidae > Vespertilio > Vespertilio murinus. Next base: position 452,348 of record OZ004705.1, read on the forward strand.
CTGTGGACAGGGGGAGCTAACACCCGTCTGTGTGGACAGGGGGAGCTAACACCTGTCTGTGGACAGGGGGAGCTAATACCCGTCTGTGTGGACAGGGGGAACTAACACCTGTCTGTGCGGACAGGGGGAGCTAACACCCGTCTGTGGGCAGGGGGAGCTAACACCCGTCTGTGCGGACAGGGGCAGCTAACACCTGTCTGTGCGGACAGGGGGAGCTAACACCCGTCTGTGGGCAGGGGGAGCTAACACCCGTCAGTGTGGACAGGGGGAGCTAACACCCGTCTGTGGACAGGGGGAGCTAACACCCGTCTGTGCGGACAGGGGGAGCTAACACCTGTCTGTGCGGACAGGGGGGGCTAACACCCGTCAGTGTGGACAGGGGGAGCTAACACCTGTCTGTGCGGACAGGGGGGGCTAACACCCGTCTGTGTGGACAGGGGGAGCTAACATCTGTCTGTGCGGACAGGGGGAGCTAACACCCGTCTGTGGACAGGGGGAGCTAACACCCGTCTGTGCGGACAGGGGGAGCTAACACCTGTCTGTGCGGACAGGGGGAGCTAACACCCGTCTGTGGACAGGGGGAGCTAACACCCGTCTGTGCGGACAGGGGGAGCTAACACCTGTCTGTGTGGACAGGGGGAGCTAACACCCGTCAGTGTGGACAGGGGGAGCTAACACCTGTCAGTGTGGACAGGGGGAGCTAACACCCGTCTGTGGACAGGGGGAGCTAACACCCGTCTGTGCGGACAGGGGGAGCTAACACCCGTCAGTGTGGACAGGGGGAGCTAACACCCGTCTGTGGACAGGGGGGGCTAACACCCGTCTGTGCGGACAGGGGGAGCTAACACCCGTCTGTGGACAGGGAGAGCTAACACCCATCTGTGGACAGGGAGAGCTAACACCCATCTGTGGACAGGGGGGGCTAACACCCGTCTGTGCGGACAGGGGGAGCTAACACCCGTCTGTGGACAGGGGGAGCTAACACCTGTCTGTGTACAGGGGGAGCTAACACCCGTCTGTGTGGACAGGGGGAGCTAACACCCGTCTGTGCGGACAGGGGGAGCTAACACCCGTCTGTGCGGACAGGGGGAGCTAACACCCGTCTGTGCGGACAGGGGGAGCTAACACCCGTCTGTGCGGACAGGGGGAGCTAACACCTGTCTGTGCGGACAGGGGGACCGGCTAACCTAACACCCGTCTGTGCGGACAGGGGGAGACAGCTAACCTAACCTGCGTGGGGTTCATGGCGTCACTGTGTCCACATCCCTTACTGCCTTCTCAGTGGATGCACTCGATCTCCTTGAGGCCATGCTGTCCCTGACGGAGGTGATGGAAAGGAGACTACGACATGTCATTTAAAAAGACCACAGGTCAATGAGTTTGTTTTTTTAACTTTCTTTTTTAAAATATATTTTTATTGATTTCAGAGAAGAAGGGAGTGAGGGGAGAGATAGCTAGAAATATCAATGATGATAGAATCCTTGATCGGCTGCCTCCTGCCTCCTGGGGATTGAGCCTGCAACTTGGGCACGTGCCTTTGCCTGGAATGGAACCCAGGACCCTTCAGACTGTAGGCTGACGCTCTGTCCACTGAAAGGTCCCAGGTTTAATTCCAATCACAGGAATGTGCCTTGGTTGTGGGCACGTCCCCAGTGGGGGGTGTGCAGGAGGCAGCTGATTGATGATTCTCTCTCATCGATGTTTCTAACTCTCTATCCCTCTCTTGCTCTCTGTAAAAAAATCAATAAATATATTTTAAAAACAAACAAACAAAAAACAAGTGATTACTTCTGAACACCTATGCTCAGATCCTCAAAATTGGTATCGCAAAAAAGCATTTAAAAATGATATTCATTACAAGTTTAGCATTTTTATTTTATTTTATTGATATTTTACAGAGAGGAAGAGAAAGGGATAGTTAGAAACATCGATGAGAGAGAATCATCAATCAGCTGCCTCTTGCACAACCCCTACTGGGGATGTGCCCGCAACCAATGTACATGCCCTTGACCAGAATCTAACCTAGGACCCTGCAGTCCACAAGTCGATGCTCTATCCACTGAGCCAAACCGGTTTTGGCAAGTTTAGCATTTTAAAATTAATTTGTATGTTTGTATTCTGCAAAGCTAGAAACATTACTTGAAATTAATTGGATTAAAAAATATTTTTTATGGACACACCAAGACATGTAATCTTTTTTTGTTTTGTTAATCCTCACCTGAGGATACATTTTCCATGGATTTTTTTTTTTTTTTAAGAGAGAGTGGGAAGGGGAGAGAAAGGGAAATACTGATGTAAGAGATACATGGACTAGCTGCTTCCTGCAGGTATCCTATTGATCTGGGGAATGAACCTGCAACCCAGGTATGTGCCCTTCATGGAGAATTGAACCCCAGACCAATTGTCCCATGTGCGGCTGATGTTCTAACCACTGGCCAGGACAAGAGGTATAATCTTCAATGTTCCTACTCATGTGGTGTTTCCTGTACTGGTTGGGCAGTAACGCATTATGCCCCAGAGTATGTTAAAGAAACGAAACATAAATACCCAACACACACACACACAAAGAGAAGTTACCAAGTTTTAAGTACCATTCATTTGAAAAGGACAATAGGATCCATACAAAATTAAGTTTGGCAACTCAGTGAAATGATATAAAGGTTACATTTTCCTACCACATTGTTGATAACTCCACAGAATCATTTTATTTTTTAATTTAAGTATAGTTGGCCTACTCCTTTTTTCACGATCACGTTTCCAAATCTAATAGTAGAAAGAGTAAAAGAAATCACGTGTAATTTGACCCCTTCAGTAGAGTACAAACATTTCTGAAGATTCTGTAGCTGGAAAAACAGTAGAATCACTTGAAAAAAACTTTGAGGTTGATACTATCTAGAATAAAAATGGGCAATAGCCCTAACCGGCTTGGCTCAGTGGATAGAGCATCGGTCTGCGGACTGATAGGTCCTGGGTTTGATTCCGGTCAAGGGCATGTACCTTGGTTGCAGGCACATCCCCAGTGGGGTGTATGCAGAAGGCAGCTGATCGATGTTTCTCTCTCATGGATGTTTCTAATTCTATCCCTTTCCCTTCCTCTCTGTAAAAAAGTCAATAAAATATGTGTTTAAAAAAAATCTTAAGTTATCATTTTTCACTAAAGAAACAATGTATCCCAAATTCTATACAGTTTTTTTTTTTTTTTAAAAGACAAAATGCTTTTCAGTACAGCTCAGGACAAGGCAAGCAGGCTCCTAGGGAGGCTCACCTTTGCTGGTCGCAGCTGTAGGTGGTGTTGGGGAGGTACTGCTTCAGTTCCACAGGGAAATTCGGGGGCACGTCGAACTCCTGATAGCAGACGTTGGCTGGTCTGTCTAGGAACGAGTGTGTAACTTTTAGAAACAGCCTCTTACTAGGCCACGGAAAACAGCACTGAATTCTGACACTCCTATGGATTTCTAAACTATGAGAACACGGGCAAGTTAATAATCCCTATTATGTTCTGGGCACTGCTGGGTTTTATATGTACAAAACATATATATAAAGTGTCCCCCAAAATGCATATACACTTTGAATAATTATAAGGGCAGTGTTTATTAAAATGCATTTCATGCCAAAACCAGTTTGGCTCAGTGGATAGAGCGTCGGCCTGCGGACTGAAGGGTCCCGGGTTCGATTCCGGTCAAGGGCATGTACCTAGGTTGTGGGCACATCCCCAGTAAGGGGTGTGCAAGAGGCAGCTGATCCATGATTCTCTCTCATGGATGTTTCTAACTCTCTATCCCTCTCTCTTCCTCTCTGTAAAAAATCAATAAAATATATTTTTAAAAAAAGTTTAAAAATGCATTTCATCTTGTAACGGAAGTCAGCTGTTAAAGCGTATCTATGTTTTTGGGATGCCTGTGTGTGTGTGTTGACTCAAGGCTCTTTAGAGCTGGCATGCTCAGCTCCTCTGTCTCTGGCTCTCCGTCACGTGGCACAGGAAGGAAGTACCACTTCTGTCTCTCTCACCCTATAGTGCCCACTTACCATTGGAACAATTGTTGACATACTGGCCTACTGCCAGGGGGTTCTGAATTTCCGACGTCAGCCAAGTGCTATCACTCATTCTCAAAGGGCCGAGTTGGTCCCTTCCACTGCAAGACCTGAAACAGGTGGGAGCATCAGCCAGGGGGACTGTTCTTATGGATCTCAAAATCCAAAAATACAAAACCAACCCTACAACTGACAAAGTGCAATCTCTCACAAAATCACTCACTATGGCAACCAATGCCGAAACCGGTTTGGCTCAGTGGATAGAGCGTCAGCCTGCGGACTGAAAGGTCCCGGGTTTGATTCCGGTCAAGGGCATGTACCTTGGTTGTGGGCACAGCCCCAGTAGGGGGTGTGCAGGAGGCAGCTGATGGATGATTCTCTTATTGATGTTTCTAACTCTCTTTCCCTCTCTCTTCCTCTGTAAAAAATCAATAAAATATACTGGTCAAAGTCATTGCTGTGTGGTTTCATCCCCTATAATGAAGCTCAAAGATAGGCACCAACTTACCTGTACACGACTTTCGATATTCCTTTGTCATTTCCATCAATGAGTACGCCATCCAAGCATCTAAAAATAAATGGATTTCCAATCGACTGGAAAAAGATTGGCTCATATTTCTGATATACTGTACCTGTCATACAACAAGACAAAGGGATATTACAGCAACATGTAAAACCCACTAACACCATGATAAGGACCTTTCTCTGGAACATATACGTAACATGTAAGAACTTGTTTTCTCAAACTTTCCTCTGATCTCTTACCTCCAACTTAGACTATCACATTCTCTTTGGCAATTTCACCCTCTCAAGAGGGCCCAATAGCAGAGCACAGAACCAAGGTGCCCACACAACTGGAAATGGGGCTTGGTTAATAAAATGTGAACACGTTTCAGACTCAGGTGTACAATCATGGGGTTTTAATTCATTTGAGAGACATCAATATGCCGTTCCACTCATTTATGCATTTGTTGGTTGATTCTTGTATGATCACACCTGCAACCCTAACTAGTCCTAACCCTAACCCTGAGTAATTCCTAACCCTCACTCTATGAGCTACCCAGCCAGCGCTGCTGTGTGTGTGTGTTTTAAAATATGTATCTATTATTGATTTCAGAGAGGAAGGGAGGAGAGTGAAACATCAATGATGAGAATCATTGATCGGCTGCCTCCTGCACGCCCCCCACCGGGGATGGAGCTCACAACCTCGACATAAGCCCTGACCGGAATGGAAACGGGGACCCTTCAGTCCGCAGCCCGACGCCCTATCCACGGAGCAAAAACCAGCCAGGGCTATTTAGTGACTTAAGTTCTATCTCCCACGTCCAACTCCGATCAGTTTTACATTTATCTGAACCAAACTGACCTATCCTCTCGTGCTTTCTAAGTGACACGTCTGAAGTCTGATCAGAGCAGGCCATACCATAATCTCCTGAATTTAAACACCGAGTAGAAAAATACCCTTAAAAGGAGAGCGCGAGTTCCCACCAGTGATTTACTAGCAGCTAATTGCCAAGCCCGGATTTAAAAACCCGTGGAAACCCGCGTTTCCAAGGCAAATCCTGGCGGCGCGGGTTCCAGGCTGGCTGTGTTCGGGCCTGTTTACGGGCTTGGGGGACCGTCCTGGCCGGGCGGGCGGCGCGTTACCGGGGTACATGGAGTACATGGGGTACATGGAGTACATGGGGTGCATTACCGGGGTACATGGGGCACATTACCGGGGTACATGGGGTGCATTACCGGGGTACATGGAGTACATGGGGTACATGGGGCACATTACCGGGGTACATGGAGACCACGGCGCCTCTGGGTGCCAGCCCTCGGGTGACGAAGACGCCGCTGCCGGCGGACGCCAGCGAGCTGGCCGCGCGGGCGACGCTGAAGCCCAGCGCGGCGAAGAGGACGTCCCCGGGGCTCGGGGCGCGGGGCCGCCGGCGGCCGCGCTCAGGCTCCTCCGCCCGCCGGCGGGGCAGGTCGCGGGCCCGGAGCGCCCGGAAGACGCGCAGCAGCGCCGCCAGCACCTCGGCGTCCGCGAGGACCTTGTCTCCGCGGGTCCCCGGCACGTCGCGGCGGGTCCTGGCGGGGGAGAGGCCGCTCAGCGCCCTCGGCGGGCGGGGACCCGGCACAGCGCCCCTTGGGGCTGGTGACCCCGCGTCCCGGTCCCACACCCCGGCCCCGGCCGACCGCGGCGCCCGGCCCCACGTCCCGGCTCCCGCTCTGTTCCCCGGGCCGGGGGGCCGGGTTCGGGGGCGGGGCCTCCGCAGGCCGTCACGTGACCGCCCCGCCGAGCGCCTCACGTGACCGCCGCCGCCGAGCGCCTCACGTGACGGCCTCCGGGCGAGGCCCCGCAGGAACTCGAGGAGCCGCCTCCCCGGTCCCTCTCCCCGGAGCGGGGGTGTCACCCCTCAGCGGCGGCTTCCCCGCCGTGGCCGGACCCGGCTGACTCTTCTGGGCAGAGTCACCGAGGCGCCAGTCTTCCGCGGGCCCCCCGCGGGCCGGTCCCACCCCTTGCCCGCCACTCAGTGACGCGTCGCCCCGCCCCGGCACCCCGTCTTCCCGCCGGCTCCGTGTCCGAACCCGGCACTCCCGCTTTTCGGGGTCTTCCGGCGCCTTTTTACCACCCACTCTCCGGCTGTTCCCGCAGCGCGGGGCTGAGGCGCGCGCACCGCGCGAACAACTCGGCTGGGCCTCCCGGGGCGCTCCCGCTCCTCACGACACCCGGGGAGGAGGCTCCGCACCTCACGCTGCAGGCGTCTCCCTCTCCCCAAAGTTTCTCTATTCGGTCCGCGCCCGCCGCGAGGGACCAGCGGCACCGCGCGCGGGCGACCCCTGCCGGCCGGCCCGGCGGCGCGGGCGCCACAGGAAGTAGGCCTCAGGCCCGCCCACCCAAAGCCGCAAACCCCGTGCGGCCCCCGCCCACCGACGCCGGCCGCTCAGTCCTGGCCCCGCCCACCTAAGCCCCGCCCCCAGGAGCCTGTGGTGTCATAGACCCACCGGCCGCCGGAAGCTCCTCCTCCCCGAAGCCCCGCCCCTATCGGCCCGCGGCCACCGGAAGCTCTGCCTGCTGAGGCCCCGCCCACCCCGGGCCCGCGGGCCTCCGGGGGCGCCTCCCGGCGGGAGGGAGCGCCCGCGGCGAGCGCCTCGCCCCTCACCTGGGGTTGTGGTTGATGTTCAGCGCGATCCAAGGCACGAAGCGGTACCTGTAGCGGTGCCACCACTGCCGCAGGCCCCGCAGCAGGCGGCCCGGCATGGCGGCCGGGGGCGCCCGGACGGACGTGAGCGCGCCCGGCGGGGCGGGGCGGGGCGGGGCGGCGCGAGTCCCGCCCTCGGCTCGGCGTGGGCCCGGCCGGCGGCACCGGCTGTGGGGCTCCAGCCTGCGGTCATTTTGAGGCGGCGGCGGCGGCGGGAGGCCGTCTCCCCGGCGGGCCCCGGGCCGGAGCCCCGGGCTGCCCGGCCTCGGCTCGCACGTCCGGCGAGGCTCTCCGGGGTGAGTGTCCGGCCCGCGCCTCGCCCCCCCCTCCGTGTCTCCTCAGCCCGCCCGCCCCGGCGGAGGAGCCGCCAGCACCGCGGCCCGAGGGCGACGCCGCCTCAGAAGCTCGCCCGGACCGGACCGGGGCCCGGGGCTCCGCACCCGCCTCGCGGCCCCGCAGCCCGGAGAGCGGGGCGGGGCGAGGCCTGGCCGGCGGCGGATCGCAGGTCCCGCCGAGCACCTGCGGCTCTGCCCGCAGCAGACGCCTCCACCGCCCCTCCTCTCGTTCATCCATTTACCTGAGGAGAACCAGGCTCCCAAAGCCGGGGTTCCCTCCAGTTTCTGTCTTATTTCTGTGTGTAGGGACCTAGGTCAGAGGTCAGAAAGAGGCCAAATCCAGCGTATGAGTCACGTCGTGCTGTGGTTCATAGTAAGTTCGTTCCCGGTGTTTAAACGCCGGGATATCGCACATAAAACCTAGATTTCCAGCTTCTTTTGGAAATTTGGAGGCTTTGGAACACGGCTCCCCTCTCCCCCCTCCCCTCTTCCAACGTGGACACCCCGGCCCCTTAGACCCAAATTGGCAAGGAGCACCCAACACCTGGCAGCGTCCGCCCGCTGAGGACATGCTAGCCCCGGAGGCTGAGTCTGCCCCCTGCTGGTCACACACGGACTGAGCACCCAGTGTGCCGGGCCTGGCATACACATCAGTTCTCTTCTCCCAACATGTCCCTTTCCTCTGGCAGATGCAGAAAGGGAGGTTCCGGAAGCCACGGGTTGGTTACACTGCTGGCAAGTGGCAGAGCCAGATTCAACCCAGGTCATGTCTGAAACTCAGTGGCACCAGGTCCGTCAGCACCTCCCTAACATCCAGGCATCATGACGTGAACCTACAAAGCTGCCTGACATCGGAAGACGGCCGTTCTCCTGTTTCTGTTGGTCACTCGTTCCCCAACGGCAGCATTGGTGCCGTTGCTCTGTACAGGATTGCTGTACTGGTTCACAGACGCACTCACTGGCACTTTAGTGTGGGCACGAGACCCAATATTGTTTGAGTCTATTTGGCCTGCAGTTAATATTTTCCTAAAATGACGAACACGTGCCCTTTATACAGAAACTTAACCTAGACTCGAAAAACGGCTGGTGACCTCAGCTACTCAGTGATGTCTCTTGCTGCACAGGGTCGGATCAGTGTGTTTCTGATTCTGATTCATGTGAGAAATGACTGCTGAGCAGAACTAGGAAGGACAAAGTAGAAACTGCAACCACAAGGTATGATCTGAGGCTAAATCTGCACAGCTGCCTGAGCTCCTGTGCAGCCAGACCTGCAGCAGGAACAAAATCAGGTCTCCTCTGGTCAGATGGAGCAGTCACTGTGCTCCAGTGTGCCTGACACGGCAGTGAGGGAGCCTTCTTTCTTCCCACAAGCGGAACAAGGAGGGCAGATGTCCTGCTTTAAAAAAAATGCCATATTAAAAAAAGTTTTTTGGTTTTTTTAATGCTGTAGTATATCAAGGGATATGTAAATAGAACTGATTGAATTTGCCTATGGTGTCTAGAACTGGGAGATATTTACGTGGATGTTTATAATGTCAATGGCCAGGGAGACCTCAGGAATAGTTCTGGACAGAATGAGACTGAAGAAACAGGACACCTACGAGCAGCACATGACCTTGTTTGCTCTCAAGGACCTAATGGCAGCTGGCCAAACCTAATCAGGGCCTCTGGTTAGATGAGAGTTCTTTGTGGTGTTCTCACAATCTCCTTATAAGTATGAAATTATTTCAAAGTAAGTAAGAATAACAACTTTTGTTCAAAAACTTTTATTTACTATAAAGACAAAACACCAAAATAGGTACAAATACTATAAAATTGGTTCAATGGGGTAAAAATTTTAATTAAAATATCTCAATATATTTAAAATAACAAAGGATACATTTAAGCCAAATTTTCTTAACCCAGAGATTTTTTTGTAACATTTGCTTTACACAGTAAGGTGCTAATAGAAGTTAGCCCTTAAGCCCTGGAAGTCTTAGGAATCATAGTCACACAGCAAATATAATTTCATTGTGAAAGTGAACTTTGGTAGAAGAAAAATCTATAGGACACCTGAGGTAGTAGAAACTGGAATACACAGCAGTAGACGTTATTTACAACTTGAGTACCACATAACATAAAGAACAAAAATAATTACACAATACAATTTTCAGTCCAGCTTTGATCCAAAGAAAATAAGAACATTACATCACATTTGCATTGAAAACAAAACAAAAACAAAACACCACAATTACCAGCAAGCTGAGGGAACTGCACACACACTCAAACAATGGGCTTCGACATGCCGCGCTGTCTGAGCTTGCACTCTGGCGGGCATGGTGATCTGCAGAGTAATACTGATGCGCTGCGGTTCCTCAGTATACAGTTTACATTGCTGTCAGACCGGATTCGTCTGACCAGTGATCTTCCAGTAATAAAATGGCAAGAGTGCATCCTTTAAAGCCTGCACGTGGGACTTGAAACAATCTCATTAGACTGCGAAAATGCCAAGTAGTCAAAAAAGAGGAAATAAAAAAGAAAGTCAAGTACAACACATTTAGAGCTACCAAACTTCACATTTCGGTACTATTTTTAACTCTTCAAATATTGCCAATCTTCCAAAACACAGGAATGTAAAATTTCACTAAGAAACACATTCACATTTTAAAAACTGCCTTTTAAAAATTATATGCAATATATCCCTGCAAACTTACCTGGTAAGTTATTTGTGACTTCCAATTTGTGATGTACATTTAAAATGCAATCTGTGTAGCTTATTTAGTTTATCCTGAGTCTTTGAGAATAACCAATTCTATCATCCCACCATGATTCAACTGGCTTCTGAAGAGTTAAAACTTAATCAGTACTTGATTTAGAGACTCACAAAAAAAGGATAAAGAGCTGCCATTTTCCTTCAGGATTTGAATTAAACTGAGACAAAAACCATTAGATAATTGTGCAGGATCCAGAGAATTAGTTTGTAATTCAGTTCACTTTTTTATGAGGACATTTTCCAAGTTCAAAGCAAACTTCTAGTTTAAAAACACTATCACTCATTGGTGGTTGAGGAATGAAGTTAATTTTTTTTTCATTCTCTACCAGGGCCACCTGTGAAGAGAAGGAAAACAGCAGCTCCCCTCTCGCTCACAGCGGTGGCGACTTCCACACGAGTGAGACTTAGATGGCGAAGCTTCCTACAAATGAAATCAATTACAGAAACTCAGATTCCAAGGTAACCTTTATCTTGGCTCGCTGCCTCACTGAGAACAGTTGCTTTTCTCTGAATTTACGGTTAGCCTGCACCAGAGAGCAGTGATGGACTCAATGAAGGTAGTAGTAAAACCCAATTTAAAAAAGCAAAATTCTGTATTAAAAAACTCTTGCCACAGCAAGATATTCAACAAACTCTAGTTCACACTTATTTCTATTTTTTTTTCTGGATTGAAAAGATCACCTTTCCCTGAATATTAAACAAAAAATGAAGGTGAAATTAAAACGTAGAACCATGATTTCCAAAAACGAAATGAATGGGCCAACAGTAAAATGCACAATGAACCACAATTGTCCAGGCTTTTAAAAAAATAGAGGTCAACTGTGGGTCATAAAGAAGTTATCAACTTTAAAAAATATATTTCTTTACTGCTAATTATAGCATAGTCTGACCTAAAAAGAGGCAGATATTGATTTATATAGCCAGTGACAAAAAACTGCACAAAAGCAGACCCCTGCTCATGATTGCGATATGAAATGGAAGAGTAGTTGAGACAGTAAAACAGATCCTGAGCCCCTCAGCTGCTAATATTGCTGAAAAAGTGCTCTGAGAGAAATAATCATAAAACTATGCTTCTGTTACTTGTTACTTAGTCATGCAAACTCCTTGCTGTCCTGTCGCCGAGGGCCAGTCCCTGGAAGGCACGGTTTGCATTCGGCACAGGTGCAGACTCAGCTTAGGTACAGACATGATTTGTCAATCACATACTTAGGTAAGGGCTCCCCATGGGGCGCGTTCATAGCTGTCCAGTGGCAGGAAGGCCAGCGGGTTATCACCGTGGTCCCACTGATGTGCTTCTCCACTGAGCACCTGTCTGTGCGTCTGTCTGCACAGCTGGCTACCACGTGGTGCGGAAGACCGGGTGCTTCAGCAGCTCCCTTGACGGAGGTCTGTCCTGAGGTTGAAGTTCTAAGCAGCGAAGAGCCACGTCGCGTAACCCGGGAGACAAGTGTGACGGGATCGATGGGGCGGTCGTCGCACTGGCGATCTGTGGTAGAAACATGGGGGACTCCTGACTCAGAAGTGCCAGAGTTCGTGGCCCCTGCACATGCGTCCTCCGCATGGAGGGCAAACCAGGGGGAACACTGCTAATGGTGTGAGGCAGAAACTCGTCATTGGATGGAAGGATCTTTCTAAGAATCCTTCAAACTTTAGGGCATTAGAACTTGATCAACTGCATCCAGTAAGGTGGATCTGCTTTGTTTCTTACTGTCTCAAATGCAAGGCCAAGTGCATCCAAGTGATCAGAGGTAAAGTGCTCACTCAATGAACCTGCTCTCCAGAAGCTGTCCCCGAGGCTTCCTGCACAGTGTCTACTGTTTCAGCACAGAGAGTGAGAAAGACTAAGCCCTGCCAGTCACTAAGAGCATCAGAAACCCTGCCTGGTTTCCTCAGGCGGCCACAGAAGACAGGAGTGAATGTGTGTGCTGGGTGCTTCCTCAGGCCTGGGGCTCATCTCCGTGTCCTCATCACAGTCCGGGGAAGTAGGTGCTGTATCACACCTGCCTTATAAACCACAGCAAAACGGCAGACGGAACAAGGCATTTTCCTGCTCTGTGGCTACCAGCAGGCCCAGAATAGGTCTGTGCACTCCCAAGCCCAATCTTTTACCCAGGAACCTGACCGACTCAAAACTAACAATCTGCTCTGATCTCTGGTGGAAATGAACAGGATGGACTTGAGCTGTCAAAAAGGTAGAACAGACAGGATTTGGAAAATGACTTTAATTTTAAAAATTGATTTTAGAGAGAGAGGAAGGGGGCAGAAATGAAGAGAGAAAGGCACATCAATTTGTTGTTCCTCTTACTGATGCATTTATTGGTTGCTTTTTGTGCCGATTAGAGATTGAACCTGCAACCTTGAAGTATTGAGACAACTGAGCTACCTGGCCAGAGCAAAGGTGTGAGTTTTTAAAATGTAGAAAATAGTAAACTGGAATCTAGAAAACGTGTGGGTTGTACACAATATGTGAAGAGCTTCAAATTTTAAAATTTGCAAGTCTGACAGGGATATCTATGTGCCTATTTCAGTTGGGAGCAATGGCTCAGTGTTTGCTAATTCACTGTCTGCAACATCTTCACAGAACGTCACTGCCTGGAGGAGTGAGGCCTGGCTGTCTGCCATGGGCGGTCCTACAGGTGTGCACACAGTTGTTTGAGGAAAGGTGTGCCTTCGTGTCAGATTGACAGTTAACCATGAGTGTCTGCTTGCTGCCAATTTTAGCAGAAAGAAATAGTTTTCATCTCATAATTACCTTAAATATCAAAGCGAGATGATTGGAGTGTTTCTCTGCATTCCAAGGCGGTTTAGCACAAGCCATTTCTATGATGGCACAGCCGACACTCCACACATCACAGCTCCTCCCATACTGCTGACCTCGGAGGACCTAAAAGAAAGCCACCCTGTAGTTAGGATTCTAGTTTTTCACTTCAGAGCAAAACAAGGAACAAACAGCAACTCCGCGGATGATCTGATGTCTCGTTTATTTAATTAAAAAGCTTATTAATTGATGTGGCACAGATATTTTAGAGGACTGAGATCCGGAAGAGTCATGAGTAATCACAGAATTCAGCGCTGCCCAGTGCACTTAGTAAGTTACGGGGCAAGAGGGCAGTGAGAATCACTGCGTGAGCACCAGGAGTCTGACCACAAAGCAGAGGCCAAGTTCAGAGCAGCAACAGCAGCGCTTGCTTATTCTGACCTGCCTCGGCTCACCTCCCTCTGGCACAGAGAGAGCAATGTAAAAAGTCTCTAACAGGCGTACTTTGTTTACTACAAACAACTGCTATCCATTACCCAACAAGACTTCGTTAGAAATAGCCTTCAAGCAACTCTATTAAAACGTTTCTTTTAAAATTTTGTTAAGACAAGATGGAAAGGCCGGGATTAGGGTTTGAAATTAAGGATATCATTAAAGCCTCATGCTTAGGGTCATGGGCTTCTAACTGGTAAGCACAGACTGGATAACACTGCAAACTAATTTGGTATATTTTCTCCTGCCCCACACTAGCTGCTTCTCACCTCAGGCGCCATAAATGCGATTGTCCCCAGCAACTGTCCCTGAAACTCTCCTGCGCCAGTTCCCTTTGATGCCAGCCTGGCCGCCGCCCCGAAGTCTGCGATTCGCAGTCTCTGACCTGTGCTGTCAATGAGCAGGTTGGCACCTGTCGACAAAAACAGCAAGTGAGCGTGTATGTTAACACACCAAAGGGCAGATGACACACTCTGTAAAATACTACAACGACAGAGGACAAAGACAAGAAGTGGATCACATGACAGGTTTGGTTACTCCTCCTCTCTGCTCACTCCTTCCTGCCAGACACACAGGTCGCTGCAGTGTAAACACCGCCACAGCCTCAGTGGGACAGCTGACAGAGCACCAGGCACAGGGAGACAAGCAGAGGTCCAGGGAAACCAGGTAAGTGCTGAACCTTTAATAGAATGATTCCCTGCCCTGGCTGGTTTGTTCAGTGGAGTGAGTATCGGCCTGTGGACCAAAGCGTCTGGGTTTGATTCCGGTCAAGGGCATGTACCTTGGTTGCAGGCTCTTCCCCAACCCAGGCCCTGGTTGGGGCACATGCAGGAGACAACCAATTGATGTGTCTCTCACATCAACATTTCTCTTGTCTTTCCTTTTCTCTTCCACTCTCTCTAAAACCAATGGAAAAATATCCTTGGGTGAGGATTAAAAAATGAATAAAAGGAAGAAAGAAAAAAAAGAATGATTCTCAACAGAAATCTTTCCTCAAAGTTCAAGATTTAGCATCATTTATATTTTCAGACAAAATTTTGTTGAAACATACTAACCTGGACCAATTCAAATGACTGTAGTTTCATAATTACAGCTTTAATAAAAATTAGTATTAAACTCACTGTGGAGAACAGTATGGAGCTTCCTCAAAAAACTGAAAATGGAACTCCCATTTGACCCAGTAATCCCACTACTAGGAATATACCCCAAGAAACTAGAAACACCAATCAGAAAGGATATATGCACCCCTATGTTCATAGCAGCACAATTTACAATAGCTAGGATTTGGAAACAGCCTAGGTGCCTGTCAGCAGATGAATGGATCAGAAAACTATGGTACATCTACACAATGGAATACTATGCTGTCATAAAAAGGAATTCTCATCATTTGCAGTAACCTGGATGGAATTGGAGAGCATCATGCTGAGTGAAATAAGCCAGTCAATGAAAGAGAAACACCTCATGACCTCACTCATTTATGGATATTAAAGAACATTATAAACTAATGAACAGAAAGATATAGTGACAGTAAAACAACAAGCAGACTGTCAAATGACAGCGGGGGGGGGGGGGAGAGATCTGGGGGAGATAAGAGATCAACTGAAGGACTGTTATGCATGCATATAAGTACAACCAAAGGACACAAAACTCTGGGGAGGGAGGGCATGGGGCAATGGTAAGCTATGTACACATATAATACCTTAATAAATTTTAAAAAAGTGAAAAAAAAATAGTACTAAACTACTTGAATAAATTATGTCAAAATCAAAGCTGCTGTTAATTAAACTGCAAAAGACTGGAAAGGATTTTTCTTGAAAGTTTATAATATTGCCATTATTCTAAATAAAACCGGGAACAGGAACTTTTGGGGAGGCAGTACATTATAAGATCAAGACCAGGACCGGAGAGCTGATTCTGTATGGTTTCCCATCTGTTGTCTTCAGAAAAGTCACAGCCTCTCTGAGGAAGTCAGGTCAAGTGACTGAAGATTCCTTCACTGCTGATGTTTTGAGTGACTCAGGAGAAACAGTCCTCTGGTTGATTTCACGTTTGAAACTAGCAGCAAAGGTCCAAGTTTAAATTTACATTTGTTTTCTATTTATTGCTGGTGAACAACAATGAAGGAATCCCTATCTTTTTTATTTTAAAATATATTATTGATTTTTTTACAGAGAGGAAAGGAGAGGGATAGACAGTTAGAAACATCGATGAGAGAGAATCATCGATCAGCTGCCCCCTGCACACCTCCTACTGGGGATGTGGCCGCAACCAGGTACATGCCCTTGACCAGAATCGAACCTGGGACTTTCAGTCCTCAGGCCGACTCTCTTTCCACTGAGCCAAACCGGTTTCAGCAGGAATCCCTACCTTTGACATCTCTGTGGATGATCTGGTTTTCATGGAGATAGGAGAGGCCTCGAAGTAACTGCTCAGTGTAGTTAATGACCACTGATTCCTTGAAGGCTCCGTATTTACTGAGCAAATGAGCCACAGATCCGCCTATAAGACAAACATAAAATAGTAATAATTATTGTAAACTTAAGGCAGAATTAAAATTATTTGTTACTTTTTGGTTACATAAGGTTGCACTTGATGAGTGCACGTTCATTTTTGAAATGTTCATTTATATTCTGCACCAGGAAGTGCAACTGATTTAAAAACTAATACATTGAAGTAATCTCAGAACCTTTTAGGTATTTTTATGGAACCCTCATGAACTAGTTTTCTGAAAGCTTTCAAAGTTAACAATTTTGGGTGAAAACTATTTCTGAAATGTACAATTACTTCTCTGTCTTTTTGACCAAGATTTAAAAGAATATATTTTTATTGATTTCAGAGAGAAAGGGTGAGGGAGAGGAGATAGAAACATCAATGATGAGAGAGAATCATTGATTGGCTGCCTTCTGCATGGCTCCTATTGAGGATTGAGCGTGAAATCTGGGCATGTGCCTTGACCAGAATCGAACCCAGGACCCTTCAGTCCACAGGCCAACACTCTGTCCACTGAGCCAAATGGGCTAACGGCCAAAATGTCTTTCTTAATGACCTGAGTAAACAGTGCTAACATATTATTGAGCAGAAGGGAAAGAGAACAGTACGAAGCAGAAGACCCAGAGTTGGGCTTGATATCCTATTCATTAGTTCTAATCTGGGGCAAGCCAGCAGCTCAGTGAACCTCATTTAAAAGTACTTATAATCTCAAACTAAATACAACAATCAACCCAGTACAACCAGCTTCAGAGACTATATGAAAGAACTGATCTGCAGAGGCGCAGATCATGGCGCAGATCCTGGCTCACCTCCTCCCCTGAGCACAATGGAACCACAACGATACACAGAGCAATCACGGCTGAGAATGACCTGAAGATGAACTGAGAAGAACCTCTACACCAGGATATAAAAAGACGCAGTGAAACAGTAGTAAGGCAGAACTGTGGTCGGAACAGGGCCCACACCCCGCTGTTATGCCATGAGGAAACCGCACCAGGAGGATGGGTTCTCCCTCACATTATGGGAAACAGAGCCCGTCAGCCTGAGGGCAAACCTCGCCCACTGGCCTGCCCACAGCACTCACGGCCAACTACATAGGAGGGTGCACTCAGCCCACACAGCGAACACCCGGAAGCACCAAGATTAGCGCACTGGGCCCCACAAGACGTTTTCTACATAAGATCGCTCTTCTGAGACTGGGAAGTACAACTGGCCTACCTACCAGTTACATCAATGGACAGATCATCTTGACAGAAAATCAACAAGAAACAGTGGCCTCATGTGATACATTAAACTACATGGACTTAACTGGTATTTTAAAAGCATTTCACCCAAAAGCAGCAGAATATGCTTTCAAGTGCAGAGGGCAGATATTAAGCCACAAAAGAAGTCTGAATACATTAAGAAGATTGGAATCATATCAAGCATCTTCTCCAACCATAGCAGTATGGAACTAAAAATCAAATTACAGGAAGAAAACTGCGAAAAACACATACACACGTACACACAGAGACTAAACAACATGCTACTAAACAATCAAAGGAAATAAAAACAGTATCATGAGACAAAATAATCAAAATAGAATGTTATTCTAGCATAAAATCAGATATATAAATCAATGCAACAAACTAGGAAGATCAGAAATTAACCCACACTTATATGGTCAATTAATCTACGACAAAGGAGGCAGGAATATACAATAGGGACAAAAAGCAGTCTCTTCAATAAATGGTGTTAGGGAAATAGGAGCATTCTCTTCTACCATATACAAACACATAAACTCAAAATGGCTTAAAGATTGAAAAGTAAGACCTTAAACCATAGAACTTCTAGAAGAAAATAAATATAGGCATAAACTCTTTGACATCAGTCTTAACTATTTTTTTGGATATGTTTCCCTCAGGAAAGGGCAGTAACAAAAAAAACAAAACACAAAAAAATGGGACTATATCAAAGCAAGTTTTTACACAGTAAAAGAAACCAACAAAACAAAAAGGCAACCCATTGAATGAAAGAAGATATTCACAAATGGTACTTTTTATAAGGGGTTAAGATCTAAAATATATAAAGAACTCCTATAACTCAACACCAAAAAAGTAAACAATAAAAAAAGAAAACCAAACAATCCTATTAAGAAATGGGCAGAGGACTCGAGTAGACATTTCTTTAAAGAGGACATACAGATGCTCGACAGACATAAGAAAAGAGATGCCCAACAATCACTAATAACCAGGGAAATGAAAATCAAAACCACAGTGAGATATGCCTTTACACCTGTCAGAATGGTTATCAAAAAGACAACAAATAGTAAGTGTTGGCAAGGATGTGGAGAAAAGGCAACCCCCTGTGCACTGTTGGTGGGAATGCAGACTGCTGCATCCACTGTAGAAAAGTGTGGATTTTCCTCAAAAATAAATGAATAAATAAAATTACACATGATCCCGAAAGTCTTTTATCTAATAAGTCACAGGGATCTAGTATATAGGTTAGGAACAATGGTCAACAATATCTTAATTTTGTATGGTGACAGATGGTTACTAAACTTAGTGTGGTGATCACATTGAAAAGTATGTAAAGGTTGAATCACTATGTTGTACCCTTGTACACATACTGTACGTTTATATATGTTGTACCCTTTATATATGTTGTACCCTTGTACACATACTATACGTTCAATTAAAAAGAAGAGCTGATTTGTAAATAGATATACACTCTCCAAACACAAAAGGTCTAAGAAGTTAAACCAAGCACTTATCTACTGATTCCATCCTAAGTTTTAGTTTTACTATGTACACTGCATAATACAAGATAAACATAGTCTTCGTTTGCTAAAGTGGATGACAAGGTTCAACTTGATGCTCCAGTGCTAGTTTACCTTGAGTAAAATTTCCAAGTTACACATTAATCGATTTTAGTTTCACACTTTCATGTTAAATCATCTCTTAAACCTGTCCAATTAATGAAGGCTACCTGGGAAAATATGGATTCTATATCTACCAGGTTTCAAAAAAATTATTCCTTTAAAACAGTGTACAAAATCATTTTAAAAGAAACACTGAAAAAGTTTAAAAGGTAGGGGGGTAATGAATGTTTCAAGTTTAAGTGAAAGACAACACAAATATTTGCAGCCTGTCATACATTAGAGGTGATTTGTGTAAACTATTTAGTAAAAATCAGTGTTCATGAAAACGTTTTTCCTAAATATCAAGCAGAAAGTTAAATCCGTGTATGATGTTCACGACTTAGGACATGAGCACACCTGCCATCCACTCGATGAAGAGGTTGTAATTGCTCTTCTCACAGGTGGCTCCCAGCATCCTGATGATGTTCGGGTGGTTCAGGTGGCTCATCATCCTGATCTCCTCCCTCAGTGCCTCCACGACTTCTTCCTGCTCCGATGACGTGTTTCTGACATATGTCACCTGTTGCAATAAACACGCGGACAGCGTTTTCACACTGCTGAGCTTCTGTTTACAGTTCTCACTAACAATCTGATCTAAGTGGGCAAATGCAAATTAGCTTCTATATTAACAGCAATGGCATTTACGCTCATGGGTGCAGTGTAGATACTTTACCAAAAAATCTTTTAAATAATAAGAATCTAACTTTAGAAGCAATGAAATAAAAGGAAAATGACCCCAAAAAAGGAATATAACCCATCTTCCTAAACTGTCTGAAGACAGAGTGAAAGTGAGAAAAGCCCCATGATTTTAAAGTGGAAGCTTTGCAGTCTTCTCATGTTGATCTGCATGCTCACTATAAAAAGTGAGCCCGGAGCCCTGGAGGACCTGCACCCTGGTCTTGCTGGCGAGTAGGAAGCTGCTCTGGGTGTGATAAGCACGGCAGCAGCCCGGCTGGCAGAGGCCCTGGGTGCGTCTCCTACAACCCTGCTCCAACCATAGCAGAGCTCACGGCCGAGGCAATGTCTACTCTGACCTTCAGGTCTCTGAAAACGCAGAGAACGAAGCACATACACACAGGACACATCATCTCAGTCGCTCATGCTCCCCTGTGATCGCCTTCGTCATGTCCATACTCACTAGCTGCTTACCTGTTTCACGGCCATTAAAGTCCCGGTCCCCACGTCCTGAGCCTGGTAGCAGGAGGAGAAGGCCCCGAGGCCGATCTGCTGGCCCTTCAGCCAGTCCGAGTCCTCCCGGTACGGCAGCTTCGCTTTGGTGTGTCCTGGAAGGGTCTCTGGCGTCTGTGCAGCAAAGGAAAGCAGCTCTTTACTGTTAGGAGGAAGCCTGAGCAGTGAACTGGACAACACTACTGTTCGGTCTGGTTCCCGAGCCACCACTGAGCTGCGGAATGGACAGCTGGGTGCCATGCTCAGTGTCCACAGAAACGCCTCTGAGATAGGCAAGGACTTATCAGTTTCCACAGCAACATAAACACTCTGATTCCACATGCAAGACCCGCTTCTAGTGATGAACTGGTCTGAACCAGTTTATCGCACGTGGTCTGAGGACGCGCCCAGCCTCCCCAGAGCGTACTTACGTCCTGCTGGATGATGATGACGTCCTCTCCGTTCTCCACCTGCAGCTGAGGCACCACAGGGAGGGCGTCCTGAGAGGCCGACATCGCCATGGCGATCGCCAAAGCTTCCTCCTCCTCAGCCTCCATCTTTTCTTTGCACTTCTGATTATGACTCACATCGTCTTTGTAGGTATCATCACTTTCGTCCTTTTCAGGAGAGAGGACAGCAACCTCTGACTTAAAAGTCACTGTGGTGTCAGCGGAGGGCATGGATGCTTCGAGCAGGTCCTCGATGCTGGAACTGAGCTCGGTGCTGGCGTCCAGCCGGCTTTTGTCCTCCACCGGGGTGAACACCGTCTCCTCGCTGGGGATCACGGCGCTGCTGCTACTGCTGCTACCAAAGCTGTCGCCACCCTCGGAGGCCGCGTGCAGGTCCAGGGTCATGCTGCCTGTTGTGGCATCGGCCTGTCTCACGGGGCTGCCAGGGGAGGGCCGAGAGGGCTTGGGCCTGTGTATACTACTACAGGGCAGGGGCCGGGACTGCGTGAAGATGGGGGAGAGCTTGTCCGAGTCTCTGTTTTCGGAAAAGTTTCTCTGGAACTGCAGGGAAAACTTGCGATGTGGTGGAGGTGACGCGGAAGGTATGTTGTAGGGAAGGAATCCCTGAGGTCTGTGCTTAGAGGAGTCCCCGGGGCCCGATGGTGCGGTCTGGGCTGATGAAGCCGGGGTGGACGAGGGCAAGAGCACTGGCTGGGAGGGTGGGGACAGGGAAGAGGAGCTCAGACACTGGCTGAGGGGCCTGCCCTTTGCTTGCACCGCTGGCTTTGGCTGCTCCGTCGTTGCTGAACTAGGAGGCCCCAGGACAGTGCTGGCCAGCCGACTAGAGATGTCCTCCGAGCTGGCGCTCAGCCTCGAAGGGCGCAGTCCTCTTCCAGTTTTCTCCGCATGGTCTGGGCCCTGCCGAGGGCTGCTCCCTGGGGACTCGGGATGGCTCTCAGGGGCCGTCGCCTGCGGGAAGCTATCACGTCGGCCGCCCCAGGCGTCCTCGAGGCCCTGCTGGACGGCCTCGGCGATGTCCACCTCTTCTGCGATCGCCATCAGGCGGCGGCGCATCCGGGCGAAGTGGGTGGAGCTGGAAGCACTCAGCATTTCTAACAGCTTCACAAACACGGGGGGCACAGCGGTGACCATCCTTGCGGAACTCAGGTAGACCCTGCGCGCGAGCTTCCCGACCACTGCGTGGGCGTGGTCGATGGACTGCAGGGCGAAGGCCAGCAGGGACAGCAGCTTCTTATACCTGCAGAAAACACGTGTCACCCACAGTTATCACTGCAAAACATGCAAAGATGGCAATAATTATGCGTGTGCTTTCCAAAAATATAATCAAGGCCTAGACGTTTTTAAGTAACCAGCCCAGACTTTGGTTGTTAGTCAGACATTAGCAACCTACATGTTCCTCTGATTTCTGAGTCCCGTGCATCTAGACCGCGTCCATGGGGCGGGTGTGGGTGAGGCACAGGACTGGCACCCCCGGAGAGATTACCTGACTTCTATGGGCTCGGCGGGGGCCGCCTCGGCGCCCACAGTGTGCGGGTAGAACTCGGCGGGGAACTCCAGCAGCAGCCGGTCCACCAGGCAGAGGCGGCCCAGCAGCTCCTGCCAGTTGTTCAACTCCATCTGGTTCCCAAGAATACAATTTAAGACGTAATCCACACCACCAATACCAATGGAGCCTGCAGAAGGAAAGGAAGAGGAAGCGACTGAAACACAGGACGTTACCATAGAAAACAAAACGTGACCAAGTGGCACAGCCCAGTGCGCCGGGTCATCCTCACTTAAGAACCACTCTCTTGGGTTCACATCCTGTTTCTAATGGGAGCTGATGGACTCAAGTGCCAAAATCGCTTAGAAACCCTATAACTGCCCAACAGAGATGAGGAGATTCAACAGCTTGGGAAGGACCATGGTAATGTGCCAAGGAGAAGGGAAGAGTTGTTACCAGCTTTAAGTATTTCTCTGCCGACCGCCAGCTCCCCCGCTTGGCCTCTGCACAGCTCCAGCAGCGTGGACACGGACAGCTGGCTGGTGCGGCTGCAACGACAGGCGTCAGACGGGCTTGGGTGAGACACACGAAGGGAGCAGGCAGGCACGGCCTCAGGAGAAGGGGAGGCTCCCAGGACTGTGCCCTCTGCCTCAGAGCCTGCGTTCACGTCGCCGTACGTAACATGCACGCAGTTCACCCCACTCACAGTTGCCCCCAGGACCTCCGGGCTGACAGCCAGCAGATATGGGAAAGGGTGTGCTCTCATGTCACACTTTGTGAAAACAAAACTGAAGCGTCTCAGTGTTTCTTATGAGGTTCATTCAAGCGGCCAGGCAGGCTACCTGACTTTAGGAAGGTAGAAAGCAAACAACAGCATCCATGCCACAGAAGCAGTGGAGTCTCAGAAAATGCCTGCCCCAATGTGTGAACAACGATGATTCCCTATGCACTTCACAAGCTGTTCGCTTGCCCTGTTTTCAGACGTGTGTTCTCTCTGAGCAACCTGCCGTCTGTGGCTGTGAGCAGGGGCGACAGGCAGAAGGCCGGAGCCAGCACCTGGTTCTAAGACCTCTACAGACGAGGAACTCGGGGTAGTCAATGCTCACACCATGGAGGTCTGGGGGACATGGAGAGACGGGGCCATTCAACACCAGCTCCCTAGCCATGCTGGTCTTCCCCACTTGACAGGAAGGAATTGCATCTGACAAGCACTGCCGGGCTCATGTGGGCTGTCCCCACCTCCCTCCTGCGTGGATATCTGCCCCCAGGTAGGGCTGTTCTCATTCTTTGTGGATGTTTAAGGATAACACAGGGATGGATAGGATTGGGGGTGGGGTTACTGACATAATCAGAGTGAACGGTCGTAAGTAAAGGAAGAGTGCGTGACACAGAAAGGGTTTCTGTGGGGGTCCTGAAAACGAGGCGAAGCAGGCACAGTGACTTCATTGGTCCCTACGCCGTGAGACTCCCTAAGGTGAGGTCGTGCCTGTGGTATGTACACTGCGGGTCCTTACCAGTGGGACTTCAGATGACATGTCTAGAGGGGACCCCACAGCGAGCTCTGGCAGCTGTGACTCCGCCGGTCCCAGAGCCTCACTGAGTCACATGCCTCGGACCTTCCTGGGAGAGCCTGACCCACCGGGCGAGCCTGGCCCATCGGTGGCCTTACCTGTTGGCGTCTGCACACTTGACCAGGATGGTGTCCACGACCGGCCGCAGAAGCCGCTGCAGCTTGATCCTCTCAGCCAGGCTGTGGCAAGGTGTGTACACGAGCATGGCCCGCAGGGTTTTCTGAGGACGGAACGAACGGAAGGTCAGTTCAACTACGTCTGAGGAACATCAGGGCACCACGCTCCTCTGACGCAATGTGAGCAGCAGAACGAGCGGTGACAGGAATAGACGACAACTGCCATAAAACAATGACTGCAAACTCCGTGGTAGGAGAAGCTCTGAGCTATTTCTGCATTTTAAAGTCTGATTAATTTCAAAGTGAAAAGTCAAAAAAAGATTAAAAAAAAAAAAAAAAGACAGGAGTCACCCCGAGGGAGCTCCCCGGCCAAAGCAGGAGGAACCGAGCCCCAGCTGACGGCAATGGGTGGCTCAGGACTGTGGGCATGGGCTGTGATGGCTGTCGGCCACGTGGCCTTGCTCAGGTCTGCACACGCCCTGTGGTTTCATGGGGGACCGTCATTTTTGAGGAGAAAGTCCCAGCTACGAAGTGGCACAATGCTGCAGGTAGGAGGGGGAGGTGGAAGGTTCCTAGTCAGGAGTCCCCTTGTTCACTGAGCAGACCACAGGCCACAGTCCATGGTCCTGCACACCTGCAGCTCACAGCCACTCAGGACACAGCTGACCGAGAAGAGCCAGCCAGGCAGGTGTGGGCTGAGCGTCACATGTGCCTGAGGTTCGTTCTGGAAACAGTGGGAAGAGGCCAGAAGTTGGGCCAGGAACACGGGTCTGTCTTCTGTGCTGTGCTGGGCCTTACAGAGGCCACGGGAAATGCCTGAGACCCACTGGGAAGTGATGCTTCTCCCTGGATCATACAGACTGACTTCCGATGGCTACTGCATCGAAGCCCCCGGTCTGCCCCTGCGGACCCAGCGAGCCCCATGTGACTGTTCCCTGGTTTTAAGTGGACACGGCTCCTTCCTCAAGGAACTTTTCACAGCCCCGCCCACCCACCAGACATGTGCCAGGATATGCTGCAAAGGCAACAGAAACCCTGACCGTCTCCAAGCCAGGATAGCGAAATGATGCTCTAGGCAGAGCGGTGGCTCGTCTGCGCTCAGCACTCTGCTTAGGGTTTCTACTCCAAATCCTGGCGGTGACTTCACTGTCACAGGTGGGAGAGCTGGTCTGGGAGCCCTGCAGTCACACCAGCAGGTGGCACCCCAGGACGGAGCCGCGTCTCTACCACCTTGGCCACAGTCCAGACTGCCCACGTCATCCCAGTAACTAGCTGCTCATTACCGTGTCCTATGTGGAGGCTAACGCATGAGGCCACTCAATTCTGGACCCAAACTCGGGTTCAGAACCACTGCAGGCACTGCTCAACCAGAAATGCCTCAGGCACAGCGGTAGAGGAGGGTCGGGAAGTGACCGCTAGTGGGAACAGGAAAAATAGGAGTTTTCAAACCAAACTGAGTAGGAATTTTCCTATTGCAGTGGTTCTGCACTGGGGCATCGTGACCTCGGGACTTCAACAGACCCCCGATGTCCTGAGGGGGAGGAAAGAGTGCTCCCAGGACCAAGGGTGGAGGCCAGGGGTGCGGCTGAGCATCCTACCCGCACAGGACAACCCTGACCCAACGAAGGAGCTACGTAGCTCTAGAGTGCTGAGGCCGAGAACCTGTGTCCAACCTGCTCTCTACACAAAAGGGGAAGGTCAGACCAGCCTCACCACACCACCCACACACGGAGACTTCTCACGGCATGAGCCAGGAAAACAAAGGCGGCCGTAGTCTAGGTCATGGGCCTCGTCTGAGAGAACACTCCTGAGTCCACAGTGCAAAGTCTGGCCCCTCAATGGCCACTCATACGCATTTAACACGTAACTGGTCACTCTGCTGGCACCCCACCAAGTCCTGTGAGCTGGGTGCGTGTGAAGTAAGGAGAATGTAAAGCCGTGGACAGCAAGACATGGCTGCCCGGGGAGGAGAGTGAGCAGTCTGCAGGGAAGCCCGGCAGGGTCACAGTGGAGCCAGATGGAGGGGTTAAATGGAAACGGCAACTTCCTGGGATTATGGAATGAAGACAAAATTGGGATTGTCCCAGTTCCATTAGGTGATGTGTTATTGGGTCTTAAAATGCTACCTAGAAACAATGGAAAACCAGCCACCCGCCCCGACGCTAGGTTAGGAGGGAAGCTACTTACTAAAGCAGCAACGTACACTTTGTAGACAGGGTCGGCGCAGACCATGGACAGCACGCTGCAGCAGGCCCCCACCACGTCGCCTGCGGGCGGGGAGGGCGCGCTGCTGGCCCCGGCCCCCGGGCTGCTCCGGCCCCCGCTCCCCGAGTGCCCAGCGCTCTCCCCGTGGGCCAGCAGCAGCGCCCCGCTGACGTCGTGAGAGAGTCGCCGCAGAGCCATCTCTCGGATGTTCCAGTTTCTAGAAAACAAGCAGCCAACGAGCTCCGTCCCAAACACCTGCAACCAAACACAGAATCTCAGTGGGGAGAAAGGAGCGGCTGGAGCACTGGCGTTTCTTCCTACACGTATGCACACATATGTGTGTGCTTTAAACTTCAGAGAGAGGAAGGGATAGAAACATCACTGATGAGGGAGCATCATAGATCGGCTGTCTCCTGCACGTCCCACACTGGGGATTGAACCTGCAACCCGGGGATGTGCCCTGACCGGGAATTGAACCTTGACCTCCCGATTCATAGGTTGATGCTCAACCACTAATCCACACCAGACGATAGATTGGGCATTTCTTAAATCTTCACTGCACCACACAATTTCAAATATGTCCAGTCACTTAAAAACCATAAGAAGGAATCTGCTGGGTGCCTCAGCTGCTCGGAGTATTGTCCTGTGCACTAAAAGGCTCAAATCTCTCTCTCTCATATATACATGCATACATACATACATATAATATATAATATATATGTAATATGTATAATATAATACACACACACACACACACACACATCTTTCTCTCTCTGAAATCAATTAAAAAATCATAAGGAATTTTAGCCTCAAGTTGAACTGTAATCATCAGCTGCGGTGAACTCCGGAGTGACCTCCAGTGAGTAGATAGGCACACGCGTGTGTCACACTTATTTCTGTGCTTCTCCGCTGACATAGCAACACGGCAGGGCAGACCTTAGCTCCGTGTTTGGGTTGTGGGAGTTTACAGAGAAAAACAAGATCAAGAGAAGCCACCTCCAGAAAGGCACTAGGGGTGGGAGTAGGAGAGGCCTTGTACCACAGGTGACTGGTGAGTCACAGGCTTTTACTTGAATTCTGTCTTGTACAAAAGATAGCTAAACTAGACAAAACAGGCGGGACTATAACCAGTGAGTGAAAAATCAACACAAAAGAAAAGTTCGTGTTCATTCAGACCAGCCGAGGAGGATGCAACGCCTGCGTGAAGGTGTGTGTCACCACCTGTGAAGCCACTGGGAACCCGGCAGGAAGTGGTCGGGTCTCGAGATGATGGCCAATCAGCTACAGGCAAACTCCACACCTATGACAACTTACACGGACCATTTCTAAATATCAGAGGAGACAATTCTGGGAAAAACAAAAGACGTATTTACCTGTGTGTTTGTTATAAAGTGACATAAAAGCGAACAAATCGACTACAAATAGGGAACTGATTCTGCACCGGGCATGTTAGCGTATGGCTAAGCCCTAGTTCTGTCTCACGGGATCTTCTTCCTAAGAAGCTGGGAACATACAGCTCGTCCAACCTAGAGCTTCCGCAAAACAAACCAGACCACGGCCTGGCATCGCCCATATTTCCGTGTCAACGCCAGAGCTCTCCTGAGGACTCAGGAAGGAGCAGGCAAGGGCCTAAGCACATGCCATGCATGAACCAGGAAAAGAAAGAAGATACGTTCACTAAGTCTGCAAATTCATCCAACTCATATGAGGTTGCTAACACGCTGAGAACAGAGAATTCAAAAGCTGCAGGATGTGCAACAAAAAAGGAAAGAAATCCTGATGGTGTACAAGCTTGATGAGGTACTGTGCCTGTTTACACATTTAAGAGCAGGAAACAGAACTTAACAGATTATTGGAAATTTCACTCCTATCTCCTAAAGGCACTGTCTGCTTTGAATTCTATTTAAACATAACGGACTGAACAACCAAGAAACCGAAAACTCCCAACGACTGAGGACAAAAAGCATCTGTCGGCATAGAAAGTGGAGGAAGGAGACCCTTCCTAAAAAATGGCCAAGACGAGAGATGCCACCTCTCGGCTCCCACACTCCCACACAGCAAAGCACCGGCTGTAGCGGGCAGCACGGAGGGAAGAGCCGAGTTCCAATGGCAACAAGGACAGACCAGGACGAGCCCAGTGGGATGGACTGAGTACTGGCAGGAGGGCCCTGAAGGCTGCTGCCTGGCCTGGACAACCGTCTGTCTCTCGTCAGACAGGCGTTTCTGGAGACGCGGAAACTGACCTCCGTGAAGGCACAGCACCATCCCCAGGGGACTGAATGTCTCCAGGGCCCAGAGCAAGCCCTTCCAGACTGCCTAGAAGCTGGGAGACCCGCGGGCTCACCTGGACCCAGGGCTCAGCCAAGTCTCTGTAGGCAGCGGGGATGTGCTGAGTCCCGTAGTGCGTGAGGCCGGAGCTGCTTTCCTGGTCCCTGTGCTGCAGTCCCAGCAGTGGAGGCTGTGCTGGGGGCTGCGGGGCCACCCGCAGGGAGGACGGAGAATCCGCGGGGCTTGACAGCTCGTGACTAAGTGAAAAAGCAACAACTTGCTAATATAACCGACAGGTGCAAATCACCCCGAAGAACACTGCAGTTTTTATCTGATGCATCTAGCCATTCCCTGGAACTCACCTGTAGAAATCATGGGACCGCCACTTAGACCTGCAGAGGGGACAGATCAAAGGCTCCCTGTTTCTTCGACATTCTTCTGCCCCTGGGAAAAAATATACCTCATTACTCATTATTATCAGTAGTAACTGTGCCGTGGCTACTCCAGGGTGCACAGACGGAGGGGACCTCGGAGGACAATGTGATGGAGCACTGACCCAAAAGCAGGCCAGGCAGCAGGGAAGTGCCATGTCATTAGTGAGCACATGGACTTTGCTCTGTTTCAAACCATCTGCCACTCAGCACCCTGGCCTGTCCTTCCCAGCCTCTCTCCGAGGTTGGTCTGTGATCTGTCCGTGCCCCCGCATGCCCCTGTGCGTGCGCCTTCCAGATCATAGCTGCACCTCCTCTCCGAACTTGGTCCGTCTGGCCCTCACGCGGGACTACATCTCTTCACTGCCACAGCTCATCTGGGATGGCCCCTAACCTCCAGGTGCCGAAAACCTGGCAGGTGCCCTAACCACAACCAGAGTCAGCAGAGGAGAGGGAGGACAGTGGACAGGAGGGGGGAGGACGGTGGCGCCACCTACAGATGGACATGCAGTGGTGGTGCAGCTTGTTGCGGCAGCCGTCCTCACACACGGTCAGGCTCTCCTCGTCCAACATGCCCAGCAGGCAGATGGGGCACAGCTGCTCCTCCTCATCCTTGAGGCTGCAGGGGCGAGAGGGCAGCGTCAGCTGGGCAAGGGGGCTGAGCCAGCGCCACAGACATGTGGTCTCAGAGTGCGACCGAGGAGCCCCCGCACAATGGCTCTTTCTCCTGTCCTCTCTCTTTTTTCAGACGCACACATGCGCAAGTGCAGGCTGTGGGTGTGAGCTAGCTTTCCGGGCTATGACTGCCATGTAGGAACTACAGCTTTGGAGATAAGTCACCCGAAATTCTGCCTGGCACCTTCTGAATAAAACAACGGCTGTGACACGCGCACATAGCAGATGCGTATGGGCCACGCTGGTGTCAATGTCCTTGCCCAGTCCAGGCCGAACAGTACCCACCTGCTCTCCGCACTGGCCGTGGCTGCGCTCGGCGAGGATAGCGTGTGGGAGCTGGACATGCGGGACACGAACTTCTGGATGGTGCTCCGAGAGGGAGCTTTGATCCTCGAGCTACGCCTGCTGTGATATTTCTGGAACAAACTCTCAACCTATCATTGAAGAGATAGTAACAATGATATTTGTGCCACAATATACACAGGAACAGTCCTAGAGGCTGAACTATTTGTGTTTTGTTTCAAAGTTCTTCATGAAGCCACCTAAGAGCTTCAGAACGAACACACACACAGCTTACATGACAGTGTCACTACAGCCGGCAGTGCTTACTGGTTTTTAGACTAATTCATTAACGATTACAAGAGAATTATTTATTTTCACAACATACTCAATGACAGCTTAAATTGAGAGCTTAAGGAAAATTTTTAGAAATAGATCACAAAAATTTGTTGACAGTTTTACTCTAAAGCATTTAATTAAAATTACCTCAAAATTCTTTAAAGTTTTCCTCCACAGCATTGGGTCGGAAGGTTCCAGCTGAAACACGCGGAGCATGACGAACAGCAGGTGGATGCAGAACGCGCCACGCCCACAGCTGCAGTTCTGCGGAGACACGGGGAAGTGCTCTCGAAGGCTCAGCGAGCACTTCTTAGAGAGTATCTCTAAGTTTATTGTACTCAAGTTTCTACTGGCCAATAGGCAAGAAAGTCTATAGCTATCTCCACAAATTGGTCTCTGATTTCTGGTAAATCTATTAAACAGAACAAGTTTGTACTCTAAAGTATAAAGTCAAGAGTAAAAAACTTCAAAAATACATTAAAAATAGGTATTAGCCCGCCCTTGCTGGTGTGCTCAGTGGTTAGAGCACCCCCCCCCCCCCCCCACCAAAGAGTCTTGGATTTGATTCACGGTCAAGGGCACATACTTGGGTTACAGCTTTAAAAAAAAAAAAATTATTGTTGAAAGTATTACATATGTCCCCCTTTTTATCCCTTTGACCCTTCCAGCCTTTCCCCGGACGCCACACTGCCCCACCCGTCCCAACCTTCACCCCCTACTGTCTGTGTCCATGGGTTATGCATGTGAATTTTAGGTTTGATCCTCGGCCCCAGTCAGGGTGTGTGTGGGAAGTAACCAATGATGTCTCTCTCTTACATCAGTGTTTGTCCTCCCTTTCCACTCTCTCTAAAATTGATGGGGAAATATCCTTGGGTGAGGATAAAAAAACGTTTATTAGCCCAAGTATATTTAAAACTCACGGTCGGTTTACTAACTTTCAGAAAGCTGTCATGCATAAGCCTGAGCTGGTGGCGGTCGGGATAAAGACCCTGCGGGACCCACCTGCGGCCCGATGAACACGCGGTACTTGTTGTCCGGGCTGTCGCCTCCGATCAGGAAGGAGTTGGGGCCGATCTGCTGCAGCAGGTAGAGCCGGGCCCGCATCACCTTGTTCACTCGGCGGCTGGTCTCCTCGGGGCTGTACGGTGAGAAGCCGTCGGGGGACGGGGCTCTGCGTGGCGGCGTGGTCCTCCCGCTCTGAAACTTCACAGCATCGACGTGTATTAGGAAATGGCTTACTTCTCCAAAGCAACAACACCCAACACGTCGTATCAGCCAGCCACGTGGCACTTCACATTCTGAGGAAATACCTCCATGTTTGACGCACCTGAGCCCACCGCTCTCCCAGGTAGCGGTCTGCTAAACGAGACTCTGAGAGTCACGGGAACACACGCTTGCTAAACATGAACTTACTGGCACCGGGGATGCTCGCTTCCTCCTCACTCCTGGGGACTCGGCCTTCACAGGACGCCCAGCCGGAGAGCCGCCGGGGGACGGGCTGCGGCGACCTTTGGGAGCTGGGCACGCGCTCGCCTGGGCCTCTCCTTGTGACTCAGCTGCCACGTTATTCATTTCAGATCCATCTCCTTTAATAGGGATTGGCTTTACCACCTAAACGAAATGCCAATATTCCAATTACTTAAAAACGTAAGTAAATCTGAACATAACAGACTAAGAAACGAACCCAGTGAGGTTTACTGCACATGTAAGGGCAGCTCATCGCTTTCACTTAGCATGACTTCAACCACGAAGGCCAGATGTTTCCCCACAGATGTCAGTCCTTCAGGCTTGCTCACTGGTCCACACGCTATCACACGTCCTTCTGGAATCTGATGTTCCCTGTTACCACACGCTGACCACACAGCGTTCAAAATCAATGTGAAACAAGCACTACAGCTTCTACAGGGAATTCACTCAGCCGGCCCAAAGCAGGGTTTTCTTTCTGGAAATGCCACTGGGCATAAACCTGTGTCCTGTCTGGGGGAGGTCACGTTACAGTCGGTGGCTCAGGCGAGAAGCTGAGCCGTCAGTCTCTGAAGGGGACGCAGTTTACCAAACCTGCTGTTCCTGCACCTGGGCTTTCAGGCCCTGCAGCCAGAGCGAGCGCTGACCCTGCGGCCTCAGGCCGGTCCCAGCTCAGCCGGCCGCCCGCCCCCTCTCCTCTGTTCACTGCCAGAGCATCTGCAATGCGGCCGGTGTGACCGAGGAATGGAATTCTTACTTTTATTCATATTTAAAGTTATTCAGGCACATGGGGTGAATCCAGCACTAGTTAACCATTGGGCAGGGCTGTGGGGGAGGCGTTTCCAATACCAAATGACTGGTTTGCTCAGTAACTTTCATGATTCTAGCCACTTCCCTGCCCCCCGACACGCACATATCTGCACGCGTGCGTGCGCGCGCACACACACACACACCTCTCCAATGGCATCTGTTTATAAAGAAGGAGCACACACCGTGGCATGCACTGGGACCCTGCACCCTCTACAAGGCAGAAGCAGCATGTCTCAGATCTGAGAGGCAGGCCTATCTCGTTGTGCTGTGCGTGGCTTTCCTGCACTTCACAGATGCGCTTTTTACAAACGAAGGCGGCACTGCCCCGCAGAAAGACCACGGTTGCTCCGCCACGGAACCCACCCGCCACGTCTCTGAGGCGCTTTAGAGGGAAAGCCATGGCCCCTCCGAACCGAGGCTCTGGGCTGCGGTCCCCAACCTGGGCATCCTTTTACTTCGTCTCAAATCCGAGTCTACTTCGTTTTTTCTGATTTCCTGAAAGATTTCTGTTATTAAGACCCTTGGATCCTACCTTAGAGATAAAGCATCAGAAGAAAACTTGAAAGACTGCTTTTTTTTTTTTTTTTTAAACTCTAAGACCAGAGTAATGCTAAGGATTTTAGGTGCTGGCAGTAGGGGGCAGTGCAGCCCAAGCATTCCGGCCACCAGCTCATGCCAGGGCTCAGTGAGCAGGGTGACCTGTGGGTTCTCAGGGTGAGCATCTACAAGAGCAAGAATACCACCTGTGCACTGGACAGAAGTCACACCAGCTCCCCGGCACCACCGCCACCATCGCCGCCTCTCCCTCCGCCCTGCGACCCACTCACCACCGGGCCCCTGCGGCTCCTGCGCTCCAGCCACTCGTGCCGCCAGGCAGGCATGCAAGTGGCCTTCAGCCTCTCTCGGATCACGCGCTCCTCCGGCCGGTCCTCCATCCTGTGCAGCCCCCGCAGCGTGTCCTTGCTCTCCATCTCCGGCCTGCAGTAGGCGGGCAGAAGTTGACAGGTGAGAAATGATTGATGAGA
The DNA here is from genome assembly GCA_963924515.1 of Vespertilio murinus. Taxonomy (NCBI): domain Eukaryota; kingdom Metazoa; phylum Chordata; class Mammalia; order Chiroptera; family Vespertilionidae; genus Vespertilio; species Vespertilio murinus. Next base: position 485,603 of record OZ004705.1, read on the forward strand.
ATAAGTAAAGCAACAGTTTATATATTTCCCATAGACACGTAACTAGGAAGGTCATGGCTACGGCCCGGGCATTCAGAGGGCACGGCACATCACTGTGGCCCGAGTCCTGCTCGCCAGCTACGCAGTGTACAGGGGCCGGTGCTAGGGCTGCTTGTAGCACAGCTTCACCCTCTACCAGGAACGCCCTACCCATCCTGCTTGCCAGCCCTCACCCAGGGAAACTCCGACATGCTCAAGCCGAACCTTCCGAGTCCTCGCTAACTGATGTATTTCTTTCTTTTTAAAAAAAATGTATTTTATTGATTTTTTACAGAGAGGAAAGGAGAGGGAGGGATAGGGAGTTAGAAACATCGATGAGAAAGAATCATTGATCAGCTGCCTCTTGCACACCTCCTACTGGGGATGTGCCCGCAATCCAGGTACATGCCCTTGTCTGGAATCGAACCCAGGATCTTTCCATCCACAGGCTGACGCTCTATCCACTGAGCCAAACCAGTTTCGGCCTGTTGTGTTTCTTAATGGTTCATCCTCAGCTTGGAAACTGTTCGTCAACCGTCAGTGGTGGGAGAGACACAGACGTGTCTAAGGAATTGATTGGGTGATGGGCACAGGGGGCACGCACTTCTCCCTGCCAGCAGCCCCCCAGGCAGCACTGCTGGGCCTGGGGCCGGGAGCGGTCGCAGGGACACAGCTGGGGGTGGCGGAACCTGGACCGAAGCCAGTGGGCTTGAGTCAGGGTGGTGGCTGTCACTTCTCATCACCGATTCCTACGAATAGGGCTGGGGCCATGTGTACTCAGCACACGTGGCAACACGCAGCCGTTTAACCCATCATCTGCCTGTCCCTTTGGGGCATACAAAGAATTCCAAAGAAAACAGGAAGACTATTCGAAAGACTTTCCTGTTTCTAAATTAGTGCACAGTCAAGCGCTCAACAATCTCTGCAGACACAGCAACAGGAAGTTCACAAAAGGCGGGGAGTCACCGCCGGAGGCAGTGGCTTCAGATAGTCCTCCAGACAGAGAACCTCAAAGACCGACTGTGCTCACGGCACACGCCTCACACATGCAGGGATGTGTGTGGACATGTAAAGCAGCCGACACCAAGGTGCTGGTGTCCTGCTGGTGAGAACTCAGTGTGTGTGCTACAGACTCAGACACTGCTGACAGGTCAGATGGACATAAACCCGGCAGACTGCCTGCGAGGACACCGATGCGGTGATTGAGCAGCCTCGGCTAAGGAAGACGAGGCCAGGTTGCTTTCTCTCATGAACCGCGTTTTTGTCCAATTCTCCTCCAGGCCCCTTTCCTGACTGCAGCATCCAGGAGTCATGGGCGCAGTGTAGCTGCCTTGAGGGGAATCCACTCAATGGGCTTCCGTGGTCTCGGCACTGACGGGAGGCCAAGGGTGAGGCGGACCACCCCGCGGACGAGCTGAAACTGGCGTGGACACCACACCTAGGCTGTGCTCCTGCCTGAGACCAGCTAAACCGTGACCAGAGACACCTCGGCCCCAGAGGCCCATCCAGCAGCGGCCCCCCACCCTCCGGCATCGCAATGGCTCCATCTCAGTCTTGCCTGCAGGCTGTGCATGTGCCCAGGCAGGAGTAGGATGCACCTGAGGACAGCCCTCCTCAGTGGCAGAGACTCCCCATAAACCCAAGTGCGCTCACAGGTGAATGTGAAACAACCCTCTAACAAGCGGGAACTGACCCCAGGCACTGACGGAGCTGGGAGACGGGTGAGTTCACGTGCATCTGTGGGGGCAGGCGTGTGAGCGGCTGGTCAGGACAGTGCTAAGACCTACCAGAGGAAGAGGGGCCTCGGGACCACCACATACTCAGCCAACTGGCGGGGGGATGGGGGGGTGGCGATGAGGGGTCAGCGACACCCACACAGATCTCAGAGAAGATAGGGTAGACCAGGCAGGGGCAGAGGAAATAGTTCCCAGATGAGCAGCCTGCAATGAGACCCCTACTTCCTGAACGGCAGTCGGGCACCTCGCCGCTGTCAGCACAAGCACACGTCAGCTGAGCTGGCGTGTGGCCAGGTGTGTGATGGTCGACGCTCCACGAACTCACCGACGTGTTCCAAGGTAGGGACCAAAATCTGAGGGGAATGTTTATGCGACAAGTAGAAGCAGTCAGGACTGGACGCTGGTTCTGTGAGTTTGTAGGAGGCACTGCGTCACCAATCAGATGACAGCAAGAGAAGGACCAGCAGGCCCCATGGGCCAAAGCCGCCAGCTATCCAGGAGCGCTGCTTCTCGAACTCAACCCTCTTCAGAAAGGCTGCGACTCACCTGGGACCCCAGCTCAGGGACCTGCTTCCGGGGCCGCAGCCGCCAGGGTGCTGTCTGTGCTCTCAGACACGCGGAGGTAAACCTCCCGTGGCTGACCCTCCCTTCGCTGTCTTTATACTTGACAAGAAACCTCAGAAACCCCTGGAAAACAGGTGTGTGAGCAGCCTCTTCCTAACCTCCGAACACAGATGGGACATGGTGAGTGAGAAGGATGCAGTCTGTCACAGTATTTGCTAAATGTGTTTCCTTTCAATAACCCCTTCGGTGCTGCTTGGCAAGCCCCGGGCTGGGATGTGTAGGAGGAGTGACACACAAACATGGGGGAGCGGGGTTCAGACTCCCTCCACCACGCGGGCAAGGCAATGTGGGACAGGCTGCAGACACTGGCCCGGGACCCTCCCTCGCGCCCCTCGGGCTCAGCTGGTCAGCAGCGTCGGGAGAAAACCCAGAGAAGAAACCCACGCAGCAGTTGTACGTCTCGACACAGACCCCTCGCGCGAAGGCACTGAGAACCACTGAGACGGACAGCCCGCAACCCATCCTGAGAGATGGGCATCGGCAGAGGCCCTGACGTGTCACCAAGACCCGTCCCTGCCGAGCTACTCCCTCTGCCCAGGACTCAGGTCTGTGGTGAAGACAGACTCCAGCCAAACCCACCTGACAGCCATTTCCTCTTACAGTCTGGAGGCCCGAGGAGAGCCCAGAGAGGAAGGGAAAGGGCCCTGTCGCTCGTGGAGATCAACCACACAACCGGCCTCTGATTAAGAAACAAGCTCAGCCGCAGAGCCTAACGAAAGAGGAGGGGGAGGCGGGAGCAGTGGAGCCAGCGCCGAAGTGAGCCTCACACCGCACGTGTGCCGGTGAACTGCCGCTCGGGCCTCTGAAGTTCCCCACGAAACCAGGTGTATTCACCAGGGCTCAGCGCTCACCGCTCCCTGCCACACTCCATCTTCTCGCCGAGAACTCCCAAAGCGCCCACAGGTCCTGGGAGCAGGGATGGGGGTCTGCAACCCAGGAACCTCCCAGACGACCAGCGGCCCAGCTGTGGGGACAGCGTCCAGGAGATCCTGACCAGCGTCCTGTGCTCCCACCCGGCCAGATCCCAGAATGACTGGGCCCAGCTGGGCTCCCCGTGCCTGCTCCCCAAGCAACAGGACACCCGTGAGCACCTGGAGCGGGAGGTGGGGGACGGGACGGGACAGGACGGCTTTTGGCAGGCAAGGTGCCGGCTCCCGCTTCTGCTCTGATGCTGACGGCACAACTGGTTTGGAGACACAAACTCCCCCTAAGACACCTGCCACCTGGCTGACCCCTGGGAGGGCCCAGGAGGGAGCCAACTGCTCTGGCACGTGTGGGTGTGGCATGCACGACAGCGCAGGCCTGGACACAAGGAGAAGTGCACCTCGTCCCCACGGAGGGAGGACAGCAACCTTCCCTCGCTAGGTGGCGCCCTTCCCCCAAGGATGGAAAGGAAATGCATGTGGTCGCTGCCTCCTGTAGCCCTGCCATCCTGGCTCCTGCGGCCCGAGGTGTCCACAGCTGTGCCCATTCCTTCCCCAGCCCAAAGCCACGACTGAGGAGCACCACCACGGACGCGTTTATGGTAAACTGGCAGCTCTCACCCTGACTCGCCTGGTCTGTGCTTCAAGACCCCTAACACCTCCACGTCCTGGTTCCAGTGAATTCCGCCATAAAAGAACAACGCGAATGCGAGTGGGCAAGTGACCACTTTAAATCAAAGCGTATCATCTTCTGTTTTCTCGAGCGTGCATGTGAATATCCTCTTGACCTGAGTAACCTCGACTCAGTCGCTGACCTTCGGCTGATGCTAACCTCAAAACCTCCAAGTTGGAAAATGGAAACAAAGCTGGCAGTTAATCAATATGAATGTAGCCGTCGCCGGTGCTCTGTGAGCTGGATCATCAAGAGCAGAGCTGGCAGACGGAGCCTCCCCACGGCACCCTCCCCCTGCCGCCTCCCCCTCCCAGTTCCTGTCTGCACTCACACAGGCTGGGAGGCGGCTCCAGGCCAGAAGGACCTGGATGAGCTTCCGGAGGCCCTGGTATTCAGTACCTACCACTGTTCTCGGGAAACGCAGGGAGAAGCTGCGATTTCCCTGTGGCCAATGGGAACGGGGCCCAGAAACTCCAGATGATCCTGTGCCCGAGGGGAGCAGCAGAGCCACAGCCTACATCCTGCTGGGAGCAAGGGGCCAACTGTGGTGGGGAGAATGGGAGGGGCTGGCACCCACATCCAAAGGGTAGGGGCGTCTGGGTAGGGGGGGGGGGCTGGCACCCACATCCAGGCTCCTTGGACTGGCCTTGTCCATCTCCCCTGAAGAAGCAGGAAGAACAGACATCTGGTTAGAACGTGGACTCTGCCCGAGCTAGGAGAGCAGAGCCGTGGCACTCGTGCTGACGGCACAGGGGCAGCTGAGCTCTGAAGTCCACGCAGATCAGGAACACGAGCTGGCAGCGGGGGTCATGGGGGTCAGCTCTGCCCGTCCCCAGGGCCCTTCCCGTCACGGCACTTTGCTGAGGGGCCCAGTGCTCACCGGGAGCGGAGCCGCCGTGCGCAGCAGCTTTCCCACCATTCGGTGCTCAGACACGATGGCAAACGTCCCCTGGGAGGGGCCTGGCTGTCTGTGGCCACAGGCAATACCGAGTCACCGCTCCCGAGGTGACGAGACCAACACCAACTGCCCGTCAGCGTCACCTCTGGCTGCCGGTCACGGACGCCCCGCAGCTGCGAGACAGCCAGCGTGCTCCCAGGGCCACGAGGAAGCCGGCCCACACGCTCTTCCAGCACAGACTCTGTCAGCACCAAGCCCTCACGGAGCAGCTGCCCGGGCCGCCACACTGTGCCTTCAGCATCCGTCTGCCGGCCCACACTGACCCCGTTAGAACGGAGCCAGGACAGCTCTCACAGTGACGACGGGAAGAGGTTTCGGAGAAGGCAGGGGCTGCAGGAGGGTGGACAGAGCCTCGACGGCCTCGGCAGGGGCAAAGCGAGGCCGGTGGGAGCCCCCAGTGGGCCCCGAGCACGCCAGCACACGCTTCGGTCACAACGTGGTCCCCACGAGAGCGGGAGTCCCTCTGTCATCGCTGATACCCAGGGCCTGGCACGCAGCCAACACTTCCTCAATTTGTTGAATGAATGTTTTGTTACAGCATCAGCTACAGTGATGAACTCAGAGAGAACTGCTATGGAGCATTTAGTAACCATGGAAACACCATCACAGGCTGCTCCCCAGAACCCAGGCCAGCCCTCCTGCCTCAGGGTTTCAGGAGCTGCCGAGTACTTCACAGCAAACCCTCCTTCCCCACCTTCCAGCCATCTTCCTGCTCAAAACAAACCAACCCCAACCAGCCCGAGGCTGTTGGCTGCACCAACCTCAGCCCCTTCCCCCCCCCCCCCCCCGTCGCCCCGCCTCCCTGCCCGTCCTGCTCTGGCCTCTCAAGGGGCATCTGTCACCCCTAAGTTAGTACCTGCTCCAACACGGCACCCACACACCGCCTGGCCTTCTAGTCTGGGACCCGTGAAGACCATCCTCTCCTCGGACAAGGTCCCTCCCACCTTCCTGGCCTCTCGGGCTCACATGCTCCTTGCTCTCCCAGAAGCCCCAGGCCCTCCGAGGGCGGAGTCAGGGCCGAAGGGGAGGAACCTGCCTGCAGGTCAAGGAATTCAAGGGCCCAAGGGACCCGCAGCCACAGTTCATCCCTCGACCCGGCATTGAGCTGCAGCCGGAGCTGGACGTGACAGCGTCAAACATGGGCTGACAGCACGTCCTCCCAGGGATCGTCTCCACATGGGATGCCAGGAAGCTTCACAGGGGACAGTCGGTTCCAGGACTGACACGGGATCGTGCTGGACTCGGGGGCAGGGCCTGACCTCTCTCAGGAGGACGTCCCCCAAGCACTGTCCTGCCTCCTGTCCTTGCTGCTTGCTCCCCCCGTGGCCACAGGGGCCGCCCTCGCTTCCTGCAAGTTTCCGTGAGACCAGGGCCAGTCTCCGGCCCGGCTGCCAGCACAGGCACCCGCAGCATGTCAGTGGCCACACCACCCCACGGGCACGCCTGCACGGGCAGCACGCGCTGTGTGAGACCAGCAGGACAGCAGACACATCGCAATGTAAGTTAAGAAGGCGCACAGTGGACGTCAGACACGGCGAAGGGATGGAGCGGGTTTCATTTTACCCCTGTGACCTCTCGATGTCAACGCAAAGGTCATCTCCTTTGCTGCCAGAGGCCAGGTGGGGGCCTGCGGGTGGGGGGAATGCAGGTTGGGGGGACTGGGGGTGGGGGGACCGTGGCTGGGGGGATTGTGTCTTCTCTCAGAGCTACCAGGCTCCCCTCATCCCCAGAGAAGGTGCCTGCAGAGCACACTGGGGGGTGGGCACGTGCTGCCTTATGTTGTGGGGAAGAGCAACATCAGTAAGTGAATGGCAGTCACCAGGCGTAACTCTATACGAACATCAGCCTCAGACTCGTATTTCCGAAACAAGTGCCCGGCAGCGGGTTCGGGGAGCCCACTGCCCTGCTACTCCCGGCACGAGGCTGCTGGTGGAGGTGAGCTTGGCACAGGCTGGCTGCCCTGCAGTTAGAACCGCTCCGGCTTCAGCGTGTAAAGCGTGTCCGCATCCACAGGAAATGACCCTGTGAGGACAGCACGAGGAAGGACATCAGCCTGGAGACAAAAGCGAGGGCGAGGAAACCCCACGTGTGAGGCGGGTTCGGTCCCACAGGCAACCCTGTCGACGCCAATAACTGACCTCAGTGAGGTGTGTCTAAGGAAGGCCTGAGCAGCACCGTGTGTGTGTGTGTATGTGTGTGTGTGTGTATGTGTGTGTGTGTGTGTGTGTGTGTGTGACAGGACCCTCACTCTCCACAGAGTCCTGTGTGCCAGGGAGACCCCAACACGTGCTGCTGGGAGGGAGAGGGCAGCACCGGAGCAGGGTGTGTGCGAGCGTGTGCGCGTGAGTTTGGTAAGAAACAGAGAAAAGCAAGTCCATGTCCTCAGTGGCGGGCCACACGCTCTCCTCAGTTGTTTGTAATTAACCTGGTGTTTTTAGTAGTTACAACCCGTGACACGGGCGTCAGGAGGAGCCCTCAGCAAGAAGCAAGCACATCACACGGGGATCCTGAGACACAGATCCTGAGCACATTTCTGTAGCAAGCTGTTCACTAGAGAAAAGCTGACTTCAGACACTGGTGGCTGTATCCTCTCACCAGGCTGGGCCCGGAAGTAAGAGGGAGGAGGGGGGCGGGAGGAGGAGCAGGAAGTTCCCGAGCACAAGCCTTTCTCTCAGAGGCTTGGCTGCCATCGGGACCCACCCCCACTGGGCGGCCAGCTCTCCTGTCTCTGCTCCATTTAACTCGCCCAGCAGGCCGCCCTGCAGCGGAGGGAGCGTCCACTGTCCACTCGGAAACCACCTCCTGGGTGCGCAGAGGACGGGCTTGCTGCCCGTTTACTGGTGACGTGCCGGCAGCCAGCGCTCAGGTCACCACAACCGAGACTCAGAGGCTGGGGCTCTGGTTCTCATCAGGAGCAGCGTCTGCTCCCAGGGCCTGTGAGGTCACGGAGCGCCTCCTCACCTCACTAACCACCCATCTCCCCTTTCCCAGAGGGAAAGTGGAGGTGCAGAGGGCGAGGGCCCCCTGGGCCGAGGGCAGGAAGGGCTGGTGGGCTGACTCCTGGGCCCGCTCCTAACCACGTCACTGCGCCGCGGGCCGCTCGAAGGCGACCAGCCCAGCAGCCGAGCCAGTGCAGGACCAGGCGGGGCCGAGAGGCTGCCCGCACCCTGCCCAGTGGGTCCCAGGCAGCCCGGCACCCTGACCGCCCACACCCGCCGAGGCAGCCCTTCCCCGGGCCTCCTGACCCACTTCCGAGTGCCCTGTGGTTACCGACGGGTGACAAAGGCTGCTTCTGTCCAGGGGACACCTGGGCTGGTCAGTGCAGCACAGGCAGCAGGAAGCACTGTGCTCACTGACGAGCCAGGAGCCGACCCAGGAGGGTCCAGGCCGCCTGCCCCTGCGCTCCACCCCGGGGCTTCCCAGAGCAGCAGGCCCTCGCCCGCCCCCGCTCCGAGGCCACGACACTGCCGGCCCCTGCACCTGCTGACCTCCCACATTCCTCAGGGTCTGGCAGGCCCCAGCTTCCCTCAGCGGGCGGCACCATGGACCCCTGCCTGCCGCCTTCTCAGGCCTCCTCACGGACCCGGCCCTCCTCGCAGTGCCCTCGAGGGGCCGGGCCTCTGCCCAGTATGCAGTGCTGGGCACGCACCTTGGCAGGTGCTCCTCTGCCCTGAGCGGATGGAAGAGATCAGAACCTCACACCTGAAGTGCTTTTTCCCACGACAGCACTCTGCTGGGCACCAATACCGCCCTGAGGCCGAGCTCTGGAATGTCAGCAACACGAGCAGGAAACCCACCTGCTCGGGTGACGCCTGCGTTAGACTCAACGCAGCGGGGCCCACGTGTGTTCCAGAGAGGAGCCCACTGAAGTCCCGGGGAAAAAGAAGGGTGAGTTGGGGAGTGATGGGGTGAGGGGGACCGAGAGCAGCGAGGGGACCAAGCAAGTCTCTGCCCCTCACTACGAGGCAGGTCTCTGAGACCTAACAGAAAAAATGAAAGCCCACCCCATCCTTGAAACCCCAAAGTCATAACAGCAGCGGAGGAAACCAGTTGCGAGGATCGGGGCGAAGCTGCTAACACACAGGGAAGAACGCACTCTCCGCGGGAGAGGACGCGCCTGGAGGGTCAGGACGAGGCACAGCGATGCCCAGACCCGGGAAGCAGCAGGACGGAGCTGCCTTTGCCAGCAGGGAACCGGGCCAGCCCCTCACACTTGGCCCTCCACCAGAGCAACGTGACCCAGCCGGCGCTTCCCAGGGCCACGGCCACGTGACCGTGTCTCGGACGCGTGTCCTTTGACTCAGCAATCCCACTCCTGAATAGTTCACAGAACTAAATGCACAAACATATGAAAACAGACACGCAATGGCAGTCCCCAAAGCCAAGAAGCAAACAATACAAATGTCTAAAGCTAGGAAACTGGTTCACGAACCGGCCATACAGTGGAATACTATGCAGCCATGAAAAAGACACTCCACGCCCAACATGTAAACCACCCCCAAGCTGCGGAGGCACTGCAGCTTCCCCAGGCCGCACAGCACCCACCCCTTCGTTAGGATGAAGACACACATCTTAAAAGCAACTTTTGTGCTTTCAGGATTGAGCGATTGTCTGTAAAGATGTTTTATCCTGTGAATTCCGAATCCCACACACAGAGGGACTCGTTGATCCAGAGCAACTGAGACACAATCTCAAAATTCAAAGTAAACTTAGACGGAAACACGCTTTTTCAGAGACACTGACATCTACAGCAATCCAGCACCCTGTCACACTCTAAGGCTCAATGGACGTCATTTGACTGACTGCCCGAGGAGAACGTAAGAACCAACAGAAATGCCGAAAGTAAGTAACAGATGTAGCCAGTTACTTTGAAGGAGAGAACCAAAAAGGAATGTGAACCGTTCAAAACATCCCTTCTGAGCATGAAGACGTCAAATGCTCTCGAAGGAGCATCTCACCGAACCAGAACCTGCGGTGACTCAGCCTCGCTGCCCGACTCCCCGTCTTCCCAGAAGTCAGTGTTGGCGGTGACCGATTACTAAGTTCCTAAAGGAACCACAGATAACATGGCCAACGGACAAAGCAACACTTTCCCACTGAACAACCCGGAGGCGTTTCTGACACGCGGCACCGATGGCGTGGCGTGAAGTTCTAAGGACACTCCCACGCGTGTCCGCACGGCACAAGAGCCGCTCTCGCAGGTCAGCCAGGCATTTGCTCCTCAAGGAGTGAAATGCTTTCTCGGCCCCAGCTTTCCGGCTGCAGAAACAGGACAACACTGGAACGGGCCTTGCTCACCCTTAAAAAAGCCACACGCACACGGCATCTCACTCACCCACGAGGAACTGGGTGCCCAGGAGGCAGTGCCGGCGTGTGAGCTCCAGCCAACGCCAGGTGGCCCCCGTCTGCAGGGAGGTGTCCTCTCGCCTCGCCCACGGCCAGCCCTTCTCATGGCTGCTGCCTCTCAGGGCGCTCTCGCTCGCAGGCGGCAAGAACACCACCCTAAGGAGGTGTCCTCGAAGCTGAGCCCGGGAGCCCAGGCCCAAGTGTAAAATCAGAGAACTTCAAAGCCGGGTCTGGTTACAGCCTCTGGCGGCCAGGAGGGCTGCAGGCTCAGTTACACCAGCGCCTGGGCTCCCGGCTCCTCCTGGTCCGAGAACCGCACACCGTGCTTGCCAGCACATGCTTGCTTTTTAAAAAATACATATTTTTACTGACATCAGAGAGGCATAGGGAGAGAGAGAAACATCAATGACGAGAGGATCATGGATCATGCCCACACTGGGGATCGAATCTGCAGTCCTGGCCTGTGCCCCGACAGGGAATTGAACCCTGACTTCCTTGTTCATAGGTGGATGCTCAACCACTGAACCACGCCGGCTAAGCAAAAATCCGTGTGTTAATGCCAATGCGAACTTCTACTTGTCCCAAGTGCAATGACTGTCAGAAGTTAATATATTTGGGCTAAAGCAGTGATTAGGACAAGAGTCCTAAATGTGGTCTGAAGTTTACACAACCTTCTGAGGACTTCTAAGGACATTGTCACACTAATGCACAGCTCCTTCTGGTGCCTATTCGTGTGTATGGAGACACACACACACACACACACACACACACACACCCCGAGCACAGCTCCTGGGGAAGTGCAGAATCCAGTCCTCTCTGCCCTGCAGGTGACCCTGCAGCGTAGCTCTTCCTTCCATGCCCGGCTGTGCCGTCCACCCTCACAGGAAGCACCTGGCGTGTCTAACAGCCAGGCCCTCCCGGGGTCTGCCCACAGGAATCGACTGCCTAGGCTTTGCCGGGTAACCCCTCAGCAAGGCCCCCGCTGGTGCGGACCACAGGTGCACTGCCAGGCTGCCAGCACCTCCCCTCTCGGTCAGCAGGTATTTGCTGAGTGCTGCTGTGCCAGGTCTCCTGCCAGATGCTGGGCCCACCCACCCACGGGCGCTGCCCCTCAGGCCTCCGTGTCTGGGAAAAGCGTGGGATAACTTGTAAGTCCCAGTGGTGAGCTGAGATCGGGATGCCGAGAGCGGGCTGGGGACAGGGGCGTGCTCCCAGAGGGCGTGGGCGTGCAACGGCCCAGTGGCAGGCGGTGTGGCTGAGTTTGAGGACCTGAAAGAGCCATTCCGTGGAGCTGGGGCGAGTGTGGGTAGAGCCTGGGGCTCGCAGGGGCCAGGCCACGGACTCCACGCACGTCACAGTGGAAACACAAGGACACTTTGAAGTTAAATTATTCCATTTGCTAATTTTTAAAAACTTCATTTTCCAGAGGAAATTGCTATAAGCAGATTTACTCTTGTGAACGGTCACTTTGACTACACAACACGGAGAGCGAACTGGACGGGCAGCAGGAGACAGCGGGCAGGTCTCAGGCCACACGCCGGCGAGGCCCGGACGCCTCCAGGGGGGCCGTGCCCGTCACGGGCCAAAGTCATCGCTGAGGCTGGCGGGGGCGGAGGAGTCAACAAAGCCTGGGACCCCATCTGCTCACGGTCTCGTCGAGGAGGACGACGGGGCCAGAGGAAGGACGGTCAGGTCCACAGAGGGAGGGCTGTCCACCAGCCCAGACGCCAGACGCTTCCCAACAGCAGAGCCTGGACGCCCAGCACCGGAAGGCTGGAGCACAGCGCTGGCCACTTGGTGACTAACCCACTCCCACTTGCTAGACAGCAAGAGCTGACACCAAGCCGGCACCACAGCTCCTGAGCTCAGGCCGCGCCTGGAGCGTGCGAGCAGACACGCTTGGACTCACACCGGTGGGTCACTGTCACCTTCGGAGCCACCGATTTTAAAGTGGCACTTGGCACTGCTCCCGGGGCCAGACACCAGCCAGTGTCGGTGAGGACACTGAGGGCCGCCGGACCCGCCGGAAGGGGTTCGACACTGCAGCAGTTAAAGGACCACTCGGGCACTAATGGCGACCATCGCATCGGTCAGGATTGAAGCCTCCGACACCACCCAGCACCCTCCCTCCCTCGCCACACATCCCTCGCCATCACGCTGACGTGTGCCAAGCAAGTCCACCCCTCACCGTGCCTGCGCCCGCCTCCGAGAGGAACTCCCAGGTGGCACCGTACTTTCAGGAGAAGGCGCTTGAAGGGCCCTCACAGCTCCTGACCCCAAACTCAATGCAGCGACGGTTCCTTCTCCCCACAGTCCCAGCCCCACGGCCACCGCCGGCCATCGCCGTGCCTACGCCTGGAGCTCCTGTTGTTCTCAACCAGCCGAGCTGGTTTCTCGCAGGAAAGACGGGCGTAAAGCCGGCGATGGCCAGCGCAAAGCTTCTCGATTCCCAGGCCCTGTTCTCACTTTTCCTTCCGAGTGCATCCTGTGGACCTAAGAGCACAGGCAGGAGTGGCTGGAAATAATCTGGGACCCAGACTGCTCTTCCATCCCGTGGAAATACAGCCTCCGACCACGCATCCCAGGAACACGGGAGGCGAGAGGCAGAGCCAACGACAGGAGACCAAAGGGAAGAACAATGCTCAGGGCCCCTCACAACTAGCCTGGGGGGCCCCAGGCCCTCAGAAGTCAGAGGGGCACCGTGTGGGCCGTGTGGTGAGATCCTGAACACACCGTAATCTGGGGTCCTATGTCACCACACTGAACATGGGGTTGTATGTAACACCTGTTCGCCCCAAGATCTACCCACAGGACTGGTCTATGAGATGCTCTCCCTCCCCCACGCAGACCGGGGCCTTGCAGAGGTAAATGCTGGTGAAGAGTCTGAGGCAGCCCCGGGCAGCCCAGCCCAGGGAGCAGTCTCTCCTCGAGGTCACGCACGATGAAATGCAGCAGGAGCGAGACATCTCCGGCACTCGGGCTGGCTGCACTGCGGCACGGCCGGGCTGCGGAGCGAGCGAGGCTGGCACTGGCCTGCAGACAAACCTGCCAGCTTGTTCCGGCCACTTCCGCCTTAGAGGCACGCTCCTCTGGTTGTTAATTTAAAAAAGAAACGGAGGCAGCAAAGAGCGGCGGAGAAAGGGGCCGTGCAGTCAGGACGTGTGTGAACCCAGCTCGTCCGGTGGTGTGATGATGGCTTCAGTGCCGCACACGAGCTCCGCCTCAGAAGCGAAATCAGATGCACCGGTGATGGCGACAGGGAAGGCGAGCACGGAAAAGGCACCGACCCTCCCCCTGACCCCCCTGCTCCCAGCAGAGCTCCAGCTCCAGCCGCACCGCTTCTGGCCCTGGGGGGGCTGCTTGCTTTCAGTGTTCCTGATCCTCTCCCGTTTACAACGAAGTATTCCCCGAAGAACGCGGTTCATCCCTGGTCCATTTCCTCCCATCCACCTTCCCGTTCAGCGCCATCCAGCTTGGACTTAGGGTGAGAGGCGGCCAGGACCAGGACAACACCGAGCCCAGGGCAGACCTGGTCAGCCGGCACCAGCGAAGCGTCCCAGGTGAGAGGCGGCCGCAGCTCCAGGCGGTCACTTTCCCACGCCACCACAGCCAAACGCCTCTCACCCGGAACGGGGCGGCAACATGCCAAGGCTGCCCCGTTTTCCCCTCGGGGGAGCCGTCCTGGGAACTGCCTGGCCGCCCCGTCGTTGCTCCGGGAAGCTGGGCCAGCAGGCCCTCAGACGCCAGGCAAGCTGCAGCTGGCCCTGCTCAGCGGGAGGCGGAGGCCACACCCCTTTCCCTATGTGGCAACCTTCACGCCACAGGTCATAGGTCACAGGTTGGACGTGCCTGAGACCTGCGCCCTCTGCTCGAGGAGCCAGAAGCCAGGTCTGTCTGCCCAGAGGGCTGCTCCCGCTCTCAGTGCCCAGCCCGGCAGAGCTGCTGTGCGCAGGAGCCATGCAGGGAGGAATGCTGGCGAACCGGTCCCCTCGCCAGCATCAGATAGGAAAGGAAAACAGGAGCTGGCACCAACGCCAGCGCTCATCTTTCCCTTTCAGAGCCATATTTAATAAGGTTAATCTCCGAAGAACACATTAATTCCCTCCCTGGTTCAAAACAGACCTCGGAGACCTTCACAGCTACAGAACACACACATTCATGGAAGCCTCACTATGTAACTGTTTCTATCATCTTATAAGATCACCAACCTAATTAAAAATTTTACTTTTAGGTAGTAATGTTTCCATACCTCCTTTAGTAAAAACAACAAAAAAACCACACGCACGCAAAAAACTTTAAATCACTACGTTGTATTTTTAGCCTTGCAGAGTCTAACAGGAAGTGAAAGCTGAGTGCCAGGAGGTAGGAAGCAGCCTACGAAACGGCTTCAGTTTTAAACAAAAACCAACATTTACAAGCACAGACACCTCGCCTGCTCATCGGGCCAGCAAACTGATAGCCAGGCCTTTTTGTTACAAAAATAGGATGGAGTAATTGTATCCAGCAAACTCTCAACAGCCTGCTCGCTGGAGAGCAGCACTGTAATTTTTCTTCAAAGACAGCACATTGGAAGAAAAAGCCCCTAATTCTGTAAAGTAAGGAAAAATTCCAAACCCTTGGGCACCACTTACAGGCACAAAGCCTTCACTGACTTCAGCTGCGACCCCGAGGACGAGGGGCAGACCAGAACCTTCTATTTTTAATACGAGTATTATCTGTGCAATTTATACTTCACAAATGCACTTTCTGCACGTTCCATTTCTACATCCAAAGATGAACCACGGAAGGAAACTCTGGAATAAAATGTCACAGAACTCTCTAGAGTAGACAGAAGGGTCCCAGACCCGAGCTACTACTGCCACGTAAAAGCAGTTCCAAATCGCTGGATTTTCCTCCTGGAAGTATGAATGTAACTATTGTCAAGAAAATTGAAATGCAGAGTTCAAATGAGATTTTACTGGACAGCTTACAATGAAAGTGTTTACACCAACAGATTCAAATGAATTTTAACCCTCTTGACAAGGAAATTGGGGGAAAGCTGGAGAATAAGTCTTTTACCACAGCAGTCTTCAGGTATGACCTTGGGGGTGAACAAACTAGCATTCTAGCCAGTGAAATTCACCCTTAAAAAACGATCCTGCTGATAAGCCCATTATTTCACCTTCTTGGCAGTGAGAGTGCTCCATAAACAAAGAGGGAAGACCTCGTTACGGACGCCCGTTAGCACACACGGGCCTCCCTCGGCCCGGATCCGCCGGCCGGGAGCCAGCACGAGGGCTCGCCCCGCAGCTCGTCCCCACCAGGTGCGGACACGGGCGGAAGGGGACCGAACCCGCACGCCGCGGTCTCTGAGGGCGGGGGGTGACCAGCCTCGGGGTTCCGTGTTTCCTCTGGAGCCTGCGGGCCGCCGGCTGCTTTCAGAACCGCTCTCGCGGGCGCGGGGCGCGGGGCGCGGACAGGAAGCGCCGCCGGTGCCCTTCCCTCGGCGCGCGGCGCAGCGTGACCATGGTTTCGGGGTCGGCGTGCGCGCGCGCGGACAACCTCCAAGGAAAACACGGTGGTTCTAAATCACCAAGTTTTAAAAAGTGCAAATCACTCTGCACGTTCCCCGAGACCAGCGCCTGCCCGGTGCGGTCCCGGGGACACTCCGGGGAAGGTCAGGGCTGCTGGGGAGGGCGGTGCCCGCACCAAGGAGACCTTGAGCGCGGGTGGCCCGTCCCACGGAGGAAGGTCCCGCACAGAAGCGCGCCCGGCGAGACCGCGGGTGCGAGATCCCTGTCCGGCGGGCCCGGCCCCGGGTCCCAGCCTCGCGGGCGGCTGCGGGGACAGGCGGACACACGCGGCCCGGCGCCAGGCGCGCCAACGGCCAGCCAGGTCGCCGCGGTCCTGGGGGTGCAGCCGGCGCCCCGTCCGGAACCGGGGCCGGTCCCAGGGCCGTGACAGGCGCCCCCGCGTCCGCCCCGAGGCCGGGCCCGTGTCCGCCCAGGGCTCGCCCGTCCCGGTCGCGGGCCTCCCGCGGCCCCTGCGCCCCGGGACAGCGCCAGCGCGGCCGCGAACAATCCCGGACCCGGACCCGAGAGCGCCCGCCCCGCGCCAGCGCCGTCCCCGCCCCGCGCCCGTCCCGCCCGCCCGCGGCTCACCCGGCGGCTGCAGGCGGCGGCTCCGCGGGCTCCGTCCCCGCGGCGCTCGCGTCTCCGCGGTCCCCCGGCTCCGGGGCGTGGACGCCGGCGCGGCCGGCGGCTCCGGGGGGCGGCGGCTCGGGCGCGGGCAGAGCAGCGCTGCCGCCCGCGGGCTCGGGCGCCGGGGACGGGGACCGGGGCGGGGCCGGCGGCGCGTCCAGCTCCACGCTCCGCACCTTGCGCAGCTGCCGCCGCCGCCAGTCCGCGCCCCGCGCCCCGCCCGCCTGCAGGGACCCTCCGCCCGCCTCCGCGCCCGCCAGCCCCGACGACGACGCGCGAGTCCCCGCCGCCGCCGCCATTTTCCGTCGCGGCCGCGTCCGCCAGGCGGAGGGCGGGGCGCGGGGCGGGCCGGCGGCGGGCGAGGCCTTCTGCGCAGGCGCGGGGGCGGCGCCGGGGCGCAGGCGCGGGGCGGGGCCTCCGGCGGGGCGGGGCCTCCGGGCGGGGCGGGGCCTCCGGGGAGGGCGGGGCCTCCGGGCGGGGCGGGGCCTCCGTGGCGGGGCGGGGCGGGGCCGCAGGTGGGGGCGCCGTGCGCGCGGGGCGCGGGGACGGCTGAGGGTCGGGGACTCCGGGGTTCGGGGACGGTCTGGAGGTCGGGAGACGCGCGGGGCGGGGCGGGGACTCGGGACCCGGACGCCGGGCGGGGGCGGCGCGCGGGTGGAGGGGCCGCGGTCTGCCCGGTGCGCCGACCACGTTCACCTTGGCCGCCCGCCGTCCGCCGTCCGCCGGGACCCGCGCGGCCCCGCCCCGCCCGCCGCGGGCCCCAGAAACGCTGTTTGTTTTCGAAGCTCCGAGCCCCGCCCGCCCGGGCCGCCAACGGACTTCCGGCCGGACCTGCCGCCCCGCCGCGGCCGCGACCCGGGACCCGCCCGCGCGGGGCGGGGGGACACCTGCCGGGCGCCTCGGCCCGGTCCGCCCCCCGCCCCGTCCCCGCGGCCGTCCGCCGGGCGGGGGGCCGGGAGCCGGGCGGGAGCCGGGGGCCAGGGGCCGGGCGGTGGAGCCCACCTTCTCGGGGCGCGTGGAGCCGCCGCGTAACGTTCCTGCCCCTCGTCGTCCCCCCAGCGCCGCCCGCCACCCGCCCACCGGGGCCCCGGAGCCCAGACGGCGGGCGCGGCGCCGCGGACCGCGTGGGGTGAAAGAGCGACGGGCCCCCGGGCGTGGACGCGACCGAGGCGCCGGCCCGGTTCCTAACCGCCGGCTCCTGTCCCCGACCCCGGGCGGCACTCGCCCTGCAGGCTCGGACCGACCCCTCAAGTTTGGTCCGCGTGCGGCTGAGGGCGCTTCCCCGGCCACGCGCGTCCGCGGGCGGAGGGAGGCCGTGCCCGGTCCCCCGGCCGCGCCCCAGGCCCCCGGGGGTGGGGGGACCGCTCTCCCGCTTCCGGGGGGCCTGCCCTTCCTCCAGCCGCCGGGCCGGGGCCAGGAGGTGGGCGAGGGGGTCCCCGAGAGGGGTCCCCGCGGAGACCCGCCTCTCCCTCCTCCGGCCGAGGGAGGGTTCCCCGACCTCCGTCCACAGCTCCGAGGGGCCCTGGCCCAGCGCTGGGCTCTGCCCGGCTTCTGGGTTATGGAGTCCTTCTCTCAGTCCATCTTTTATGCAAATGTTTGGGTTGTCCTTATGCATCGAGACACTGAAAAAAAATGGAGAGGAAAATGAAGGACACGCTGGCCGGATGGGTATCCCTCCTCTGCAGCCAGGGGATCCGCCCGGAGGGGATCCGGCTCTCGGCCGGCCCAGAGCTGTGGGCCCGGGGCTGTGCCCTTCCCAGGGGCATGTGCCCAGCTGCCTGCACCCACTTTTCTTTTTTAAATAGATTTTTATTCCAGGAAGGAAGGGAGGGGGAGAGAGAGAGAGAAACATCAGCGATAGCAGAGAATCATTGATCGTCTGCCTCTTACACGGCCCCGATGGGATCAAGCCCGCAACCCTGGTGTGTGCCTGTGACCGAAACTGGACCCAGGACCCTTCAGTCAGCAGGCCGACGCACTACCCACTGGGCAACACCTCGACTCCTTTGAGGACATCATGGAGACGTGTGTCTGCAGGCTGCTGAGCACAGGGGGCTCCCAGCCAGGATCCCCGAGCTCTTCCCGTCCCCTCTCTCTGACTGGGCTGCGATGGTGTCAGATGCTGTGACCTGTGACCTTGGCACCAGTTTCCCAGATCACGGCCTCCACGCAGCGCTTCTGGGAGCTGCCCAGGCGCCCGGTGTGCCCACGCGGCTCACACGGAGGACCCGTGTCTGCTCACCGGCACAGATGTCACCGGCATTGGCACAGGCAGGAAGCGCCTACTGCGCACACGCAAGGCGCTCGCATCTCCTCTGAGGACGCTGTTCTCCGTCCTCACGGGGTTACGTGGATAAAACATTCCCTTCTAGAGAGTTGTATCAGTGGGCATTAATCGAGCTACGTGACATTTCAGATCCATCGCTGTGCATGTGTGTGTGTGTGCGCGTGTGTGTGTGCATGCGTGTGTGTGTGCGCGCGCGTGTGTGTGCATGTGTGCGTGTGTGTGCATGTGTGTGTGCGTGTGTGTGTGTGTGTGTGTGTGTGGAGGGTAAACAAAGGGTAAGAACGAACCTTACTCTTGGGCTAGAGATGAAGATCCTGGATGTTGGGGCTGGAACTCGGCTTCTCCATGTTCTTTCTTTTTTGTTTTGTTTTGTTTATAATTTTGAGTTTAACAATAAAAATATCTTTGACTAATGAAAGAAAAGAAATTCGATAAAACTATACTAAATCAAACCCTGGCAAAACAGTATATAGCACGTCTTTTTAACTTGGTGGGATTTAACACTTCCTGACCAGACACAACACATTGACAGGGCAGTTCTCACTTTGTGGCTCACCTAGAAAAGGATACGGGGAAGTCAAGTGGTTAAACAAAGAAGCTGCTCCGAGCTGGAGGGGTTTGGCCTTGGGGCTCAGGCTGAGGGGTCCATTCTTACAAGCCGTTTGCAGTTCACCAGGCGGGAGGCTCCAC
Source organism: Vespertilio murinus (assembly GCA_963924515.1). Lineage (NCBI taxonomy): Eukaryota > Metazoa > Chordata > Mammalia > Chiroptera > Vespertilionidae > Vespertilio > Vespertilio murinus. The sequence continues at coordinate 505,037 of OZ004705.1, forward strand.
GTAAAAATGATGAGCTTACACTTGTACAGCTTCCTGTACTGATTTTCCTTCTGCTCTTCTCTTTCCTTCTAGTAGTAGAATTTCCAGTCAGTCAACTTTCCTGTAGTTCTAGATAATGTCCATCTGGTATTTTAGTTGTATTTTTTGAAATTGTTGAGTGCGGCTGCAGTTAGGCGTTTACAAATGCCGCCATCTTGGTTTCTCTCGGGGGAGCCTCTTCTCCGTGTTCTTTCCACCGATGTCCCAGGTGTTGCCAGATGTCCAAAGTCAGAAGACCTATTCGTGTCTTGGGGGTAATGGGTCCCCAAGAAGGACACCATAGGTGACATGATAGTAGAAACTTTCTTAACCAGTTTCTGCTCAGCTGCCTCATCAGTCACACCCCCGCCGTGCCCACACACCTGCTCACCTCCTCCCCCGGGGAGCCACGGCCCCAGGAGAATGCTCCGTAGTCGTCCCAAACTTGGTCACACCTATTATACTGTCCTAAGGGGATTTAATTAAATTCTATTAAGTTGATTATTAAATTATTGAAACTGTGTGTGAATGCAAAAAGAAAGGTGCCCCAATGAAGACTAAGGCGAGTGCTTTCAAAGATGAATGGACAGGATCCTCCGAGAAAGTCTGTCGGATTAGTTGTGGGAATGATGGTTGTCAAAGTCTGAGAAATGTATTTAAATCTGCAAGGACTTCCTTTGCAAGAAACTTTTCACTTTGCTTTAAAGGAACTAGATGTGGCCCAGCTGAGTGCTCCGTGGTTGAGCTTCAACCTATGAACCAGGAGGTCACGCACGGTTCGATTCCCAGTCGGCACATGCTGGGGTTGTGGGCTCGATCCCCAGGGTGGGGCGTGCAGGAGGCAGCCGATCTCACCATTGATGCTTCTCTCTCTCTCCCTCTCCCTCTTCCTCTCTGAAATCAATAAAAATATATTTTAAAAATAAAGAAATAGATGTAGAAATTAAAGACAATGATATTTATAAGAGATACGGGACTCTGCCTAGGGCCGGGCTGGAGAGGAAGCTACAGACGTGGAAGGAACAGACGCCGGACACTGATGCCACCACTGCATGGTTCCCCGCCCCCTCCCTTCCACGCAGCCACCGAGGCAGGTGGGCGGGGGGCCGGTTGGGGCCTGCTGGCCAGGGGAGGGCGGGCACGGGAAGTTGGCCGCCTGCCCCGAGGAAGCCGCCCCTTGGCCCCCCCGGGAAAGGTGCTGTGCCTGCCCCCACCCGCCCCGGTGGGGTGGGAGGGGGGGAGGGGGCCGTAGGAGGGTGGCCAGCGGGGAAGGTGGCTGTGGCAGTGCACTGAACACCAGGGGCAGCTCCTGTGCGGAGTGTCTGTGCCCTCGTGGTCAGTGCATGCCAGCTCGGTCCAGCTGCTTAGACTTTTATATACATAGATAAAAACTTACATGAAGACCTAAGGTGAGTCTCTCACGTCCCTGAGACGAGTTGGGTGCAGCCCTGCGAGCCGGGCAGCTCTGGGCTCCCGATCTGCCGCAGCTGAGACGCTCACACACGTGAGGCCTCCACCCCTTACTGACTTACTGCTGATCGTCATCCTGAGTGTCTTCCCGCTGGTTTTCAGAGAGAGTGGGAGGGAGGGGAGACAGAGGCACACCCCCAACCCGGGCCGGGACCGAGCCTGTAACCAGGGACAGGCCCTGGGCCACGAGCGCCACGCCGCACGGGCGGGCCCTGCTGGGTTTGGTCTCACGTGAGCAGCTGTCGGCCGTGGGTCGAGTTTTGCTTCAGATGCTGTGCTGGCGCCGCACTTCCCTCGGTGGCAGCCCCGGCGGGCCGAGCCAGGGCCGGGCTGACGGGACGTGAGACGGCGCCCGAGGAGCACGCTGACCTGTCACACAGCCGAGCGGCGCCCTCACGGAGAGACGCCTCACCCGTGTCCAGCAGGACGGGACGTGGGAAACGCCTCGGCCATGTTCCCGAGAAACGGTGGTGGCGTCCCCTCCCGCCCCGTGTCTCCCTCTCACAGGAAGGAGCCTCCCGGAGGACACTCACACCCATTTCAGGGCCGAGGTTTTATGAAAGTCTGGTCACGGCAGAGGCCCGGGCACTGCAGGGAGCGGGCGTGGACACGTTCGCTTTTACGCCCACGTTGTTTCCCACACGTTAGAACGGGCAAGTTTCCTTCTTAAAATAACTCGTCTCGGATAACCCACCTGTCAGCGTCAGTGACGCGTGACCGTGAGACAATGGACCTTCCAAGCGCGTGTCTCCTCGCTGCCGCCGGAGCCACTGCCCGAACCCCTCCAACCACCGACGATTCTGCAGAGAAACATTGTCCCCAGGAAGAAGTGGGTGTGTGACCACAGCCCCAGCTCCCACTCCAGCCCTGGCTCCCACTCCAGCCCCGGCTCCACTCCAGCCCCGGCTCCACTCCAGCCCCGGCTCCCACTCCAGCCCCGGCTCCACTCCAGCCCCGGCTCCCACGCCAGCCCCGGCTCCCACTGCAGCCCCGGCTCCACTCCAGCCCCCAGCTCCCACTCCAGCCCCGGCTCCCACTCCGGCTCCCACTCCAGCCCCGGCTCCACTCCAGCCCCGGCTCCACTCCAGCCCCGGCTCCCACTCCAGCCCCGGCTCCACTCCAGCCCCGGCTCCACTCCAGCCCCGGCTCCCACTCCAGCCCCGGCTCCACTCCAGCCCCGGCTCCACTGCAGCCCCGGCTCCCACTGCAGCCCCGGCTCCCACTCCGGCTCCCACTCCAGCCCCGGCTCCACTCCAGCCCCGGCTCCACTCCAGCCCTGGCTCCCACTCCAGCCCTGGCTCCCACGCCAGCCCTGGATCCCACTCCAGCCCCGGCTCCCACTCCAGCCCCAGCTCCCACTCCAGCCCCGGCTCCACTCCAGCTCCCACTCCAGCCCCGGCTCCCACTCCAGCCCCGGCTCCCACTCCAGTCCCCGGCTCCACTCCAGCCCCGGCTCCACTCCAGTCCCCGGCTCCACTCCAGCCCCGGCTCCACTCCAGCCCTGGCTCCCACTCCAGCCCTGGCTCCCACGCCAGCCCTGGCTCCCACTCCAGCCCCGGCTCCCACTCCAGCCCCGGCTCCCACTCCGGCTCCCACTCCGGCTCCCACTCCGGCTCCCACTCCAGCCCCGGCTCCACTCCAGCCCCGGCTCCACTCCAACCCCGGCTCCACTCCAGCCCCGGCTCCCACTCCAGCCCCCGAGCCGCCCTCAGTTACTGGGGGAACGGTGGGCGGGGTTTGCCGGGCTGTCGGGGAGCACAGGGCGGCCCCCAGGACGTGCCCCAGGTGGTGGGTCCCTCCCAGGCTCTGCTTTGGGGTGATGGGAGGTGTGGGGGGTGTACGTGGTCTGGCCCACCGGTCGCATGGAAACTGGACGGCAGCTCATTTTAAGGCGACAAAACACGGGTCGGCAGGTCACACCATGGAAGCCAACAATTCATCTTGAAGTACATTTTATCCGTTTCCGAGAGGAAGGGAGAGGGGGAGAGAGAGAGAGACATCGACCAGCTGCCTCCGGGATGCACTGGTCAGGCCTCCTGGTTCAGACAGGCTGGTTACCTGTGACGTGTTATTTTAAGGAAACATGCCTGTTCTAACGTGTAGGAAACAATGTGGAAGTTCAAGCGAACGTTCCCCCGCCCCCGCCCGTGCCCGTGCCCACGCCGGCGAGCGGGAAGCCTTGTGGCACTCCCTGGGGTGCCCTCGGCCAGGCCCCAGCCTGTGCCACCGCCCGGCACCTCCCCGACTGGGACTCGAACCCTGACCTCTGGTTCCTAGGTCAACGCTCAACCTCGGAGCCGCAGCCCGGGCAAGCTCTTGGCCTGTTTTAACCGCGTTTGCTCTCTCAGAGGATCTCACAGGCCCGCTTTCAGACGCGTCTCCTCTGGGAATAGACGTTGACACGTAAGCGGCAGATTTCCCTCTTCTGAAACTGCCGAGACTTGTTTTGTGTCCTGGCACGTGGTCCGTCCCTGGGAGCGCGCCTGTCGCGTGAGAAGGAAGCGTGTCCGCTGCCTGGGAGGATGGGCTGTTCCGGCGGGAAGACCCCCAGGCGCTCGCTCCGGGGAGGCTCTGTGGGGGTTCGGGGCGGGGCGGGGGGGTGGCACGGCCAGGCCCACGGGAGGGCCTGCACCTGCTGGCGCCCCCAGGAGCCAATCAGAGCGAAGCACGCCGTGGGCTGCCCCAGAGACACAGAAACCACGATACTGTACGCGCCTCCGCCAGCCAGATTCCCCGCATTTTTTTCCAACTTCCAAAAATAGCCGGGGCTTTCTGCCAGAGGCGGGCTGGGTTCCCACGAGGAGCGAGGAGCACGTCGGCGGGAACAATGCCGGCTCTGGCTCTGCCCTCCAGCCCGGGGACTGGGGTGGGGAGCAGGCTGCGGGGACACAGGCGGGGCCGGGAGACGGCGGGCCGGGAGAACACCGCTCCGGTCCGGGAGAACCCCGGTCCGGGCTCCGGCCTCTCCTGACGCGTCTGAGGACTCGCTCCTCTGCGGGCTCAGAGCCCCTCTGCCACGGAGAAGCCACGGACCAGACGCCCGTTTCCCAGCCTCCCTTGCAGCTAGACTCTGGGCACGTGGCTGCCTCGCCCCGGGAGGGCGGCAGGGGAGACGCCGGTTGGGCAGCACCCCGGGAGACCGATCCGGAAACGCTGCTCTGGACTCCCCGTTCCACCGGCTGTCCGTCCCCACCCCGGCCGCTCCCGGGGCGTCGGCCCCGGGGGCTCCTGCTTCTCCCCGATGGACGGGAGGCAGGTCACACCTCAGCCCGCAGCCCTGCCCGCGGGGACGGGGCTGGCGCCACGGTCTCCGCCGGACCGCCCGAGCCCTCGCTCCAGAGCAGAGCCTTGGCGGGGACGGGGGCTCCGCGGCTGCGGCCGGCAGCGGCTCCTCTCCAGGGCTTCGCTGACGCCGCCTGCCGCTCCTCACTGATTTATCGGCATCTTCTGCCGCGACGGAGGCCGAGAGAGAAAGGCCCGGGCCTAGCCCCAGAGGCGTCCCGGGTCCCAGGCGAGCACCGAGCCGGGCTCTCCGGACGGCGAGCCGGTGGGAGTGCAGCCTGAGCCGCGGGACGGGCGGCTTATCTGGTCTCCTGTCCAGTAGCTGCCGTATCGCCTTCCCCACGAGCACCTGTAACCCGTTGTCGCCCGCCCGGCGCGGGGAACAAGGCGAGGCCGCGCTTCAGAGGCTGCGAAACTGGTGGGGAAGGCAAAGGGAGGATCCTGAAACCCTAATGTACAAGCCACACGTCTTCCTGGTAACCAAGAAAAGGCCCTCAGAAGAACCGCGTTTAAACCATGTTTGTCGTGATCACCAGCATCTCCTGGAGGAGACACAGTAAAACAGAGGAGCGGTGGTCAGTTTCACAGATGGCAGAGTAAATGGGACCCAGAATCGGGGAGCCAGGAGTGTAGGTGGACTGTTTAACCCCGTGGACACGGTGTATCTACAGATGTGGGGACATGTAAGCAACCTTTTTTCTGGCTTGACAACCGTGAACAAAGGGTTGGATTTCACTGGATGTTCTCAGTGTAGGCTGCCCCGTGGACGTGGACGTGGACGGAGGGGAGGGGGAGAATGAACCCCGGTGAAAGGCAGGCGGGGGTTATGGACGCAGCGTCAGCTGGCAGCGGAGGGTGGGTGTGAGGGGGACAGGCAGCCTGACCCTCCTTCCCCGGAGCCGGTGCTGCCCTCAGGGTCCCGGGCGGAGTGCGATGCCGGTGAGGGGCCACAGGCTCCCTCAGGCCCACACTGTCCACCGGCCACTCCACTGTCCACCGGCCACGCCCACTCTGTCCACTGGCCACTCCCTGCTGCTGCGCTCCTTCCTGCGAACACGCGTGCGACAGGAGCAGAGCGTGCGGAGGGTGGGAAAAGGGCCGGAACGCTGGTGTCCTTCCAGCTCGGCAGCTCGGCTGAGCGGCTGCCCTCGGGACACGTCTGTGCTGAGCAGGAGGCACGCACGGCGGCTGAACACGAGTTTCCTGTTGCCTCTCGGCAGCAGCCTCATCAGTGACTGTTTCCTGGAATCCACAGGCGACGGACGAGCACCGCCGGCCACCGGCCCGCCCGGGGCCTGCACTCACGTGGGAGGACTCACCTCGGCCGACCGCCGGGCTGGAGCTCAGGTCCTGCCCGCCATCACCGCACGGCCGGCGGGTCCCAGGGGCCCACGCACGCCCGTGACTCCCGCACGGCCTGGGTGACCCTGACTGAGCGGGGGCGGGAAGGCTCAGAGCAGACAGAGGAGAGGAGGAAGCGGGGTCTCGGTCCCTCTCAGCCACAGGCACCTGGTCAGGCTCTGCTCACCTGCAGCCGACATCACTCAGACACGTGGGGCCACGTTCGGACAGGCTCCAGCTGACAACCACAGCTGTTGGCTGTCCTGGTGCTGGGAGGCTCTGCCCCAGGCGGGGACTTGCCCGTGGCCCTGAGAGGACGGTGCCCTCTGGGCAGTCCGAGGCTCGGACCGTCCACACCACACGCTGTGGCCGCTCCACACCTGGTGGCCCCTCACACACCTGGGTGGTGGCCTCTCACACACCCGCCCGGTGGCCTGTCTCACACACCCGCCCAGTGGCCTCTCACACACCTGCCCGGTGGCCCCTCACACACCTGCCTGGTGGCCTGTGTCCACACCTGGGTGGTGCCAGCGAAGCTGCAGGCTCCAGAGCGGGATCCCGGGAGCCAGAGGATTCTGACTTTCACTTTGTGGTTTGGGTTTTGCCGTTCGCAGTCCCCATCCGGCCTCTCAGCTTCTTGTCGTCTCTGAGCCCCGCGTGGCTGCGGGCTGGGCCTGGCTCAGGGCACCCAGCGCAGGTCCGAGAGCTGTCCGGCCCCACGGCTTCCACGGCTCCCACGGCTCCCCAGGCGCCCCCTGGTCTGTGCCCGGAGCCTCTTTGCTCTGGTGGGACAGGCCTGCACCTGCAGGCGCCCTGTCAGGCCCGGGCCCAGGCCCAGACCGGGTGCGGGGACTCCAGCTCAGAGAGGGGCGGGGACCCTAGTTGTGGCCTCCCCACCACGTTCTCAGCCTCCCCATCCGTCCAGATCCCCGGACCCCCCCTGACCCCCCCCGGCCGCCCCCCGGCCGCCCACCTGTGCGGCCACCATGCCCAGCAGTCCCTGGCAGGGGTCTGCGTGCCCAGGCAGCTCCACATTCTTATATTACTTTGTTTGTTTTTAAAAATATTTTTAATTATTTCAGAGAGGGAGGGAGAGGGAGAGATAGAAACACCCACGATGACGGAGAATCATGGATCGGCTGCCTCCTGCACGCCCTGCCCCCTGCTGGAATTGAGACCGAAACCCAGGCGTGTGTCCTGCCTGGGAAGGGAACCACGAACTCCAGGTTCATAGGTCGACGCTCAACCACGGAGCCACGCCGGCCGGGTCAGCCTAACATTTAAAAAAGGAATATTAAGCACTCAAGTCCCATAAGGATACGGGGTGCCCTGGGGGCTGAGTGCAGAGCTGGGGGCCAGGAGCCTCCCCACACATCAGTCCAGCCGCCCTCCACGTGGCCTCAGTCGTGGTCCCTCCCGTGGCTGCGAAAGGGCCTCAGCTTGGGCTTGGGGTGGGGGGGCGGTGGGAACTGGCGAAGCCCCGGGGGCAGCCCCAGCCCGGGGTCACCGGCCTCAATCCACTCGCCGGCGCATCCCCAACGTGCAGCTGTGATCGTGGAAGGAGGACTCCAATTTTTAAAAAATATATATGTCATTGATTTTTCACAGAGAGGAAGAGAGAGGGACAGAGAGTTAGGAACCATGATGAGAGAGAATCATCGACCAGCTGCCTCCGGCACGCCCCCTACCCGGAATCGAACCCGGGACCTTTCAGTCCACAGGCCGACGCTCTATCCACTGAGCCACACCGGTTTCGGCAGGAGGATACCAAATTTTAGAACAAAGTGACCCTGGAAATAAATCGGACGCCGGTGAACAAGGACAGCGAAGGAGCGGAAACGGAGTGCGTACCAGGACACTGGAGGCCAAACTGGCTTGAAACAACCGGGAAACACGATAAAAACAGCTGTTTCCCAGCAAGCGTGCCCCCAGTCTGTCCTGAGGAAGGCCCGTGGAGCGGCCGCTGCTCTCGGCTCCCGTTGGCGAGCGGAGACCACGGTTCCCCGTGGGCTGTGGCTGGGAGCACAGGGTCCGGGGCAGGCCCAGGCCTGTGATTAGGAAGAAAGAGGAATCGCACGGCGGGGCCTCGGGCAGCGTCTCCTGGTCATGAAATCCCCTTTCCACCAGACAGAAGAGCAGGCTGTACAGATCTGTGGCAGCATTTCTCAGATAAGCTGGCCAAAAAGGCGGAAATAGAGGTTTTTGGAAACAAGTGAACCTATGAGTGGATTTATATAAACCACCCATTGTCCTGTATAATTGATAAGCAGCTTTCATTCATAACAGTGTGTGGCGTTTGGGGGGAAAAAACCTGTGACTGTGGAAGTGAATGATGCTGTAAATACAAAGAGGAGAAAAGTATTAAAAACATATTTTCTTAAACACACAAAAAGGAACAGGTGGGAAGACGGAGATTGTCTTCCTTTGAAACGGGCGGATAGGCCGGTGGGACAATCTCTCTTTACCGCTGGGCCGAGTTCCAGGCACCCACGCCGGCGGCGTGGCCCGAAGCACAAGCGCCAGGCCCTGTGACGCGAGGAGATCACGCTTTGGCCCAAAGTGAAGGCCTGTAGACCAGAGCAGCCGGCTGTGGTGTCAGAGGTGATGATATGACGTGCCGATGCTATTTTTTAAAAGTAAAAATGAAGAGATTTAAGTCTACACTAATAAAAAAGAGAGCAGCAAATTGACCGTACCTTCAAGACACCCACCAGCCAATCAGGAGTGAGCATGCAAATCAACCCAACAAAGATGGCAGGTTAATTTGCATATGCAGGGGTGGGACGCAGGCATTCCGAATTGTCCCAGCAGCTCCAGGCCTCTGGCCGGAGCGGGGGTGGTGGCAGCAGCCAGGGGAAGGAAGGCCCACTCTAGCATGATTCTTTGTGCATCGGGCCGCTAGTGACCGTATAAAACACACTCATCATAAAATTACATCCTGACCGTTTTCATTCAGATAATTCGGGCCCCAGTGTTGCTCAGCGGTTCTCACCAGAGGTTGTGGGTTCAATTCTGGGTCAGGAAACAGCCCCAGGGTTTGGGTTTGACCCCGGTCGCGTTAGATGTGCTCACCTCGCTGACCAACGAGGCTTCGCTGTGCACCGACATGTGTGCGGCCCCTGAGGGAAAGAAGCCGGCCCGCGGCGCTGGGTTTGGTGTCGGTTCTGACGAGAATCCTGGCTTTGCTGCCGCCCAGGTGGTGGCCAGAGGGTAACGTCCCGGAGACCCAGCTGCTCCTCTGCGAGGCGTCTGGTAACACCGCTCGGAGCTCCGGGTGCGGCTCGAACGGGGAAACGTGGAAACCGTCGGCATCCGTGTGCTTGTCCGTCCTCACGGGGCCCGAGACTCCACCAGCTTCGCCCACGTGCCGGGCGAGGGACGCTCCGAGGAAGGACCTCTGCCCGCCGCGAGCCGAAGGGCCACCGGGAGGTCAGTTCCTGGGAGACGGTGACCTCGGCGGCCACTCCACGCCGGACGGAAACGGGAGCCCGCCGGCGTGGCTCCGGGGCTGGGCGTCCACCTCGGAGCCAGGAGGTAGGGCTCCATTCCCGGGCAGGGCACAGGCCTGCGTTGTGGGCTCGATCCCCAGTGGGGACGTGCAGGAGGCAGCCGATCCACGATTCCCTCATCTTTGATGCTTCTATCTCCCTCTCCCTCTCCCTCTCTCTTCCTCTGACATCAACAAAAACATATTAAATAAAAGGTTCAAGCTTTGACTCAAGAGGATCGGACTGGGGCTTGTGCTGGAGGGACAGGAGCGGCTTCACGGGGGTGGGGTGGGGTGGGGGTGGGGTGGGGGATGGGGTGGGGGATGGGGTGGGGGTAGGGGTGGGTGGTGAGGAGTGGATGGGGTGGGGGTAGGGGTGGGGGGTGGATGGGGTGGGGTGTCGGAGGGAGGCTCAGACAAACACGTTCGGGAGAATGTCTGGATGTGTGTTTTTCGGGGTGTGGTCTGGATCCCAACCCCCCCACGGCGAGGGGCACAAAGGCCCTGTGTGAGGACAGTGGCGTCTCCCTGTGCGGGTGCGAGGAGACGCTGGGGGTCGCTTGGGGAGGCAGCGGGGGCGTATGCATGAGGAGCCTAAATGGAGGCTTTATGCCGGCGTGGGCGCGGGAGGCCCAGCTGGTGGGGTGGGCGGGGGGGGGGGGGATTCCCGGGCTCTGGGCTCTGGGCCGGGGCGGGGCTGGAATGAAGGGGGCGGAGGAGAGACGGGCGGCCCGGGGAAACGCCGGAGGACCTGCCGTGAGGGCGTGAGGGCGGGGACACTGGGGTCGCTTTAGGGAGGGAAGGAAGAGGCAGGTCCGAAGGCCCGTGGGGGGGGGGGGTCGGAACCAGAGGAGGGCTGACCGGGGGCGTGGCCCCGCTCCGTCCCCCACGCTGTCGCTCCCTCGCCCGTCCGCCGGCGGCTCCGGGGCAGAGGAGCTCTGTCCTCACCGCCGGGTCAGGCCGGCCGCTGAGGGTGAGGGAGGTCAGGCGGCCGTCGGTGTCAGGGCCGGACGCTGGCCCCAGACTCACACGCCGTCACGGGCCCCTGTCACCCCCAGGACAGGGCCACAGTCCCCGGGAGCCTCGTCACGGCTCCCCACGGCCCGGCCCCCGGCTCAGCTCGTCCTGAGTGAGAGGAAGGGAGAGGCAGAGGGGGAAACATCGATGAGAGAGAAACATCGACGATGAGAGAACCGTGGGCCGGCCGCCTCCTGCACGCCCCCACTGGGGATCGAGCCCGCACCCGGGCCTGTGCCCGACCCCCGGGTTCGAGGGTCAGTGCTCAGCCCCGAGCCATGCAGCGGCGCTGAGGGGATCCGAGGCCCGGAGGGGAGGTGTGAGTCGGGAGGAACGGGCAGAATTCAGTCCATTTGCTCTGAGGAAGCGCAGGCTGCGGATCCACGTGCTCACTCGGCACCGCTCCCAGGAGCCGAGAGGGGAGCACCCACGTGCACCCACGGGCGAGGGGCAGACGCTCTCGGTGTTCCTCGGCCTCGGAGGAAGGGCTGGGCCTGAGGCTTGGTGTTGAGGACAGAAGCGGCCCAGAGGACAGACTCCGCGTGGCCGCACAGACTGGGCGCGCTAACATGGTTGTCGTAGACGCAGGAAGCAGAATGCCGGGTGCCAGGCCGGGGAGGGGGTTGGGGAGCTGGCTATGGGACTGAGTTTCGGTTTTGCAAGACGAGAGCGTCCCGGAAACGGATTGCACAACCATGAGAACGCACTAACCACGCTGAGCTGTCCGCCTAACGCAAGTTAAGATGGTGAATTCTGTTACACATATTCACCCCAACAGACAAATCTCATCCTGTGTGATAAAGGAGTAATATGCAAGCAGACCGAACGCAGAACAACCGATCAACCAATCAAAGGGTAATATGCTAATGAATGCTAAGGCTGCTCAACCACCCACTGTGCCGAGCACGGACCACCAGGGGGCCCTGGAGCCCCTCCAATGTTCTTTCTCGGCTCCATCGTGCTCCAGTGGGGTCCTCTCGGGGACACTCGCCAGCTGGGGTCCTGTGCAGCCCTGGCCACGGGCGGCCTGGGGCTGCCTTCGCCCCGGCCCTCGGGCAGGGGGCGTCCGGAGGTTGGTGGAGGGAGTCTGCCGCTGGCTCTCGAGAGATGGGACGAGAGCCCCTCTGGGGTGGATTTGCTCGGAGGGCAGCGCGCCGAGCCCGGGAGCCCAGAGCCGGGGTCTCGGGCGGGGACGGAGGGGCTGGGACAGGGTGCGTGAAGGGGTGGGCGGGGCAGGCAGGGGACAGAGGGGGGCAGGGGCAGCCTCGGACGCCCGGTCCCTCCTGAGACCTCAGTGGTGGTTCAGGGTCAGGAGGGCTTCGTGCTGTGGGGGTTCCTATCCCTGCGACGATGGCAAAACCTTGAAACAGCTTTCCCAGTGCTGCCCGCTGCCTCTGCCTCTGCCCGCTGCCCTCTGCCCTCTGCCCGCTGCCCTCTGCCTCTGCCCGCTGCCCTCTGACCACTGCCCTCTGCCCTCTGCCAGCCAGGCCGGCGGGCACAGCCGCACTCATTACAAACCGCGGGGACACAGACGGGCCGGTGCTGAGCCTCGTCCGCGCCCTCGGACCCGGAGCCGGCGACCTCGGAGCCGCCCCTCCCCGGGGCCACGGTGTGTTTGGATTCCTGCAGCACAAACGGCTCTCTGGAAGCTGAGACGGGCGGGCGGCGCGGGTGCGGGGGCGTGAAAGGTCTGAGCTTTCCCAGCGCGCGGCGAGGCCCATCGGCGGCGTGGGCGTGGGGAGGCTGTGACCTCCTTATCCCGGCCGCCGCTGCCAGGACTCGGAGCGGGGAGCCGGCCCACACGAGCCGGCCCACACGGGGACAGCGGAGCGTGGGCGTGAACAGGCCCCGTCTGTGCCGGGAAAGGTCGAGGGGGACGGCTCCACGGGCAGCAGCCTCCGCCCTGTGCTGGGCACTGACGGCCGTGGAGACCCGGCCTTCTGCCGTGCCTGGTGCCGGTGAGCGGGCGGGGCCCGAGGGGGAAAGGGGGGCAGAGGAGGGCAGAAGGGGCAGAGGGGGCTGAGGGGGGCAGGGGGACAGAGGAGGGCAGAGGGGGCAGAGGGGGGGAGAGGGAGGCAGAGGGGGCCAAGGGGGACAGGCAGGCAGGGGTGGACAGGGGCAGGCAGGGATGGGCAGGGATGGACAGGGGTGGACAGGGGTGCACAGGGGCAGGCAGGGGTGGACAGGGGTGGACAGGGGAGGCCAGTGGTGGACAGGGGTGGACAGGGGCAGGCAGGGGAGGACAGGGGTGGACAGAGGAGGCCAGTGGTGGACAGGGGTGGACAGGGGCAGGCAGAGGGGAGGGGCATGCCTTGGCCGGTCGGGTGATGGACCAGCTACCTCTGTGCCGGGGCAGACGGGCTGTGGTGCCCACGGCAGATGAGCTGCCGGCTCGGGGAAGCTGTTGTCTGGGTCACTCCTCGCTCTCTGACACGTGTGGGGGTTGGGAGAGCTGGTGTGAGAGCTTTACCTTGGAATGCGGTCTTTCTTTGATTGTTAAAACGAAAAACACAAATCCTATCTAATAAAAGAGTAATATGCAGATTGACCATCACTCCAACACACAAGATGGCTGCCCCATGTGATCAAAGATGGCCGCCCCCATGTGGACACAAGATGGCCGCCACACGATGGCCAGCCGGGGAGGGCGGTTGTGGGCGAAGGCCCGGGTCCCGGGAGCCGGCAGCCAGGGGAAGGAAGGCCTAGTGCACGGATGTTGATGCCACGGCCTCTGGTAACAAACACGTGTGGATGCTGGAAGCCACATCGCAGCGGTTCACTCTGTGGGTGCAGTCCGGGGCGGTGCGGAACCCCGCGTGGGAAACGAGGGGCTTCTTCTGTGATGTCAGCGGCCGTGGCCGTGGGCAGCCAGCCCTCCCGGAGGCCCAGGTGCTGGGCCGGGTCAGACAGGTCAGGCCAGACCGGGAGCAGCAGGCCAGACCCAGCTGCCCCCCCCCCCCGCCCCCACCTGAGAGGCTGGCCAGGGGCCACACTTGTCTGGCTTCGGCCGGTCGCCGAGCCCGGCATCGCATTTGCAGGCGACCTTGGGCCCTCCTCTGAGATCCAGTGTGCACTCCTGCATCCAGCCGGAGCTTACCGATGCCGGGCCGGCGGGACCAGCTGAGGTTGGGGGCCTGCTCTGGCCCCCGTGTGGCCCCGGGAAGGCCTTGGTTTGAACTTGGATAGTGACCTGGCGGCACCCAGAGGAGCCCGAGTCCAGAGGCGCGGCCCACAGACCGCCCGCAGCCCCGGGTGCGGCCACGCATGGCCACGGCTCCGAGTCGGACCCGGCTCCGAGCCGGACGCGGCTCCTCCTCTGGCTCCTCTCCCTTCCCCACGGCGGGTTCGCCGCCAACAATGAGCCATTCATGGGCCCAGGACCCGGACGTGGCAGGCCCGCGGGCAGCTGGCCGTGCCCCGTCCAGATCGTCTTGGGAATGTGGGATTACTTGAATCAAAGGGAAATAAATCTTCTGCAAATGTTACTACAAATGACTGTGGGCGGGGCTTGGGCTACCAGAGCGGCTGGGATTCCTGGTGCCCACGGAGCTGCTGGCGGGCCGGGAACAGGCCAGGTTGCCATGGGGACGTGGAGACAACACAGGAGCCCTGTGTTTGGCGGTGGCTCCTACGGTGTCATCTTCCATCCCTGCCCTCGGCGGGGAGACGTGCAGGTGAGTCGCGCGGATGGCTCCTGCCTCCTGCTTCGTTCCCTCTTCTCTTCTGTGTGAGCTTGCAAATATCGGTGCATGAATCCAGCTGCACCGTTTATTTTTTTTTTTTTTTTTTTTTATTTTTTTAAATCTTTATTGCTCAGATTATTACAATTGTTTCTCCTTTTTCTCCCCCATAGCTCCCTTCCACCTGATTCCCACCCCACCCTCTGCCCTTACCCCCTCCCCCCACTATTGTCCTCATCCATAGGTTATACAAATTTAATCCAGTCTCTTTCTGCACCCCACACCCCTTCACCCTGATAATTATCTATCCACTCCCTTTCTTTGCCCCTAATTCTATTATATTCACCAGTTTATTCTATTCCTGAGATTTTTAATTCACTTGACCTTCTTCCTCTTCTTAAGTAACACCTTTCAGCATTTCATATAATACTGGTTTGGTGGTGATGAACTCCTTTAGCTTTTTCTTATCTGTGAAGCTCTTTATCTGCCCTTCAATTCTGAATGATAACTTTGCTGGATACAGTAATCTTGGTTGTAGGTTCTCCCTATTCATCACTTTGAATATTTCTTGCCACTCCCTTCTGGCCTGCATGGTTTCTGTTGAGAAATCAGCTGATAGTCGTATGGGTGCTCCCTTATAGGTAACCAACTGCTTTTCTCTTGCTGCTTGTAAGATCCTCTTTTTGTCTTTTACCCTTGGCATATTGATGATGATGTGTCGAGAAGAATTTTTCTTTGGATTCCTCTTGTTTGGGGTTCTGTAGGCTTCCTGTACTTGTAAGTCTATTTCTTTCACCAGGTGAGGGAAGTTTTCTGATATTATTTCTTCAAATATGTTTTCAGTATTTTGCACTCCCTCTTCTTCTGGCACCCCCATAATTCTGATGTTGGTGCGCTTGCAGTTGTCCCAGAGGCTCCTTACACTATCTTCAACTTTCTGGATCCTCTTTTCTTCTTCCTTCTCCAGTGGAGTGTCTTTTGGCTCTTTGACCTGATTCTTGTGTTCTTCCATTCTGCTGTTGGATCTCTGCATAATATTTTCCAATTTAGTCAGTTTATCTATACTTTTTAGTTGGGTCTCATGAAGTTTATCGAGCTTTTCTAGGATATTGTTGCATAACCTTAGAACCGTAGTTCTGAATTCTATATCCTCCATCTCTTTTGTTTGAGATCTATTTCCTTGTCTCGGCATTATCACTATTTTTCAGAGTTGGTAGGATGGCTTTGTGTGTTTGGTGTCCTATATAGCACAGTGGGTCAGCCTCCTCAGTTACCTGAGGTAGACACTCTTGGTGATCCCCTTTGTGGACTGCGTGCACAGCTTTGTTGTAGCTAAGTCTCTATTGTTGTGAATTGACCTTCAGGCCAATTGGATGTGGGTATCAGCTGTGTCTATTCTGGGATAACTTCTGTATTGGAGACAGTCTTATAGGATCAGACTTGAAAAACTGCAGAAACCTCTGCTCAGCTTGGATGGGGCGGAGTCTCAGGGCTGAACTGACAATCTTGGCTTCTGCCCTGCCCTTGTGCGCTCGCCTGAGTTTCCGCCTGACTGTCCCAGTTTCCCCAAGCAAGAGCGTGGGTGCCGCAGGGGCTCACCCGGACTTGGGCTGGTCTCTGTAGTCTGGAGCTTCTGACTCCTTCCGCTACAGAGAGGCCGCCATCTTGTACATAGAGGCAGCGGCAGCCTCCGCGGTCAGACCTGGAGCTTCTGACTCCTTCCGCAACGGAGAGGCCGCCACCTTGTACAGAGAGGCGGCTGCAGCCTCCGTGGTCAGACCTGGAGCTTCTGACTCCTTCCGCAACGGAGAGGCCGCCACCTTGTACAGAGAGGCAGCGGCAGCCTCCGCGGTCAGACCTGGAGCTTCTGACTCCTTCCACTCCGGAGGGGGAGGGGCGGCGGTCAGACCTCAGCGTGTACTTGCTCGCGCGCGCGAGGCTGTAGACCCTGCAGACTGCGACTGCGGCTCCCGGTCCCCGGTCTCTGGGTCTCTGAGTCTCTGGGTGCCTTTCTCTGCAGTCCAGACTCCACCCGTATGAGCCTGGGACCACGGAATTTCAGCCGGGGCTGGGGTTCAGTACAGTCCGAAAGGGTTCCGTGCAATCGGGGATTCCTCCCCTCCCGCCAGGCAGGTATTCAGCGGCCGCGTGCGCGAGCGTCTCCCTACCTCAGTGCTTTTCGGCTCCCAGTCCGATCCGTGAGCCTCTCTCTTTCTTTCTAGTTGTAGCTATTCCACTCCGCCAGCTTTCCTGAGGTTTTGGTGAAGTCCTTTTTGATTTTAGTTGTTTTTTTTAATTAAATTGTTGATGAGGCAGCAGCTTAGGAGACTGCCTAGGCCGCCATCTTGGATGTTCTCTGCACCGTTTATTTTTTAACTTTTATTTTTTTAGCCAAAAGAGACGATTCTCTGTGAAGTTTTGCTTCTGATTCTATGCTTTCTACGCCTCAGGCTTCGGCCAGAGGAGTGCAGCGGGGTCTGAGATTCGGCGCACTGTTCGAGGGATGGAGAGAGACCGCGGTGTGGGGCGGGGGCCCGGCCGGTCCTCAGGGAAGGCAGTGGAGTCCCCGAGGGCGGAGTCTGCGGTGGTAACACGGGGTGGCCACACCCGCCCAGCGGTGCGATGAGCCCGGGAGGGTGTCCGAGTCCTGTGCAGGGATCTCGAGCGCCTGGCAGATTGATGCCCTGTCCGTATTCTGTGTCCGAAGCAGAACCCAGCTCAGTCTTCTTCCTGCGCCGAGAGGCAGCCTCAGCTTCCTCCTCAGCATGATGCTCCAGGGACCAACCCCCCACCAGCCGAGCTGGCATGAGACCTGCACAAGCACAGCCCTCGGGACCCAATGGATGGTCCTCAGGGGTAGCTCCTGGTGAGCACTGTTCTCACCATTATTATCACCATCATCTCCACCATCATCACCATCACCATTATCACCACCATCATCTCCACCATCACCATCATCATCATCATATCACCACCATCACCACCATTGCCATCACCTCCACCAACACCATCATCATCACCATTACCATTATCACCACCATCACCATCACCACCATCACCACCACCATCTCCACCATCACCATAATCACCATCAACACCATCATCACCATCATCATTACCACCATCATCATCATCATCACCACCACCATCACCACCATCACCATCACCACCATCAACATCACCGTCACCACCATCACCATTACTATCACCATCACCACCATCATCACCACCATCACCATTGCTATCCCCACCATCACCACCATCATCAGGAGGCTGGACTGGGAGAGCAGGAAAGGCAGACAGCTATCTTTGCTTTTCCTGTTATCACTCTGCTCACACCCACCCCTGCTGGTCACTCACTCGACCTGGGAACACATGTCTGCCCTTCGTCCATGCATGGTGCTGTCCTCGGCCATCCTCACTGGTCACTCCCCATCCTGTGGGCCTCTGAGCACAGAGGTGTCTCAGGCCCTGCTTCCTCCTCCACCTGCTCTCACCAGGAGACCCCCTCCACCTCACGGCTTTGGTACATCTACATGCTAACAGCACCAGCATCTGCGCCCACAGGCTGGGCCTCTCTGGACGGAGTCACACTCAGGGGCTCTGAGGAGACGCACCCCGGCAGCAGGCCCGGCAGCTGGATGTCCGTGAGGGCACCTCCAGCCCCACAGGGCAGGCAGAGTTCCTGATTGATAACCTCTGCCAGGCACCAGGCCTGCTCCTCCAGAGTTCCCCTCATTCTAGCGACGGGCCAGTGCACCCGAGAGCGCCTCAGGTGGAGACCCTGTAGCCACCGGTTCTGTTCTGGTTCCTCCTGCCCCACCCCCGTGAACCTGACCAGTGCTGACCACTTCTGCCAGCACCATCCTGGCACCAGCACGCCTCCCGCTGGATGGCTGTGACGTCAGGAACAGGCTGCAGCTGTTGTCAGCACCCAGGCCACGGGGTTTCCTAGAGGGACGTGGGCACATCAGTCCTCTGTTCACACCCAGTCCTCTGTTCACACCCCCAGTCCTCTGTTCACACCCCCGGCCTTGGCCTGGCACCTGGGTACAGGCCGAAGCCCTGCCCTGCCCGCTCAGGCAGCCTCGCCCCTTCCGACAGCGCCAGCTCCCCCCCATACTGAGCTCCCCGACCCCACCCCGGGCTCCCCACCCTCCCACCCCACCCCCCGTCCCGGGCTCCCCGCCGCCCTGTCCCGGGCTCCCTGCCCCCCCATCCTGAGCTCCCCGCCCCCCCATCCCGGGCTCCCCGCCCCCCCCCCGTCCCAGGGTCCCCGCCCCCCTGTCCCGGGGTCCCCGCTCCACGCCCGGGCCTGCATCACGCACGGCCCGCTCCGTTCCAGGAACACGCCCCCAGCTCAGGCCTTTGCCCTTGGCTGCTGGGCAGGCGCTTCCTCACACACACAAAGCGCGCTTTCTCCTCCTTCATCTGTGTTCACCTGCGGGCAGGTCACACCCACGGTGCACGCCGCACCTCCCGGCCCCCAGCCTGGCACCGCCCCACTTTCCCTGTTTTCTCTTTCCCGCCCCGGGCAGGGAACACGGATCATGTCACCTCTCTCCTCTCTGTCTCTGTCTCTGTCTCTCCTCTCTCTCCTCTCTTTCTCTCTCCTCTCTCTCTCCTCTCTGTCTCTGTCTCTGTCTCTGTCTCTCTTTCTCTCTGTCTCTCTCTCTCCCCTCTCTCCCCTCTCTTCTCTCTCCTCTCTCTCTCACTCTCTCTCTCTCTTTCTGTCTCTCTCTCCTCTCTCTCTGTCTCTCTGTCTCTCTCTCCTCTCTCTCCCCCCCCCTCTCTCTCCTCTCTCTCTCTCTCTCTCTCTCTCTCTCTCTCTCTCTCTCTCCTCTCTCCCCCACTACGCCCCCAGGAGGGCAGGAACTTTGCCGGCAGCCACCCAGGAACCTCCAGGCGCAGGCGGAGCAGTCTGCCAAGCTGTCCAGCGAACTGGACAAAAGCTCAATCCCAGCGGTCCTCACTTCCTGACGCCGCGACCCTTCCATACAGCCCCTCCTATGGTGGACCCCACCACAACACTGCTTCCGTGGCTACTTCCTACCTGTAACGTTGCCGTGAATCGTAAACTGCTGTGGATCCTAATGTACATATCTGTGCTGTAGATCCTAACGTACATATCTGTGCTGTAGATCCTAACGTACATATCTGTGCTGTAGATCCTAATGTACATATCTGTGCTGTGGATCCTAATGTACATATCTGTGCTGTGGATCCTAATGTACATATCTGTGCTGTGGATCCTAATGTAGAATCTGTGTTTTCCGATGGTCTGGGCGGCCCTGCCGGCGGCTCTCACCCGTGGGTGTGAAAATGATTTCATGTTTTTTCAGGACACCAGGCTCCTGGCAAAGGCACCAGAGGGTCGGAGGTCAGTTTTGTGTGAATCCTCACCAGAGGGTGTTTCCCGTCGGTTTTTAGGGAGTGGGAGGGAGAGGAGACAGAGAGAGACGTGGCTGTGACCTCTCCCACGCCCAACGGAGCCACGTGTCCCTCACAGGACTCGAACCTGGGACCCCTCAGTCCACAAGCCCACACTCTAACCCCTGAGCAAAACCAGCCAGGACTGAGGTCCATTTTTAACGTGCGCTAATGTGCGTGCCTGTGTGCGTGCGTGTGTACATGTGCCTCTGTGCGTACGTGTGCACATACACATACACATACATGCACACACACGTGTGTGGGTGTGCGTACGCATGTGTGTGCATGTGCCTGTGTGCACGTGTGTGCATGTGGGCATGTGTGTGTGTGTGTGTGTGTGTGTGTGTGTGCCGGGGGCTGAGAGGCAGGACTCTTCGAAGACGCTGATCACACGCAGTCCTGGGTACCAGCTGCCCGGCGGACACTTCCTCTGAGGAGGAGGATTGGGGGGAACTCGGGGGCCTGGCTGGTCCGTTAGGGGTTCACCCTGAGTTTCATCCAGTGTAACACCAGTCACAACCCGGGTTTTCACCCTCATTGGGCGGCACACGCATGGGGCATGGGCCTGGGACATCTCATTGTCTGACTGCACAAGCTTACGTTTGCTTTTTAAATTAAGTTTAATATGGTTTTATTGGCTTTAGACAGTAAGAAAGGGAGCGGGAGAGAGAAACACTGATCGGCTGCCTCCTGCCTCCTGCACACTCCACACTGGGGATCTCGCCTGTGCCCTGCCCGGGACTCGAACCAGCGACCTTTGGGTGCACGGACGACGCTCACCAAGGCCGTGGACTGAGTCTCTCTCCTTCACTGGACTGGGCTGCCCACCGGCTCGGGGTGAACACACAGACCCCGCTCCTCGGAGGACTCACGTCCCCGGCCCGACCTGGGCTCCGCACACGCGTGTGCCTCTGTGCGACTCGCCGAGCTCGCCGACGAGGGCAATGGGCCAGCGTGCACTCTGCCCCCAGGGACAGACTCACTCGCCTGCTGGGTAATTGCTTCTTTCCTCCAATTCCCCCACCGGGAGTTAGCCGGTTCCGGCCGGCGCCGGGCACACAGGCGGTTCTGTGTGCGTCTGGACGGAGGGTCTGCAGAGAGGAGAACCAGCTGGGGAGGAACAAAGGCGGATGTGTTTGCGGGTTTTAAAGGGAAGTGGCCACAAAGCCGGTAATTCAGGCCCGTGGATGGGGTTCCTCTGCGGGAGGGGGCCGAGCGGGGCTGGCGCTTGTCAAGTGGAGGACACGCCACGGAGCCGTTCCAAGCCGCCCGCCCGGAACGTGCTGCGTGGGCTGCGGAGACCCGGGGTGTGCGGGGCGGAGAGCGGCCCCCTGGAGGGGCAGAGGGTGGGTCCGGGGCGTGGAACTTGTGCCCGCTCCAGCGACGGCCACGCTGCGCCGAGGGAATCAGCCACCGCAGAGCCGCCGCCGTGTCTGCTCAGATCAGCGAACCTTCCGTTTCCACCGGCCACGTTTCGTGGGGAAAGGGTCACGTGGCAAGAAAGAGGGGGGCGGATATTGGGTAACTCATCACCGTGCGTTTCCCCCCAATATTTTAAACGTGTGGAAAGTTTCCAGAGCGAGCGCCACAGCCCTGGATCCACAGCGAGCACCAGCCGTGGCTCCTGCGGTGGCACCTGCCGTGGGACCTGCCGTGGCCGCGCCCTGCCCTCCGGCCGTCCACCGTGAGAGCAGCCTCCCGTGCGTGTGCCCGTGCGTGTGGCTTCGAGCCAGGGGGACCCCCGCCCTGCCCGGACACAAACCCACCCTGGTCCCCCCGGGATCCTCGGCCCCCGGGCCGGCCGGCTGCCTGGGCGGGCAGAGGTCACAGGCGCTGTCTGGTGAGCAGAGCCCAGAGGGGGCGCTGCCTCAGGCCGAGGACGAGGACGAGGACGCCGAGGCGCGGGCCGGTCTGTTCTGCCCGGGGGGAGGCCGCCCGGAGGCGCTGGGCCCGTGCCATGCGAGACGGGAAGGGAGTTTCGGCCGAGCTCTGCCAGAGGGAGCGAAACTGCACTCACCCCACGTGACAGGAAGCCCCGGAGGGAGGGAGGCCTTGGTGCCCGGCCAGGGGCCCGGAGCCAGGGGTGCCCTGAGAAGGGGAGGGGGGAGGGGTGGGGGTGAGCCCTGAGCTGAGGGAGGGGAGGCCTGAATTGGGAGGAGGGGCCCTGACAGCTGCTGGTCCCAGCTCCCAGGCTGCACCCACAGGCACAGAGACGGGGTGCAGGAGGGGAGACGGGGTGCAGGCAGGGGAGAGGGGGTGCAGGCAGGGAAGACAGGGTGCAGGCAGGGGAGAGGGGGTGCAGGCAGGGGAGACGGGGTGCAGGCAGGGTAGAGGGGGTGCAGGCAGGGAAGAGGGGGTGCAGGCAGGGGAGAGGGGGTGCAGGCAGGGGAGACGGGGTGCAGGCAGGGGAGGGGGTGCAGGCACAGACGGGGTGCAGGCAGGGGAGGGGGTGCAGGCAGGGGAGACGGGGTGCAGGCAGGGGAGACAGGGTGCAGGCAGGGGAGGGGTGCAGGCAGGGGAGACGGGGTGCAGGCACGGAGCTGGGGCGGTGAACCCCGGAAAGGCACCTTCAGCCCCGCCCGGGGAGGACCTGAGCTCCGAGGCCTGCGGGGGGGGGGGGCGGGCACAGAGGGCCTTTGTCTGGGCCTCCCGGGGACAATGCCGCCCGCCTGCCAGCTGCTGGGCTGGCCGCCTTTGTGGCCGTCCGGGCAGGTATCCGCCGGGAGCCAGCTGGCACACACCTCTGGGTGAGCGAGCCGGCCGGGAACTGGGCCGCTCCCTCCCGGGCAGGTGTCTGGGGAGAAAGCACCGCGTTGCCGTGGCAACGGGCCCAGCAGGCCTGTTCTTCCTCAAGGTCAGCTTGACCTCCTTCCTGCCAGAGGGCGTGTGCGCCTGTGTGTGCGTGTGTGTGAGTGTGTGCGTGTGAGTGTGTTAGTGTGTATGCGAGTGTGAGTGCATGTGTGAGTGTGTGTGCGCGTGTGTGTGCGTGTGTGCGTGTGTGTGTGAGTGTGTGTGAGTGTGTGTGTGAGTGTGTATGTGTGTGAGTGTGTGTGTGTGTGCGTGAGAGTGTGTGTGTGAGTGTGTGTGAGTGTGTGTGTGAGAGTGTGTGTATGTGAGTGTGTGCGTGTGTGAGTGTGTGTGTGAGTGTGTGAGTGTGAGTGTGTGTGTGTGAGTGTGTGAGTGTGCGTGAGAGTGTGTGTGAGTGTGTGTGAGTGTGTGTGTGAATGTGTTAGTGTGCGTGTGTGAGTGTGTGTGAGTGAGTGTGTGTGTGTGTGTGAGTGAGTGTGTGTGTGTGTGTGAGTGAGTGTGTGTGTGTGTGCAGGGAGGAAGGAGGCCGTCTGTGAATGCTCCTCTGACCGGGTCTGGGGGGTCCCCGCTGGCGGAGGGTGTGGGTCATGGGGTGAGGGTGAGGGTGTGGTGTGGCTGTGGGTGTGGGGGCGGGGCTGAGTGCAGGGCGGGACTAAGTGATGGGGGCGGGGCTGAGTGAAGGGGGCGGGACTGAGTGCAGGGGGCGGGGCTGAGTGCAGGGGGCGGGGCTGAGTGCAGGGGCGGGGCGAGGAGAGCAGATTGGCAGGGGCAGCACTGTCCGGAAGGAAAGCACAGCAGAGGGGCGGAGTCTGCCATCCTATCCAATAAAACTCTGATATGCAAATTGACCGATGGCCGAACGCCCGGCCGCTGTGCCACACCCTGGCCGCCAGGGGGCAGACGCTCAGCGGAAGTGGCCCTGGCGGTCAGTGTGTTCCCCCGGGGCCGGCTCAGCCACAGCCCGGCTCATGCTGGCAGCGGGGCGGTGGTGGGTCCCTCCTGCCTCCGCAGAGTGCTCGGACCCGGGGTGCCTGGCTCCGGGTGGGCCTAAGCCGGCAGGAGGACGTCCCCCAGGCCCGGACGGCAGGAGGCACAGGAGGCGCGGGTCCGAGTGGGGACCCCCCCATGCCCGGGCCTCCGGTGTGGTGGAAACTGTGGTGTGTGTACGGTGGGGGGGAGGGGGATTGGGGGGCACCGGCAATCCGGGGGGCAGGGACACTGACCGACGCGCTGTCCCTGGAACCCGCACAGAAGGACCCGAGCTCGCCTGGACGTGACAAGGGAACACGGGAAGAGTTCGCCAGTTTGATCAGAAAGGATCGCTTTAAATGCCGAGGGGTCAGGCCCAGAGCAGGGCAGGGAGTGGGGGCTTGGGGGGGGGCGGTCAGCAGAAGAGGGGGTCCCGGAGGACGGGGGTCCAGAGGACGGGGTCCTGGGGGGTGGGGCTCCCGGAGGCCGGGGTCCTGGGGCCGAGGAGCCCCGGTGGGAGCGCTGCGGGACGCGGCCGCCCTCCCCTCCGCAGTGGGTGCTGCTTGGGAGGAGGAAGGAAGAGGTGGTGTCCCCCGCGGGAGGAAGTGGGGGGGCAGGGCAGACGGGGGGGGGGGGAGCCAGGCCGGATGCTGCGGGTGGGAGGGGGGCCTTGGCCAGGAGCTGGGCAGGGTCTGTCCTCAGGCGGGTGTGGGTGCTGTGGAGCCGTGCTGGCGGCGGAGGAGGGGGGACGTGGCGCGGCCGGGGCAGCCTGGACCAGTGACCGCGATGGCCTGGCCTCCTCCGGCCTCCTCCTCCCGCTCTCCGGGAAGTGCCTCCGAGGTCGCCTCACGCCTGGTCCGGCTCCGGGCGCGTCCTGTGATGGCAGGGTGCCTGGGGAGGGGGAGCCGGCTGCTCCCCACGCGTGCTCTGGCGGGGCCCCCTCGGCGGACGTGGCAGCTCCAGCCAGCCCCTCACCCTTCGTCCGGCTGGGACCCCTCCTGCCCCTCCTGGCCCGGCGGGCTGGGCCCTCTGGTCCGGGCGTGGCTCCCGCCTCGTGGCCAGCGTCGGAGGAGAGGCTGCTCGCACCAGCGGCTGCTGTCTCGTCGCCCACGGGGCGGCTGCGGGGGTAGGCGGGCAGGGAGCGGCTGGGTGGCCCAGTGGACAGAGCATCGGCCTGCAGGCCGAAGGGTCCGAGCTTGATTCCCGGTCAGGGCCCGGGCCCGGGTGCGGGCTCCATCCCCAGTGTGGGGCGTGCAGGAGGCGGCCCATCGTGATTCCCTCATCATGGATGTTTCTCTCGCTCCCTCTCCCTTCCTCCTGAAATCAATAAAATAGATTTACACACACACACACACAGGAGGCTGTGCAGAGTGTGAGGAGGGAGGAGGAGGCAGGGGAGGGAGCCGTGGGCAGAGCTGGTCTTGCGGGATGCGACCGGCCGGGGCGAGGGCGGGCCACAGGGGCGTCCGCGTGGGCGAAGTGGGCGGCGTGGCCAGGAGGGGGGGGGTCGGGCTGTGACAGGGCAGGCCGCCCTCCCGTAGCCGGCGGGGCCTGTGCTCTCCCCCGCGTTCTGTGGATCGGGGTCACCTCCACGCGCGGCTCTGAGCCCTGGTCCCCTTTCACGGGACGGGGAGTGAGGAACCTCCTTCCTCACCGGAGGGGCAGCGCCACGCTCGGCGGCTCCTGTGCAAGGGAGCAGCGCCGCCTCTGAGGACCGAGCGTGTGGCGTCACACAGATGCGCTGGGCCTCTGACAACCAACGCTCCCGGCATTTCATAGTTTCATGTCACACACACACACACACACACACACACGTGCACACGCACACACACACACACGTACGCATACACACACGTATATGGTTTGTACACTGAGTGGCCAGATGATGATGATCTTGGAATGCATAATCATCTGGCCACTCAGTGTATATCCTATAGAACAGTGTTTCCCAAACTTTTGACACACGTGTACCCCTTCTATAATTTTCGTAACTCGGAGTACCCCTCGTCAAAAAAAAAAAAAAAAAGGATGTATTTTAATAACAATATATATATATATATATGTGTGTGTGTGTGTGTGTGTGTGTGTGTACATACACAAAATAATAATAAATGAAAAATAAAATCATTCATAATAAAATATAAATAAAAGTTATATTATAAATCACATTTATTTGCACACCGGACCATCTCACGCCTCACAAGACTGTCTTGACTTGGCTCATGAGAATGTAGAATTGGGCGCAGCTAAGCACGGTGCAGTGCTTATCCCCACCAAACTCCGGTGCAACTCGTACCCCCACCCAATTCTTCCCATACCCCTGGGGGTACGCGTACCACACTTTGGGAAACACTGCTCTAGAATAAAAGGCCAATATACAAATGGTCCTCTCAACCAGGAGTTCGACCAGCAGGCAGGCCAGCCAACCGCCCATGTCCCCTCCCCCTGGCCAGGCTGGCCGGACCCCACCCATGTACGGATTCATGCACCAGGCCCTCTAACACACACACACACACACACACACACACACACACACTAGAGGCCTGGTGCATGAAGATTCCTGCAGTAGGCCTCCTTCCCTGGCTGCCGGCCCTGGTTTTCCTCCGGCACCCGGGACCCAGGCCTTTGCTCCAGCCTCAGCGGAGAAGCCGAGCCTCTTCAGTCTTCAGTCTTTGCTCAGGCTGGAGCCTTCAGCCTTTGCTATGCGCCTGAATATGCAAATCAGCCCACCACCTTGGTTGGGCTAATTTGCATATACATTCCTGATTGGCTGGCGGGTGCCACGGAGGTATGGTCAGTTTACATATTCCTCTTTTATTGGTGTCGAGATGCACACTGAGCGGCCAGGTTATTATGCGATGACAGACGTATCTTTGTTGACGAGATTTGACAAATGAGTGCTGCAGACAGTCTCTCTCAGGGTTGCCGAGGTAGCAGAGTTTTGGTGGGTGGTTCCCCCCCCCCTTTTTTTTTAAGGAAGACGGACTTTTCCCTCGTGGGGAGGGGCTTCCTCCGAGGGGCCGTCCAGGGCCTTGGCCGGAGGGGCTCGGCGGGGAGGACAGTGATGCCGAGCTCACGTTCACGCTGTCCTTTCTCCCCCGATGTCCCAGCCTCCAGGGCCGGTCTGAGGCCAGGCTGGCTCCCGGGAGGAGGGGCAGGAGGGTCGCTGGGAGGGTGCAGGGCTTGGAGGCAGGCGCAGGAGGCGGAGCCGCTGGGGGTGGGGGCCAGGCCAGCGGTCTGGGGGGCCGGTGCCCGCTCCCCCAGGAGAAGTGACCTGTGGCCGACCCTGTGAACACCGGAACGGGCACAGGCGTCCCTGCAGCAGCTGCCCCGGCCCGAGGGCAGGGTGTCGTTCCGGGGGCGATGGGAGCTCACGGGGGACGGGCGGGGGGGGAGGACTTGGGGACTGGGGGGCCGGGGGAGGTAAGATCCTGCAGCCAGGACTGGAGGAGGGAGGGCGTCATCAGGAAGCCCTGCATGGGAGGAGGAGGGACGGGGCGTGTGGACAGGGCTTTGGAGAGAGGGAAACGCCTTCTGGAGGGGTGCGTGTCCCTCGGTTCTGTTTGTAGAGGTTGCATCGGATGACAGGGACGTGACGTTGTGCTGCTTTGGGGGCGCCGCATGGCTCCCCGGGACCTCGCTCCGCACGCTGAGGCTCCCAGGAGAGAGGTGCTCCCAGCGGCTCCCGCGTCCCGGGCCGGGGCTCCCCTCTGGCTGCTCCTTCCTCAGCCGGACGAGGCCAGGCCGCAGGCCACGGGCCAGCCGTGGCTCTTCTCCCCGCAGAACCCCGAGTAACCCCCACGTATTCCCATGCTCCCTTTCCCCGTTCCTCGGCTCACTCAGCGGGGCCGGGGCCGGGCCGGGCTGCCCCAGCTCCGTGCTCACGGGACCTCGGCCGCCTGGGAGGGGGTGGGCTCGGGAGCCGCCATCGGGCCAGCCACGTCCGCTTTGCGGGAAGAAATGACCGACCCGGGCCGGGTCTGCACGCCGGGCGGAGCCTGTTCCTCGGAGATGAGCCAGCGCCGTCTCTGCCGCAGCAGCTGGCCCGGGAGAGGCCGAGGCGGCCTCCGGCGGCTCCGACGGCCACGTGGGCGGCGTGGGCGGCGTGGGCGGCGTGGGAGGCCCTCCGGGAATGCGTCTCGGGGAGGAGCTCGCAGGGTTTTGGCAAGAAGGCTGTTTTGCTTTAAAAAATAATAATAAATCTTCGCCCGGGCAGCGTGACTCAGGGGTTGAGTGTGGACCTGTGAGCCAGGAGGTCAGGGTTCGATTCCCGGTCAGGGCACAGGCCCGGGTTGGGGGCTCAGTCCCCAGGGCGGGGCGTGCAGGAGGAGCCAGTCCATGACTCTCTCTCATCAGTGATGTCCCCCTCCCTCTCCCTGCCTCTCTGACATCAATAAATGAAGAAAAGGACCCACAGCAGCGGCGTCTGCGTCCCGGGAGCAGGAGGTGGGGAGCGGTCTCCCGTCTGGGGGACAGTCCGCGGGCCCTCTGGGGGCGGGAGGAGGGCGTCCGCCCCGCGCTAGCCCCGGAATTAAACGTCTTAAACTTTGTCGTCTGCAAGAACGGGAGCTGCCGTCTGGGCTGGAGGGGAAGGTGAGCCACCACCTCCCACGCTGTCCCTGCCTCAGGAGGAAGGAAGCGGGCGGTGGGACAGGGCAT
The DNA here is from genome assembly GCA_963924515.1 of Vespertilio murinus. Taxonomy (NCBI): domain Eukaryota; kingdom Metazoa; phylum Chordata; class Mammalia; order Chiroptera; family Vespertilionidae; genus Vespertilio; species Vespertilio murinus. Next base: position 533,198 of record OZ004705.1, read on the forward strand.
GTGCTGGGGCGTGTGACAGGAGGCGTGTGTGCTGGGCGTGTGCTGGGGGTGTGAGGGCGTGTGTGCTGGGGGTGTGCTGGGGTGTGTGCTGGGCGTGTGCTGGGGCGTGTGACGGGGGTAACCAGAAACCGCCGCTGAGCTCGATGGGTCCCCTGGTCTCTCTCCAGCGGCCAGGCGGGGGCCACAGGCTGTCTGCCGGGACCCCGTCCTCTGGGTGGAGAGCTGTCCCCCAGGAGCTGGGAGAGACGGGGCGGGAGCTGAGGGTGTCCCTCGCTTCCTGGGTCCGGAGTTCCCGTGGGCTCCCCAGGACGCAGCTGGAGGGGAGAGGGGAGTGTCGGCCTCGTTCCTCCACAAGCGGCCCATTCAGGGAGGGGCACCCGTGGGCCTGGCCCTCAATGGGGCCCTGTCCCCGCCTGGACGGGAGCCAGCCTGACCCGCGGCTGAGAGGCCTCTTTCTTCCCGACGGCAGCTGAGGCTGCTCCGGGGTGCCCGTCCCTCCGCCGCCGGAGAGGCCGCCTCCTCCCCTCCTTCTCACCCCACCCCTCAGGGCAGACCCACCCAGACCCGCCCAGACCCACCCAGACCCAACCCAGACCCGGCCCAGACCCGGCCCAGACCCAACCCAGACCTGGCCCAGACCCAACCCAGACCCACCCAGACCTGGCCCAGGCCCGACCCAGACCCATTCAGACCCTCCCAAACCCTCCCAGACCCGACCCAGACCCAAACCAGACCTGCTCAGACACCACCAGACCCGCCCAGAACTGGCCCAGACCCACCCAGACCCGCCCAGACCCGCCCAGACCCGGCCCAGAGCCCTCGGGGTCCACGCGCCTTCCTCAGCGAGGAGCGGGGTGGGAGGGGGAAGGGGAAAGGGGGGACAGCAGGTGGCGGCCCCACGGGAATCGTGTGCTGTCTTCCCGCCCAGCGTCCACGCGCCTCCTTCGGGAACAGTGCCTCCATTTCCCTTCGAGGCCACCCTCTTCCACACTCAGCCCTGGGCGCTGGTGGGCCCCTCTGACCTCGGGGCCCAGCTCAGGTCACAGCTCAGGCCAGCCCTCCGGCCTGTGGCTCTGGGGGGCAGGGTGACCCTGCTGGGCCACGTCAGACTGGATCCCGGAAGGGCTGGGGGAGAGCTGGGAGAAGCCTGCCCCCGAGGCTGCTGGGTGGGTGGGATCTGACGTGGGAGGCGCACCCGGTGTGGCCCTCAGACACTGGGTGTGGCCCCTCAGATACCCGGTGTGGCTCTCAGACACCGGGTGTGGGATCCTCAGACATCCCCTGTGGCCCTCAGACACCAGGTGTGGCTCTCAGACACCCGGTGTGGCCCTCAGACACGCGGTGTGGCCCCTCAGACCCCGGGTGGCTCTCAGACCCCGGGTGGCTCTCAGACCCCGGGTGTGGCCCTCAGACACCTGGTATGGCCCTCAGACACCGGGTGTGGCCCTCAGACACCCGGTGTGGCCCTCAGACACCCGGTGTGGCCCTCAGACACCTGGTGTGGCCCTCAGACACGCGGTGTAGCTCCTGGGACGATGCATGAGGAGGAGGCAGGGCAGCACAGAGGAAGGTGAAAGTGGAGGCAGGAAGATTGTGGGAAAATCCTGCATTTGAGCCTTGTCCTTTCCTTCCTTCTTTCTTTTTAAAAAATATTTTTATTGATTTCATAGAGGGATGGAGAGGGAGAGAAACATCAATGATGAGAGAATCATAGACCAGCTGCCTCCTGCTCGCCCCCCACCGGGGGTGGAGCCTGAAGTCCAGGCCTGTGCCCCTGGCTGGAATTGAACCCTGGACCCTTCAGTCCGCAGGCCGACGCTCTGTCCACTGAGCCACACCATCCGGGTCGAGCCTTGTCCTTTCTTATTCAGAAGCTGACTTCCGGTTGGGGCTTTGCTTTGCATTTCTTCCTACACACCTGACGGTGTGTGTGTGTGTGTGTGTGTGTGTGTGTGTGCGTGTGTGTGTGCATACCTGTGCTGCGCAGGCTGTTTTCCAGCTGAAATTCCATGCAATAAGGTGGGTAGAAGAGAAAGAGGAGGAGAAGGAAGAAGAGGAGGAAAAGAAGGAGTAAGAGGAAGATGAGGAGGAAGAGGAAGAGGAGGAAGAAAGGGAGGAGGAGGAGGAAGAGGAGGAGGAGGGGGGAAGGATGAAGGAGGAAAGGGGTAAAGAGGAAGAGGAGGAAGAGGAAAAGGAGGAGGGAGAGGAGGGGGAGGAGGAAGGAGGAAATGGGTAAAGAGGAAGAGGAGGAAGAGGAAAAGGAGGAGGGAGAGGAGGGGGAGGAGGAGAAGGAAAAGGAGGAGGGAGAGGAGGAGGAGGAAGAGGAGGAGGGGAGGAGGAAGCCAGGTGGGCTGGGAGCTGGTCTTCAGAGGCGGGGGTTGGGTCCTGCCTCTTGGAGACGCTGACGTCCACCCCCGCTGGCGGCGAGCTCGCTCACAAGCCGGCTCTCCGGACTGCGGCGGAGAGGCAGTGGGTCTGGGCAGGTGGACACCTGTGGGCCTGGTCAGCGCTGGCCCCGGGGACGGGCTGGGGGGAGAGCAGGGTTCCATCCTGCATCCGCCTCCTGCGGTTCTTGAGAGCCACGTGCACTTTTCAGGAATTCTGGGAGCCGCCATAGACAGCGCTGTGAGACCCGCACACCAAGTTCCTGGGTAAACGTGACACCAAACACAGAGGGGCATTTCCCAGGACCGCCCCTCCCTGGCGGCCTCCCTCCCCTCCGGCCCTCTTTCCCTCGGCGTCTCTGTACCCGGGGGACCATCCATCGTGTCCGCAGTGCAGAGGCCGCTGCGTCTCTGGGCAGCTCCGTCCACGAAGCCGGAGTGGCAGCCGCTGCGGGTCAGGCGCGTGGAGACACACGGTGCGATGGAGAGGCGGCCGGGCAGGTCACGCGTGTGAGAGCGTGTCGTCGTTGCCTCCTGGATGGCATCACACACGGCGGAGCAGTCTTCCTGTTTCTGGAAACGGGTCCCCCACCGTCTGGCCTAGGACAGCTGTGCAGGGGCCCTGCCTGGAGCCTGTCACCAGCTGTCTGGCTGGTGGGACTTCTGTGGTTCTCATGCCCGTGGTTTACGTGAGGAAAGACCACCCTGATCTCTTTGCCGCGTTGGTTAGACACGGGAGACAAACAAACATAAATTCCATAACTCGCATGGATTTGTATGATCTTACCCCTTCAATCTCTCTATCTCTCTCTCTCTCTCTCACACACACACACACACACACACACACACACACACACACTATCATACTCATTTATATCACACTAGAGGCCCAGTTCACAAACTTGTGCACAGGGGCGGGGGGAGGGGGGTCCCTCGGCCCAGCCTGCACCCTCTCCAGTCGGACCCCTCGAGGGATGTCCGGCTGCCCAGTAAACGGGTAAAACCGATGTCCCTCTCACAATCCAGGACTGCTGGCTCCCAACTGCTCGCCTGCCTGCCTTCCTGATCGCCCCTAACCACTCCCCTGCCAACCTCATTGATGCCTAACTGCTCCCCTGCCAGCCTGTTTGCCCCCAACTGCCCTCCCCTGCGGGTCTGGTCACCCTCACTGCCCTCCCCTGCAGGCCTGGTCACCCCTAACTGCCCTCCCCTGTAGGCCTGATCACCCCTCACTGCCCTCCCCTGCAGCCTGATTGCCCCTAACTTCCCTCCCCTGCAGGCCTGGTCACCCTCACTGCCCTCCCCTGCAGGCCTGGTCACCCCAACTGCCCTCCTCTGCAGGCCTGGTCACCCCCAACTGCCCTCCCCTGCAGGCCTGGTCACCCCCAACTGCCCTCCCCTGCAGGCCTGGTCACCCTCACTGCCCTCCCCTGCAGGCCTGGTCACCCGCACTGCCCTCCCCTGCAGGCCTGGTCACCCGCACTGCCCTCCCCTGCAGGCCTGGTCACCCTCACTGCCCTCCCCTGCAGGCCTGGTCACCCGCACTGCCCTCCCCTGCAGGCCTGGTCACCCTCACTGCCCTCCCCTGCAGGCATGGTCACCCTCACTGCCCTCCCCTGCAGGCCTGGTCACCCGCACTGCCCTCCCCTGCAGGCCTGGTCACCCTCACTGCCCTCCCCTGCAGGCCTGGTCACCCTCACTGCCCTCCCCTGCAGGCCTGGTCACCCGCACTGCCCTCCCCTGCAGGCCTGGTCACCCTCACTGCCCTCCCCTGCAGGCCTGGTCACCCGCACTGCCCTCCCCTGCAGGCCTGGTCACCCGCACTGCCCTCCCCTGCAGGCCTGGTCACCCTCACTGCCCTCCCCTGCAGGCCTGGTCACCCTCACTGCCCTCCCCTGCAGGCCTGGTCACCCGCACTGCCCTCCCCTGCAGGCCTGGTCACCCTCACTGCCCTCCCCTGCAGGCCTGGTCACCCCCACTGCCCTCCCCTGCAGGCCTGGTCACCCTCACTGTCCTCCCCTGCAGGCCCGGTCACCCTCACTGTCCTCCCCTGCTGGCCTGGTCACCCTCACTGCCCTCCACTGCAGGCCTGGTGCCTCCTCACTGTCCTCCCCTGCCGGCCTGGTCACCCTCACTGCCCTCCCCTGCAGGCCTGGTCACCCTCACTGCCCTCCCCTGCAGGCCTGGTCACCCTCACTGTCCTCCCCTGCCGGCCTGGTCACCCTCACTGCCCTCCCCTGCCGGCCTGGTCACCCGCACTGCCCTCCCCTGCAGGCCTGGTCACCCGCACTGCCCTCCCCTGCAGGCCTGGTCACCCTCACTGCCCTCCCCTGCCGGCCTGGTCACCCTCACTGCCCTCCCCTGCAGGCCTGGTCACCCTCACTGCCCTCCCCTGCCGGCCTGGTCACCCTCACTGCCCTCCCCTGCAGGCCTGGTCACCCGCACTGCCCTCCCCTGCAGGCCTGGTCACCCCCACTGCCCTCCCCTGCCGGCCTGGTCACCCCCACTGCCCTCCCCTGCAGGCCTGGTCACCCTCACTGCCCTCCCCTGCAGGCCTGGTCACCCCCACTGCCCTCCCCTGCAGGCCTGGTCACCCGCACTGCCCTCCCCTGCAGGCCTGGTCACCCCCACTGCCCTCCCCTGCGGGCCTGGTCACCCTCACTGCCCTCCCCTGCAGGCCTGGTCACCCGCACTGCCCTCCCCTGCCGGCCGGAGGAGCGCAGACAGGAGCCCTCCGGATCGGACGTCAGGGAACCTCGCTCAGCTGAGCGCCGGTTTCCCCGGTCCTGTGTGATCTCTGGTGCCGATGACGGGGTGACGGGGGCACAGGAAGCGGATTTCCTGCTTTCTGTGCGTCCGTGGCTCCTCTTCCTCTCGGAGCCGCCCTGCGGGCCCCCCACCCCCCTAAAAAGGATCAGGGTCCCGATTGGGTGATGCAGAGATCAGTCACCCAGTGGTCAGGGCTGAGTCCCTTCGTCTCCCACTCGTCCTCGCCAGGCGGGCGGAAGCCCACGGCGGCCGCGACCACGGGAACCCAGCCGCGCTTCCTCGGGGCGAGTGGACGGACACGTGAGGCCGAGCGTGGCCAGGGCGGGCCTCTCCGACCGACCGTCTGCTCTCCCCTCGCGACCTTGACCTCTCGTCCCCGCGTCACCAGACGGCTCAGGGAAGGCCCAAGGCCGCCGTCTGGCCGGGTGGCTGTGTTTACCCGGCCTTATCGCTCCCGTGGAATGGCAGGAATTTCAGGTGTCTAAAGTTCAAGTTTGCCCACGGCTCACACTGAGCTCAGGAAATATTCCTCGTGGAAGGAGTCAGTTAAGCTTTAGCAGGCCCCTCCCGACCCAGAGGTGACAGTCCGCTCCCGGCTCCTCCCAGAGACAGAGGGTGTGGCTGGGGGACGGCAGAGCCAGGGCTGTCCGTGTGGCTGGGAGACGGCAGAGCCAGGGCTGTCCGTGAGGCTGGGGCAGGGAGCTGGCCGGAGCTGGCAGGGTGGCCGTCAGGGACCAGGAACAGGGCCGGCCTCTCCCTCCCTGGACGTGGGGTCCCCAGGCTTCGTGCGGAGGGCGACCCTGCCACCTGGTTTAGGGGACCGGGGGGACCTCTCCTGGTCATTGCATTGTCCGGAGAGAGTTGGGGATGTTTTCTGTTGCTGGAGGCGGCGAGTAGAGAGATGGGGCGGCTCACAGCCCAGACTGGGGTTCACCTGGGCTGGGGGACAGGGGGGCTCGGTGCGTCTGCAGCTCAAGCTCAGTCACACGGGGTTCAGTCAGGCGCTGAGGTTCCTTTCGCTCCCAACCCCAGCATCTCAGACCCTGAAGGGAAATTCATCGCTGCCACTCGACACACGTGGGGCGAGTTACGCCAAAGTGCTGGGGGAGGGGGCATCGCCGGTGCTGGTCACGGGCCAGTGGCCGTTCTCCAGGGTCCCCCCTGGACTGGGTGGCTCCAGGGCAGGGCTGGGGAACGTCTGGCCTGCAGGCGTAGGAGGCCGAGAAATCACGTGGCCTGGCCCCGCCAAGGCATTGGGGGAGTTAGGCTGTTGATCCAACCGATTATTTAGTGTGGCCCCGATGACGTCATAAACACCACGTGGCCACAATGACATCATAAACACAACGTGGCACCCAATGACGTCCTAAGCACCACGTGGTCCCGATGACATCACAAACACCACGTGGCCCCCGATGACATCATAAACACCACGTGGCCCCGATGACGTTATAAACACAACGTGGCCATAATGACATCATAAACACAACGTAGGCCCCCAATGATGTCACAAATACCACGTGGCCCCGATGACATCACAAATACCACGTGGCCCCAATGACATGATAAATACCACGAAGCCCCAATGACGTTACAAACACCATGGGACCCCAATGCTGTCATAAACACCACGTGGCTCCTATGACGTTACAAACACCACGTGGCCCTTGGCAGAAAGAAGGTCCCACCCCTGCTCCAGGGCTGTGGGGAGAAGCAGGAGCAACGGTGCCAAACCCAATGGCCTCACCAATCAGACCGTCGGGGAACTATAGCTGCCAAGAGTGGGGGACAGGTGGAGGGAGGGAGACAGGCGGAGGGAAGGAGACAGGCAGAGGGTGAGGGACAGACGGAGGGAAGGGGATGGGTGGAGGGAAGGGGACAGGACGGCGCTCTGGAGGTCAGGGTCCCAGTGGAGCCCCGAGGACGAGTCACCCCTCGTGCAGTGACACTGACCAAGCTGTCAGTGCCCTCAGGACCGGCCAGGGAGCAGGACAAAGACAGCACATCACCGTGGGTGACAAAGCGGGAACCTCCCCCCTGCACCCTCCTCGGGCGTGGGCGTGGCCAGGGAGAGGGGCTGGGGGCCCGTGGACTCCTCCCCACACCGCGGCTGTGTGCTTGGGGCGAGGGCAGGGGCACCACTTGACGGACAGATGTGGCATTTTCTAGTTGGTTCTGTATTTCTTCACGAATCAGTGTACGGACTCAGGGATGCGACGACTCGGCATCTGGGTCTAAAAGGAGCACGGTGGGATGGGGAAGGGGCTCTGGCCCACAGGGTTCAGAAAGCCGTTCGCCTGCCGACATTTACAGAAACGCGGGTCCCGGAAGGGCCATGGGCTGGGGCGGCCAGCTCCTCCGAGGCCCCGGTCCCGTGGGACCCCCTGGCCACCTGTTCTGAGCCCACCAGGCCCTGCCAGGGCCTGAAGCGAGAAGGGCATTGGCTCTTCAAGCGAAAGCTGGTCACCCCAGCCGGAGGTGCCCGAGGGCAGACACCCCCCCCCCATCATGTCCCCATCACCCCCCGAATCGCAGGCCAGGCTCAGTGAGAACGCCATGCACTCATTAAAGGATGTGTGTATGTTCACGCTCCCTGCACCTGCCGGCCTCCCTACCCTGCACCTTCAGATAGACAGTTGGTGCTGAGACAATCCACCTGATTGGGCCAGTATGTGGAATCCCTGTGGTGGTCAAAATCTCACCGAGAACACAGAGATCGACCTCCCAAGTAGAGAAAGGAGTTCCTGATAAAGAGGCACATCCCAACCTGGAAGATGAGAGTGAAACAGAATAACCAGTAAAACTAAACCTAACCCCAACCCAAACATAAAGGGTAACATAAATCCTAACCTAACCCTAACCCTGACCCTGACCCTAACCCTAAACCTACCCCTAACCCTGACCATGACCCTGATCCTAACCCTAACCCTAACCCCAACCCAAACATTAACGCTAACGCAAACCCTAACCCTAACCCACACCCTAGCTCTAACCCTAGGCCTAACCTTAGCCCTAACCCTAGACCGAGCCCAAGCTCTAGCCCTAGCCCTAACCCTAACCCTAGCCCTAGCCTTAGCCCTAGCCCTAACCTTATCCCTAGCCCTAGCTTTAGCCCTAGCCTTAACCCTAGCCCTAACCCTAGCCCTAACCCTAGCCCTAGCTCTAGCCCTACCCCTAACCCTACCCCTAGCCCTACCCCTAACCCTAGCCCTCGCCCTAGCCCTATCGCCAGCCCTAGCTCTTTGTCCTGTTTGTCAGTCACGGGGCGACCCGGATGGTCCCGCCCCCCGGCCCAGGAAGCAGCCTGCCCCCCGCCTTTCCCTAAACACTTGGGGGATCAGACCTCAGAGCCAAAACACAACTTTAACCCTCAAATCCCAGCACGCGAGGTCAGCCGACGGTCGCACATGGGCCCTGAAGCCGGAGCCAGAGCTGGAGGCGCTGCCCCAGGAGGGCCGGGGCTGAGCCGGAGCGAGGGGCCGGCTCCTGTCCTCCCAGCACCTGGGGCGATGGAGTGTTTGGGGGCGGGCCGGGCCTGAAGTTAAATGTTAAAACCCACGCCCGCTCCCACGCTGCCCCCCTCCCCGAACCCTAACTTAGACCCGGCCCAGTTCTCCCAGAGGCATTCCCGATGCCATTGTGTGTAAGTCCTGTCTGACCCAACCGTAAATATTTATGCGAACTGAGCTCTGTCGGGAGGGAGTCCAGCCGCAGCTCCCCAGCGGCCCGCCCCCCCGTTCCACGGAAGGACCTCCTGACCCCCGGCCCCTTCCTCCTCCGCCCTCCCTTCCACGGAGGGACCTCCCCTCCCCCGGCCCCTTCCTTCTCCCCCCCCCCCCCCCGTGGGGTTAGCAGAGGTCACTGCACAGGCTGTGCTTGGGTGCCTCCTGAAGGCCTGACGTCTTGCCACCCATGCAGCCGGGAGGTTTCAGCTCGTGTGAGACGCACTGGCATAAGGATTTGCTTTTTAAAAACTCAGTTCAGGTGGGAGCAGCTGGTGCAGTCTCCCCACACCTGCGGCAGCAATGCCGAGCGCTGGGAGCCGACCCCGGGGGAGCGCTGGGAGCCGACCCCGGGGGCCGTGCGGTCGGCGGCTCCCGGGCTGTGCGGCCACCGCCGGGCTGCTCTGGGCCGGGCCTCGGGCCGCGGCGGGAGCCCCGTGGCACCTGCATTTGCTGAGATCCTCTGCCAGCGGCAGCGCCCGGGACCCCCTGCCCTGCTGCCTGCGGCCCGAGCCCCGGCGCCCGCCATCAGAGGGGCGGGGGGGGGTGGTGAGCACGCACCCGGTACAGCCCTGAGCCCCGCCGGGAGTGGCCACTGTCCGTGGGAACAGCCCGCGGCCTGCCCGCACGCGGCAGCCTGCCGAGGTCGGGGTGAAGAGGGGGCTCAGTTTGTTTATCCTCTGGTGTAGGGGGGTGGCTCTCCCCGTGGTTGCCGGGCGCTCCCCGGTGCGGAGGGCTGGGGGGGGGGGGCGCAGGCCCTGCTCCCAGGCTGGCTGTCACCGATTCCCGCGGCCCTGCGGGGACGGCGCGGAAGGCCTGGTCCTGACGCTGCGTGTGACTTCGGGCAGTCCCCGCCTCTCCGAACGCGATGTGCTCCTCTGTGATACTGGGGATGGCAGGTCAGGCTGGAGGGGTTTGGGGGGAACTCGGGGGGCCCAGAGGCGCCCTCGCCCTCAGCTCAGGGAGGGAGGAAGGGAGGGGGGAGGGAGGGACAGGCGGGCAGCAGCGTCCTGCACAGCCTGACGCTGGCCAGGGGCTGCGGGCTTGGCACAGAGCAGGTGCACCTCTGACCCATGGCGTCCCCCCCCCCCCCCGGCCCCGAACCCCAGGCAGGAGCTGAGTCCCGGTCTCCTTGGCTGCAGCAGCTCAGCCGTCTGCCCTAACCCCTCACATCAGAGGTTGTAAGGTGGGCCCTCCTGTCGTGTGATGAGGCCCCGAACCCGTCAGGAGGGCTGCCCTGCAGCTCGGCGCCCCTCATTGGGGGCGGGGGGGAAGGGGGGTGCTGATGAGGCGGCTCCCAGGCTCCAGGGCGGGCACAGACCCGTCCCTGCGTGGCGGCTCCTTGGGAACTGCCCCTGATCTAGGGTTTGGGGTAGAGAGCCTGAGCAGACCCCGCAGCTCCCCGAGGTCTGTGTGCCCGGGCCCGAGGAGCCGGGCGGGCGGGGCAGTCCGGCGGGGAGGTCTGGGGAGCAGTGCAGGCTCCGCACGGGGACGGGGGAGCCCTGGGCTCGGCAGACGCTCGGGCCGGAGAAGAGGGAAGTGACCGAGAGCGGAAGTTGGCTGCTGCCGGCCGCCGGGGTCAGCCGCTGTGGCCCACAGGGGGTTCCTGCAGCCGCCGCTGCTTCCGTTGTCGTGGCGACGGGAGGAGAAACACGCCACGCCCAGCGCAGGTGCCGGCCGTGGCCTGCCTCCCCCGCACAGCCCTGGCCGCGGGGACAGCGCCGAGCCCCTCCCCAGGGGGCTGGCCACGGGGTCGGGGTGTGGAGACCAAACCACGCCGCTCTGGATTCAGAGGCGTGGACGGACCTCGGGGGCTGGGGCGTCGCCCAGGCCGGCCCTTCCTCTTCCTGTGGTCACCAGAGAACTGGGCCTGGGGGGGGGGGGCGGTAATCACCCAGAGAGCTTGAAGGCACAGAGGCGGGACCCCTGGCACAGACGGGTGTGTGTGTGTGTGTGTGTGTGTGTGTGTGTGTGTGTGTGTGTGAGGGCCTTGGGGGGGGGGGGGCTAGAGGCGTCAATGGGGGAAGGAGGGGCCCCATGTAAAGCCGTCAGCAATAAAGATCAAAAACAACAAACAAACAGACTCTGTCTGAGGCCTGGGGGTGTGGCTCAGGGGGTGAGCATCGGCCTGGGAACCTGGAGCTCACGGTTGATTCCTGGTCAGGACGCAGGTCTGGGTTGTGGGCTCTGTCCCGTCGTGGGACGTGCAGGAGGCCGCTGATCAAGGATTCTCTCTCATCGTTGATGTGTGTCTCTCTCTCTCCCTTCCTCTCTGAAATCCATAATATCTATCTATCTATCTATATCTATCTATCTATCTATCTATCTATCATCTATCATCTCTATATATCTGAAAGTCTAAAGCTATGAGTAAATAAAAAAGAGATGTGGAAAATTATACACAATTCCGCCACCAGAGACAGCCATCGTTAACAGCTGCTGTATATTTCTTCCCAATCATGTTCGTGCACAGATGTGGCATCAGGGCTGGTAAAAAAAGAAAAAAAAGAAAAAGAAAGAAAAGAGAAGAGAAGAGAAGAGAAGAGAAGAGAAGAGAAGAGAAGAGAAGAAGAGAAGAAGAGAAAAGAAAAGAAAGAGCAGAGCTGGGCCTGGCTCGGTGGGTCCCTGGCCCTTCCTGCCCCCTCCGTCCATTCCCCGCACCGGCAGCCGCAGCCCGTGGGGGCCCCTGACCGCCCGGGAGGCGCAGGGCTGGGCCGGGACCTGCCGTCCGCCCGGCTCTGGGGAGGAGCTGCGCAGCGGGCGGAGGGGCCAGGCCTCACTCAGAGCCGCTGGCTGTCCACCCGCAGGGCTGTTCCTCGGTGAGGGCCACGGTGGGGCCAGGGCCCTGGGCCGGCCGTCCTGGTACAGATTCCCAGCCGCCCTTGCCGAGGAGGTGGGGACACGCACACCCACCGCAGAGGCTTGAGGAGGGTTTCTGTGCGAGTACCCGGGCTGCCCCGGCGCAGAGTGGGTGCTCGGTGAGCGGCGCACAGTAGGAGCTCAGTGCGCGGGGCCTTTGTCCCTGGCTCGAGGGCCAGTGCGCGAGGCCTCCATCTCTGATGCCCTGGCATGCCTCCGAGGCCACCCCAGGCCCTTCCTGTATCGGAGTGCCAGCGCCAAGAGCGTTCGGCCCCACGCCAGGAACCCGAACTCTGCTGCCCACGAGTCCAGAAGCTTCCCTCTCCCGCCGGCTCCGCTGTCAGCTCCCATTCCTCCCCCCCCCCCCCCCCAGCACCATCGCCTCTTGCCCGCATTCCTGCAGTGCCTCAGAGCCAGGCCCCGCTGTCCCGGGCGCTGCCCGCCTCCCACCCAGCGGCCAGAGGGGCCTTTCGACACCGTGAGTTACCGGCGTCTGTGCTCGCTCAGGACAGCCAATCTCCCTGCGCAATCTCCCTGCGCCCGCCCCTCAGGGACCCCCTGGAGGCCACGCCTCCCTCCCTCCCTCCCTCCTGTTCCTCCTGCTGCACCCACGCTGGCCCAGCTGCACCCACGCTGGCCCCATCTGCACCCACTCTGACCCCATCTGCACCCGCTCTGACCCCATCTGCACCCACTCTGGCCCCAGCCACACCCACTCTGACCCCATCCGTACCCACTCTGACCCCATCTGCACCCATTCTGACCCCATCTGCACCCACTCTGACCCCATCTGCACCCAATCTGACCCCATCTGCACCCACTCTGGCCCCGGCCACACCCACTCTGGCCCCGTCTGCACCCAATCTGGCCCCATCTGCACCCAATCTGGCCCCATCTGCACCCACTCTGGCCCCATCTGCACCCACACTGGCCCCATCTGCACCCACTCTGACCCCATCTGCACCCGCTCTGACCCCATCTGCACCCACTCTGGCCCCGGCCACACCCACTCTGGCCCCATCTGCACCCAATCTGGCCCCATCTGCACCCACTCTGACCCCATCTGCACCCACTCTGACCCCATCTGCACCCACTCTGATCCCATCTGCACCCACTCTGACCCCATCTGCACCCACTCTGACCCCATCTGCACCCACTCTGATCCCATCTGCACCCACTCTGGCCCCATCTGCACCCACACTGGCCCCATCTGCACCCAATCTGGCCCCATCTGCACCCACTCTGACCCCATCTGCACCCACTCTGGCCCCATCGGCACCCACTCTGACCCCATCTGCACCTAATCTGGCCCAGGCCCCACCCACTCTGGCCCCATCTGCACCCGCTCTGGCCCAGCTACACCCACTCTGGCCCCATCGGCACCCACTCTGGCCCCATCTGCACCCAATGTGGCCCCATCTGCACCCACTCTGGCCCCATCTGCACCCACTCTGGCCCAGCTGCACCCACTCTGACCCCAGCCACACCCGCTCTGGCCCAGCTGCACCCACGCTGGCCCCGGCTGCCTCCCGGGAGTGCGGGGCGGGCTCCACCCCAGGACACTGCACGTCTCTGCCCTCTGCGGGCATCTCTGTGGCTCTGGCTCGTTTCCTTCGGCTCAGCGCTCCCTATCCCCACCGCTTCCCGTCCTGTTCACTTCCTTTGAATCCCTTCCCACAGCCTGAGGTGCACACCTCCCTGTCTTTGTCTCGCCCGCACCGGGGCTCCTTCCCCACGGAGCCCAGAGCCTGGCACTGCCCGGCGTGGGCGCGCTCTGGGTGACGTGCACTCAACGAACGCGGGAGCGGGTGGAGGAGGGAGCGTCACGCGAGGCAGACGCTGGGTTCAGAGGGCAGGTCACCTTGGTCCTCTGCAGGGGTGTTTTTCGGCAAAGTGTTTGGTTGTCTGTTTGCCATTGCCATGGCCGGCACGGGCAGCTCTGTGCGGCCCGGCTGGGCGTGGGCACTCTGTGGGGCCTGGCTGGGCCCAGCCCTCCCTCGGGGGTGAGGAGAGCTCGGGCAGCAGCGGGCGGGGGCGGGAGGTCGCACAGACTGTGTGAGCTGCCGGCTGGAGCTCCGTGTTCTGTGGGGAAAGGGGGGGGGGACAGAGGCTGTAGGAGCAGGAGGAGGCGGGCAGGGGATGCACTCGCTTCCCCAGGCCCCGGGGACGTGGCAGTGGCGTCTGCGGCTGAGAGGGCGGTGCGAGCACCACGGGGGGACGGGCTCCTGATAGGACGGATCGCACCTTCGGCAGCTCCAGCACGAGGCCCCGTGGGCCTGCTCTCCACGTCCCTCTATCTCTCCTTACGGCCGGGTGTGGCCCGCCCAGCGTGGCTCCGCGGCTGAGCATTGGCCTAAGAAGCAGGAGGTCAGGGTTCGATTCCGGGTCAGGACACAGGCCCGGGTTGCCGGCTCCATCCCCAGTGTGGGGCGTGCAGGAGGCAGCCGGTCCACGGTTCTCTCTCAGCATTGATTTTTCTTTGAAATCAATTAAAAAATATATATGTGTGTTTGTGTGTGTGTGTGTGTGTGTGTGTGTGTGTGTGTGTGTGTAGGCAGTGTGAGCCTTCAGGGCAGGTGGGGAAACTGAGGGAAAAGCTGTGAACTTCACTCTCCCACACGGAACAGACTCCCAGGTGCGCCTGGAATTGTGGGGTTTGTCCGGCCTGGGGAGGGGGGGTCGGGGGGCCCTCGGGGAACCACGGCCTGTCCGTGGGAAACGCAGCTCCACCCAGGGACGCGGGGGAAGGAAACGCAGCAGCTGACACAACACAGGGCTGCCAAAGTCCACGCCTGAGCCAGCGGGCCCGCCCTCCCGAGCCGGCCCGTCCGTGGTGCCCTCCCCTCCCGCCGGGCGCCACCCCCCACCCGGCCCGGGAGCCCTGCCCGCACCCCCTCCCGGCCCGCGGCGGGGCAGGCCCCGGGAGCCCTGTGGAGCACAAGGGCCCCTCAGGACGCGAACGCCGGAGCCACGCGCTCCCCCAGCTGCCGGCAGCCAGGGGGCCGGGCAGAGCGGCCTGTGTGCGTTGTCTGCGCGCACCTGAGGGAGGAGGAGGGACGAGGATCCGATCGGATGTCTGCCCTCCGGGGACGCCACATCCTTCCTGGGCGGGAGGGCGGGAGGGCGGGTGCCCGGACACCGGACGCTGGGTGGGCGGAAGCCTTGGCTCGCGGAGCGGCTTTCCTGGGCGGACAACGACCTTCAGAGAAACAGTGACCTCCGCAGCCGTCTCCCGGGCGGCCGGCCCCCGGCTCGGCCCGGCGGGTCTCCTCTTCCTCTCCCAGTGCGGGAGCCGCTGCGAGCGGAAGGCGCTTTGTCTGGGAGCGCCCCTGCGTCTGCCCGCCCGGTGCTCTGTCCCCACCGCCGGCACCGGCACCGAGGAGAAGGGGACAGAGAGGAGACGGGTCGGCAGCCGGAGCGGCACCGCGGGCTGTGCTCCCGAGACCTGGGCCCAGAGACCGGAGTCCTCGGGCGCCGCCCTGAGTCCCCAGACCTGACGCCCCAAGAGGAAGCCCTGAGGGTGCGGAGCTGAGGGCAGGAGGGGGTACCCCCCCCAGGGACGCCCTGTCCGCGGCTGCCACCTGGGGAGCGAGTGGAGGTCACCCGAACAGCGTCCGAGGGACTGGCCGGTCCAGGGTGGGCCTCTTCCCCCCGGGGCCCCAGGCGTGCTGTGCTCTCAGGGCGCTGCTGGCCGGGATTAGAGACACACGCGGCTCGTGGGCCCTCACTCCTCCCGGCCCGTGGCGTCTCTGTGCCCGCAGGCGGAGCGCCGCCCCAGGAGGCGGGTGCCCCTCATAGCTGCGACCTTGGTCTCTCCCATTCTCACCCTCTTTTCCCTAAACTTTCTCTTTCAAAGATGTATTTTTACCGATCCAGCGAGGAAGGGAGAGAGGGAGAGAGAAACATCAGTGAGGAGAGAGAATCAGGGACCGGCTGCCCCCTGCACGCCCCCCACGGGGGATGGAGCCCGCACTCCGGGCAGGTGCCCTGACCGGGACTCGAACCAGGACCCCCAGGTTCATAGGCCAACGCTCCCGGCCAGAATGGAGCCTGGGGATCGCTTCTCGGCCTTTTGGCTAAGATCGAGTGCAGAATGGAGCCCGGGACGCTGGTCCACGGGCCGACACTGTCCACGGAGCCACACCGGTCGGCTCCCTCCAGCTTCCCATGGAGCCGGAGCTCCCTGTGCCACGGGGACTCCTCGCTGGCCCCGTGAGCTGTTTGCCCCGCGTGTCCTTGGCCTGGTCTTGCACAGCGTGGCCGTCTGGGAGTCCGTGGAGCTGGTGGCCGGCCAGCACCTCCCTCCCGGGGTTGTGGCTCCCGTTCCCATGGCGTTCCATCCAGGGGTGGGCGCTGCCGGAGGAAGCACGTAACCTGCGTCTCGGCCTCTGACCTCGGCCCAGTTCTCAGTTCCCGGGGGCGTGTGTGTGTGTGTGTGTGTGTGTGTGTGTGTGTGTGGAGGGGGTGGCACACTCCTGGCCCCAGGGCGGCAGTGGCTGAGGTCTCAGTGCACGCAGGCGTGAGGGGCGCACACGGGGAACAGCTCGTGCCAGATGGCACCTGGACGCTGCTCTCTGGGTGCCACATGTCTCCATGCCCCCATGTCCCTGTGCCCTCGTGCCCCTGTGTCCCCGTGTCCCCATGTCCCCGTGTTTCTCTGCCCTCGTGCCCCTGTGTCCCCCATGTCCCCGTGTTTCTCTGCCCTCGTGCCCCTGTGTCCCCGTGTCCCTGTGTCCTTGTGTCCTCGTGTCCCCATGTTCCCCATGTCCCCCTGTCAGCGTGCCCCCATGTCCCCGTGTCCCGTGCCCCCGTGTCCCCCGTGTCCCGTGTCCCCGTGTCTGCGTGTCCGCGGCAGGGCCTCCAGCGTGTCCGTGGAGACGCCGAACGGCGTTGCATCAGCCTCTTCCCGTTGGACGTCGGCGCTGCTCTGCGGTCTGTTGGAGAGCGATCTCCGCCCGCGGCCAGGGTCCCGGCGGCCTCTCCTTCCCTCTGTCCACACACCATTCCCACGCCCCTCAGCGCGTGTCGCAATCTCTCTTGTTACACGAGGCCCGCAGACTTGGAAGTGGTTGCCTACACAGACGGGATTTGGAAATTGCTTATGCAGTTATTTTTAG
This sequence comes from Vespertilio murinus, assembly GCA_963924515.1. NCBI lineage: Eukaryota > Metazoa > Chordata > Mammalia > Chiroptera > Vespertilionidae > Vespertilio > Vespertilio murinus. The sequence continues at coordinate 550,049 of OZ004705.1, forward strand.
CGGGAAGCCGCGCAACCAGCTCCAATTGTCGCCTTTCCAAGATTCCAGGGGCGGGGAGGGGATTCTGCCGGATTCTAGGGGCCCAGGCCAGCGCCGCCCTCCCCCGGGCTGGTGCTGGGGGCCGCCACGGCCTCTGCCACGCTGCCAGGCCCGAGGGCCGAGGAGCCAGCCTCCTCCTCGCCCACTACCCCATGTGGCACCCGGCACGGCGCTCGGCGTGTGCCAGGCGCTCGGCGTGTGGCAGGCGCTCGGCACGTCCGCACCAGCCAGGAGCCCCCTCCCCCGTGTGGCCGGTTCACACCGGGGGACGGGAGCCGTACCTGCTGTCCCGGCGGCGCGGGCGCGCTGTCTCTCTTGGCGGCGAGGACGTGGCCTGGTGACCCGGCTCCGGGAGGAACGGCGCCGTGGCTGACCGTGCGGGCTCCGCGGGCCCGTGGTGTCAGAGGTCAGTGTGGCGGGCGGCGAGGGGGGGACCTCAGCGAGCTCACACGTCTGCCTGAGCACCGCTCCGTGTGCGTGGTTCTCCATTAAGATTTTGTTTCCGTTTTTACGGAGTTGGACTCTGGAGTGAGCTGTCCGGGCTCGTATCCCGGCTCACCTGCCCGTTCCCTCGCTGGGCGCTGGGACCAGTCACTTAGCATGCGTGGGTGCCACAGACTTCCTCCAGCTGCACCTCACGTGGCAGTCTGTGTGCCACAGGGAGTGACGTGGACGCGTCCACGGTAAACACTCAGCAAACACGGTTATCACGACTGCTGCTTTCAAAGGTGGGATGTTTGAAGCCCGAGGTGAGCAATGACCGGGACACATCCTGGGGTCCCCCCCCCCCAGCAGGGCCACCCTCCTTTCTCACGATCTAGGTCCTTCTTTAAAAAAAAAAAAAAATATATATATATATATATATATATATATATTATTTTTTTACAGAGAGGAAGGGAGAGGGACAGAGAGTCAGAAACATCAATGAGAGAGAAACAACCATCGCCCCCCCCACTGGGGATGTGCCCACAACCAAGGTGCATGCCCCTGACGGGAATTGAACCTGGGACCCTTCAGTCCGCAGGCCGACGCTCTATCCACTGAGCCACACCGGCCAGGGCTCTAGGTCCTTCTCACAGGTCTTCCTATGTGTTTGCCTGAGTTGCCTTCCGAAGCGTTAGCTTTCAGGGCCCCTGTGATAACACGTGTCCCCCCTTTTCACCCAGGGGAGCTCTGTGAACCCCAGAATCAGCAGCAGAGCTTAGGAGCATTCCCTCGGTGCTGGCCCGGGTGGCGGCCAGAGCCACAGGCCGAGACATAGATTAAGACGTTCACCGAGCATCTACCATCTACCACTGACCACAGACGCCCATGTCCACAGTGACAACGGCCAACGTTCACCGAGCATCTACCACTGACCACAGACCCTCAGTTCCACAGGGAGGCGCCACTGAGGAAGGCAAACAGGAAGATGACTTGGTGCCCAAGGGCGCAGGAGCAGGGGTGGCCTAGGGGTTGGAGGGGTGCTCCCCCCCCCCTGGCACTGCCGGGCAGCTGGTGGCCTGTGCCAGGTCCCGGTGAGTGGGGAGGGAGAGGATGAGCTGGAGGAAGAGGCGTCCTGGCACCCACAGCCACGCGGGACGGGCAGTGTGGCTGTCTGCACCCACCTTTCCCTCCTCCTTTGTTTTGAAAAACAAAACCCCAAAGTGAGACCCTGCGATGAGAAATGGCCGACCTGGGCCGTCTGCCCCCGCCGGGTCACGCTGAGGGTGGGGGTGGGGGTGGGGCTCAGAGTCGCTGGGGCGGCTCCCAGGACCCAGGCCCTGACTCGGGTGCGGGTGAGGGAAGAGGCGAGCAGGCGGCTCTCCAAGCTCCGGTTCCGGCTCTGAGCTCCGGCCCGGCGCTCAGAGTCTGTGAGTCTGTGAGCCGTCACAGAGGTGAGAGGTTTAGCTGCTGGTTTCACGGTTTGGCCGCCGTGGGGCTCAGCTCTTCAGCCACGGCCTTGCCCACACGTGCCCGAGCAGCGGCCTCGGCACCGGCGGGGACGGCGGGGCTGGAACTTGCCGGGCTGGCGCCGGCCCCCGACCCTGCAGCGGAGCGGGGTGCAGACTCCCAGGCCGCCCCGGGCTGGGCGGGGCCCCCCCGCCCCCCGCTCAGTGACCCCCGGGGTCCCCCCTGGCTGACCGGGAGGCAGGCTGGGGTGGAGCTGGCCCTGGTTCTGAGGGAGAAGGGGGTGGATTCGGGGTCCGCGCCTGGCCAGATGGGTTCCTGAGAGCGGGACTCCACGGGATCCTCCACGGACTTCCTCCGCGTCTTTCTCGGGACCTTCCCAGGGGCTCGGCTTTACCTGAGCTCGCGGCTCATGCTCATGGGCGGTTTCAGAGCGACTGCTGAGCAGTCTCGTGAGGTTTATCTGGCGAGGATGTCACGCAGAGGTCACGGCTGGTGGGTGGGCTCGGGGCCTGAGAAGGGGCGGGGGGTGCGCAGGGGACCCCAGTCTTCTGTGCTCACACCGACTGGAGGCGGGGAGGCCGGTGGCTTCACAGGTGGACCGGCAGGCGGGGGAGGCGTGGCCGGCCTGTCTTCGAGAACAGAGTCCCCGGACGGATGGCTCCTGATGCCGGTGCTCGAGGCAAGTGGGCAGCGAGGCGCGGTCTGCGGAGCCTGCTGCCGAGGGGCAGCCGTGCGGTCACCAGGCTCTGCACCGGCACGGAGCCGGGCTGTGCCGAGGGGTGGACACGGGGGGTCCCGCCTGTGATGACCTCTCTGGGCCGTTCCCACCCCATGCTCTCCCCTCGGGGGGACCCGCCAGGCGGAGCAGTGCTCTCACCCACATCGACGCCAAAGGGGGACATTGCTTTACGCTCCACGCGAAAGGCCTGCGCTCGCCGGGCCTGCCGCCGGGACGGGGAGGATGCAGGTCCATGATCATCAAGGCCAATTCCAAAGGGCCGGCTGCCTGTCCACCGACGTCAGGGTCTGTGGGAACGCGAGGCCGCGATTAGGGACTTGGACTCCTTTGGTCTGCCTTCTCAGACCCACCTCCTCCTCCTGGGCCGCGGCAGCTCCGTGGGCCGAAGGGACGCCCCGTGGGGAGGCAGCTCCCATGGCAGCTCCCGCCTTTCCGCTCGGAGGGGGAGGAGGCGGCTTCCTTGGGGCCTGGGTGGCCTTTCACGGTGACCCCGGGAAGACCAGCAGTGGACGCCCGGGCACAGGCGGGGTGGTGTGGGGCCGGGGCTGGCGTCCTGGGTCCGAGCGGGCGGGCTCAGCTCAGAGAGCCCGCTCGGCTGCTGCCCGGCCCCCGAGTGCTGGCCGCAGGGGGAGCCACGAGAGGAGGGCTCTCTACGTCCCCACCGCACACACCGTGTCCGTGCCGCCCACACCGTGTCCGTGCCGCCCACACCGTGCCCGTGCCGCCCACACCGTGCCCGTGCACACCGGCGGTGTTTGGAAACAAAGCTGCTCGCGTACGCGGTGCTGCTGCTTGCTCGCCGGGCAGACGGCGGAGGAAACCCCTTGCCGCGGGCTTGGCCTGGGGCCCTGGCAGGCGCCCGCTCTCTGTCCTGGCACTTCCTGCTCTGCCAAGCGTTCGCTCGCCAGGCGGGGCCGTGCCAGGAGGGCCAGCTGCTGGGGCTGTGAGCCGGCAGCCACGCCGAGCCCACCAGAGCCCGGGCCGCGGTGAGGGGGCCGCCCGGTGCGCAGAGGGCTCCGGTGTCCAGGAAAGCTGCCCCCGGGCCAGGGCCGCCGCACGGCTGTCTCACCGCCTCCCGGGACCGTGCCCGCCGCCGCCGGCGTGAGGGCGGGCCGCGTGGCGGAGGGAGGAGGCGTGTGTGCGTCTGCTCCAGGGCCCCACGTCCAGGGAGAAGGAGACGTCCCGGTGAGAGCAGGAGCCTTCTGTTCCCTTCGGCCCAGAGCAGACTCGGTGTCATGCCCAGAGGGTCTGCAGAGCGGAAACACCCTAGCTTCCCGGGGGACCCGGCACGGGGTCCCCCCGCCCTGCACCCCCGCCCCGGGTACCGGAGAAGCTGCGTGTCCCGAGAGCAGGCGTCTGGAACCCCACGTGTCCCTGAGGGTGCGGTGAGGCTGGGTGTGACCAGCCAGCAGACGGTGAGCGTTGCGGAGTGCATCTGCCGAGCCCAGGGGCAGGCCCCCGTCCCGGGAGCTGGGAGGGACGGAGCCTGCTTGCTCACTCCACCTGCTGGTGTGGCTCGGAGACGTGCACGGAGGGGGAGTGGAGACCATGTAAGGGGCAGCCTGCGGGGACGCCGAGCCGAAAAGGCAGTGTAGGGAGCGTTGGTCTCTGTCTCTGAGGGAGGAGGGAGGGGGCGGGTCCTCGCCGCGGGCGCTGCAGGGGTAGACGTGGGTGAGAGCTGACGTTGGGGGACAACGTGCGTGGTCTGAGCCGGCCCAGCGCCCTTCCCGAGGACAGCGGCCACGCCTCCGGGCTGCCCCGCCCCCTCTCCTCCCGCCACCGCTCAGAGGAGGGTCTCCGGGGGCGGGAGGAGCCACAGCCCAGCTCCCAGAGCGGCCTGGCCTCGCAGCCAGGACGGGTCTGCCCGGGACACTGGGGGGCCCCCTGCAGCCCCTCAGAGGCGCTTTGGATGCCAGAGTTCCAGGCTCGCGCTCCCTTTTCTGACTCCGGAGGGAGGGAGAGCAGAGAGGAACTTCAATGATGGAGGGAGTCACCATCAGCCGCCTCCTGCACGCCCCCCGCTGGGGATCACGCAGCAACCGGGCCTGAGCCCCGACCGGAAAATGCCACCGGGACCTCCCGGCTCATAGCTCGCTCGATGCTCAGCCACGGAGTCACGCCGGCCAGCCGGGCGCTCACCCTCCTAACACCGCTCCGAGTGGGGGGCTGAGAGGGCGCTGGCCCCGGGGACAAGACAGTGAACTTGTGCGCCAGCTTCTCGGGCACAGCTTCCATCGGGGACTCAGCTCGCTGGGACCCTCGGGGCCAGGAAGAGCAGTGCACACGGGGCGGGGGAGGGGGGGGGACAGGGGATGGGGACGGGGGGTTGGTGGGAACCCCGGGAGTTGCTGGCCCGGGTGTGGCCTCCCTCCCGGCTGTGCCCAGCTCCGTGCGGGGCGCTCAGCGGCGGCTTGGAGCCGGAACGATTTGGGTTCTGGGCCCGTCTCGCGGCTCATGAGAGGGCAGTTGGGCTTCCTCATCTGTGAAGTGACCTTTGACCTCTTGTTCCCAGGACACCCGAGAGTTGTGGGTTCAATTCCTGACCAGGGCACATACCCAGGACTCGGGAATATGCCTGGTTGGGGAGAGGACCAAAGGCAACCGATGGATGTTTCTCTCTCACACCCATGTCTCTCCCAGCGGTCCCCCACCCTCCGTCCCCTCAGGGCCTCCCCTCACCCTCCTCCCTCTACGGGGCACCCCCTCACTCTAGAACCAATCAGACCCCAGGCCTCACTCTAGAACAGGGGTGGGCAAACTTTTTGACTCGAGGGCCACCATGGGTTCTTAAACTGGACCGGAGGGCCGGAACAAAAGCAACCTGACCGTGCTGGCACTCTCCTCTTGGGCTGCTGGTAAAAGAGCAGAGGGGAGAGCAAGCCGAACGGCCGAATCTGGCCCGCAGGCCGTAGTTTGCCCATGGCTGCTCTAGAACCAATCAGACCCCAGGCCTCCCTCTAGAACCAATCAGAGCCCAGGCCTCACCTAGAACCAATCAGAGCACAGGCCTCACCTAGAACCAATCAGAGCCCAGGCGGCACTGCTCTCAGAACCAATCAGAGCCCAGGCCTCACCTAGAACCAATCAGAGCCCAGGCGGCACTGCTCTCAGATGTGTCCTGGTGAGGAGGGAGAGTGCAGCCCAGGCTCCTGTGTGCGGGCTGGACCGGCCTCGGCAGTCCCGCCCCTGTTCGCGGAGGCTCCTCCGTCCGTGGCTCCAGCCCGAGGCACCCGAAGCCCCGCCCCGCCTGGAGAGAGTGGGCACCCTGCTCGTTCCTTCCCGCTCGGCTGTCCTGACCGGCCCAGGTCCCGGTGGCAGAGCCAAGCCGAGGGCGAAAGACAAACAGAAACCTGGAGCGGCCTCGCTGGCGGAAGGGCAGGCGCCTGGCCGATAAGCATCTCGCAGGCGGGACGTTCCGGCACCTGCCGGAGGTTAGCCTCATGTCTGTCCGGAGCCGGGACTCTGAGCCGCGGCCATCGCTCCGCCGTCCGGAGCTCCCTGCGGACCGCGGGCTCTGCTCGACCCCAGCAAGAGGCTAAGGACTCGCAGCGGGTGGTCCGCGTGGACCTCGTGGCCGAGGAGCCTGGGGTCAGCGGCCCGCACCCTCGTGGGAGCCCGAGGGGTGGCTGAGGGTGGTCAGGCGTGGGAGCCGGGCAGCAGGAGAACCACTCGCTTTTCTAGAACGACTCCGGCCAAACAGGACACACCAGCGGGCCCCAGAGCCCAGAGAGCTGAAGTCCAGACAAGCTAAGCCTGCTGCCTGAGATGACACACTAGGGCTTCACGTGGAAACGAAGACCACCGCTCTGACAGCCCCGCCCCCAGGGGGCGTTTAGAGGGGATTTGCGTGCACATCTGTGTGTGTGCGTGTGCGTGTGCGTGTGTGTGAGTGTGTGTGTGTGCATTAGACCGGCGGCTGCCAGTGGTGGTCAGTGAGGTCCGAGAGGCTGGGGCCGCTGCACTAGACCAGCAGGTTCAAGGCTGACCTTTGGCCATTTGTGGCAACAGCCTGACCCACATGAGGTGCCTCCGTGACAGACGCAGTGGACCAGGTCACGCGTGGTTCCAGCTGCAAACGGTCAGAGGCTGAGGCAGGTGTGATCGGTCCGGAGACTGGTCTCCACCGGGAGCGGCTCTGGGCCCGGCCGCCCCACGCAGCCCGCTGTGTGCACCGGCCCGTCCGTCCGTCCGTCCGCAGGGGCGGCTGCCACGCGCTCCGGCTTCCGGGAGGTGGCGCTGCCGCTGGCACGGGGAGCTTTGCTGTCAAACAGGCCTCGGGAGGCAGAGATGGCGGCTCCGGGGGTGACCCCGCCGCTGGGAGGCCTGCGCGGCGTTCCAATAAAACCCTGGCGGAGCGGCCTGCCACGTGTCAGAAGGTTCCTGGGCGCCTGACACATGTGACTTCTCATCACCAGCCTCCGGGCAGCCTGGCCGTGGTCCCGTCAGTGAGGGCCTCGCTCGCAGTGCCGGTGCCTCTGGAGTCGGCGCCGTGGGCCCGCCGGCCGGCCCGGAGGCCGAGGGGGCTGAGGGCAGGTGAGCGTCTGCAGGGACCTGTCTGCCCAGGGGTGGCCCGTCAGCGGCTGTCTGCTCCCCTCTCCCAGCTCCCCGCGCCTCCTGGGGGTGGGGTGGGCCGGGGGCGGGAGCTCCACCACGCGCTCCCCTGTCGTGGAATCCACGTTTCCGTCCCGCCTCCGTGTCTCACAGAGGGAGCCACGCTCCTCCAGCTCAGGGGACGGCAGGCCGAGGCCGGGGCCTCCTGCCAGCAGCTCTCCACGTACCTGACAGTCGGACACGCCGAGGCCAGGCGGGGCTCGGACCAGGGAGCTGGTGGGGAGGAGGGGGAGGGGAGGAGGGGGAGTGGAGGAGGTGGGTGTGTGGCCGGATTGGGCTGAGCGGCGGGAGGCCCAGGGACGTGTCGGCCTGCGGGGACTGAGGGCAGGACGGGAGGTGACAGGAGGCAGCGGCCAGGAAGCAGCTGGGGAAGGAGGTGCCGCCGCCTCCCGCTGACCCATGGGAAGCCGGCCAGTGGGAAGGAGGGAGGGAGGGAGGTGGGCGGCTCACCTGGCAGAGGGAGAGACCGGTCACGCGGCTCGGGGCGAGCCGTTTCCGATGCGTCATTTCCCCGGGCCGGGGTCCTCTCCGCTCCCTGCACAGGCGGGACTGGACCTCGGGGACCCCACGCCCCTTCCCAGGACCCGCCTTCCTGTCAGGCCGAGCCTGGCTGCAGGCTGACCCGTCCGGCCGGCGTGAGGGGGCAGCCAGCCCATCACGGTCTCCCCCGCCCTTCCTCTCTCTAATGATCGATCGAGGGGAAACATCCTCAGGCGAGGATTCCCATAGAGCCGTGTTTCCCAAACTTCTGACGTAGGTGCACCCCTTCTACAATTTTCCTAACGCCGAGTACCCCTCGTCAAAAAAAAAAAAAAAAAAAAAAAAGGATGTATTTTACTAACAATCAAAATATATTTATTTTTTTTGGTACGTACACAAAATAATAATAAACAAAGAATAAAATTACTCATAATAAAATACAAATAAAAGTTATATTATAAATAACATTTTTTTTGATCAATGAGAAGGATGAAATTGGCTTGACTCATGAGGACATAGAATCAGGCGCAGCTGAGCACGGTGCAGTGCGTGTCCCCCCAAACTCCGGTGCCACGCACACCCCCACCACACTCTCCCCGTCCCCCTGGGGCACGCGGGCCGCACTTTGGGAAACACTGCGCATAAAGCAAACACACAGCACGGATTCATTAAGGAAACAGAGTGGCCGGCCGTGCTGGCCGCCTCCGCCTGCCCGTCCAGGGGCGGTGCCCGGGCTCCCGGCGGACAGACTGCGAGGGTCCGCCACGTGGACGTGCAGCGGGGAGCGGGAGGGGTGCGGGGGTGGGAGGGGGGATGCCCGGCTGGAAGAATCTGGAAACACGCCGAGAGGCTTCGGGGCCCGCCCCCCGGGGAGCAGTGGTGCCGTGGTCCCCGCGTGGCGTCACGTGGACACGTCGAAGGAGAAGGGGACACAGCTCGCCGGCCGGTTTCCATGGAGATGGGGCCGGGAGCTGTGGCTGGGGACCCGTCGCCCGCGCTGCCCTCGATCCCCTGGCGGCTGCGGGGACCGTCCTGCCGCCCGGCCAGCGCTGCGGGGGCCGCCGTCGGGAGAGGAGCCTTTCCCGGACGACAATGAGGGTGCCCTCTCCCTTCCCGGAGGGAGGTCCGCGCTTCGCCCCAAAGGCAGTGCCTGGCTCACCGCTCAGAGCCGGGACGTGCGAGCGGGGGGCTCCCAGGAGGTCCTCCCCGCTGGCACCCGGTGCCCGGGTGCCCACCGTGTGCCCGGGGCGGCTCGGGGTGGGCATTCCTCACCAGGCATCCGGGTGGTCCCTGAGCCCCGAACCCCCCTTCCCCCGCACACACCCACACACTCCTTTTCCTCCTTCTTTCCTTTCCTCCTCCTCCTCCTCCTTCTGAAGCTGGTGAGCCCTGGGGGGGGGGTGCCAGTGTGCCCGGGTGGGGGTGTGCCCGGGTGGGTGTGGGGGTGGGGGTCGGGGGAGGGTGCCCGAGGTGGGGGAGGGTGTGTGCCCGCGGTGGGGCTGTGCCCGGGCGGGGGCGGGGGGGGGTTGGGGGAGGGAGGGTGCCTGGGCGGGTGGGGGGGGAGGGTCCCCGGGGTGGGGTGTCTCCCGGACCCGGTGCTCCTCGCCGGGAAGGAGGCTGCTGCCGGGCAGACGGCTCAGAGCCGCGGGGCCCGGCTCCCGGCCTCCACAGCGCCGACAGCGGGGGCAGAGCCGGCGGCCCCGGGCCCCGGGCCAGCGGGTGGGGCGGCCGGGACCGGGTCGGACCCGCGGCCGTGCCCGCGCCCCGTCCTGTCCGCAGGCTCCGTGGCGGTCCCGGTGCTGAGCAGAAGCTGTCAGTGCGCGGGCCCGTGTTTACTCTGCTTGTGTTCTCAGACCCACAGCGTGTGTGCCTGTGCTTCCTCCGGCGTCGTATGGTTTCTGGTCTGACGTGTAAGTCTTCGTCTAAAGCATGTTTTTACTTGTTCTGGAGAAGAAGGGAGACACAGAGAGAAAGAACCATCCAGGATGAGAGAGAACCACGGGCCAGCTGCCTCCTGCGCGCCCCCTACTGGGGACCGAGCCTGCAACCCCGGCCTGTGCCCTCGGCCGGAATCAAACCGTGGCCTCCTGGTGCGTGGGTGGATGCTCAACCACGGAGCCACACCAGCCGGGTCTTTAATCTGTTTTGAATTTATTTCTGTTAGAAAGTGCTCTGATAAGGGGTTACTATCTAAAATATATGAAGAATTCATGCAACTCAACACACACACACACACACAAGCACACACACACACACCCCGGTGTGCGTGCAGCACTTTGCTTGTGGTCGGTGGGAAGCAGCCCTGTGCCCTCGGGGCTAGGGGGTGAGAAGGTGGGGTTCAGGGGTCCCCAGAACAGAGTTCGGCCGCGGCAGGGTGGTGTCTCCCCGTGGGCAGCGACGGGCAGGACTCGGAGGCTGTGCTGAGAAGGAAGTTCTGCAGGAAATAAGGACGCTGCATGGTTCCCTTACGAGTGGGAGCCAGAGACAAGAACTCACAACACGGGACTCACAGAGGCCGCGGAGGGAGAGGAGGGAGGGCGGCGGGGGAGGGAGCAGAGGCTCAGCGCAGCCCGGGTCCCAGCTGTGCAGGCGGAGCTGAGGGTGCGTGGTCACGTGCTCGGTGACACGGCCACCGGACGCACAGTGTCCCCTGGTCGGGCCGACGGCGTCAGACAGCACCGTCCGTGTCTCCTCTAGTTAAACAGGCCGGGGCCGGGAACCCCACCCGGCCCAGCGCTCGGAGACGCGGGGATGGGGTCCCGGGAGGGGCTGTGGCGGGCAGGGCGGCCCGAGGGGAGGCCTCCCGGGCTGTGTCCTGGGAGGTGGCGTGGCGGGGCGGGATCCCCTGCCAGTGTCGCCAGCCCCTGCGGGCAGGGAGGCGCCCGCCTCCCCCGCCTCCCCCGCCTCTCCTTCCCGACTCCCCCGCCTCTCCTTCCCGACTCCCCCCCGCAGAGGGCCAGGGGGCCGGGCGGGAGCGCCAGGCAGGCCCGGGGCTGGCTGGGAGTCGGGGGGATGGTGGGTCCCGGGTCCGAGCCGAGGGAGCCTCGCTTGGTGGTGAGCGGGGGCTGGAGGGCTGGGCCCCCTCTGCCTCTGGCTGTGGCTTCTCCCCAGCCCTGCTTCCTGTCGTGTGTGTGTGTGTGTGTGTGTGTTTAGGTGCATACAAGTGCATGTTTGTGTGCTTGTGCACATACATGCATATGCATGTATGTGTGTGATTGTATGTGTGCTCACACATACATGTGTGTGCGTATATGCTGTGTATGTGTGTATGTATATGTATATGTGTATGTCTGTGAATGCATGTGTACCTGTGTGTGTATATTGTGAATGTATGTGCATAGGTGTGTATGAATGCACCTGTGTATGTGTGTTCGTGTGTACATGTGTGTATAGGTATATGTATGAATGCATGTGTATATGTGTATATGCATGTACCAGTGTGTGTCTGAGTGTGTGTGTGTGTGTGTGTGTGTGTGTGAGAGAGAGAGAGAGAGAGAGAGAGAGAGAGAGAGAGAGAGAGTAGATTACACAGGGCTGCCCGTGAGCCAAGTGCCGGCTCCCTCCTCGGCCTCTGGCCCCGTCCACCTCTCTGTCTGGCCCGGGCCAGCGGGGCCGCCGGGGCTGGGGCTGGAGACGCTCCCTCTTCGGTGCTGCCAGCGGGAGGACGTGCTGCAGAGCCGCACGTAGCCTGGCACGCGGCCTGACCACGCGGTTAGCTCCTTACAGATAAGATCACACGAAGCACACGTGTGCACACCCATGACACACATGTGCGCACACGCACACGCACACACGGGGGCGGCACTGGGCTTGAGTAACACACCGCTCTCAGGAGCACTCGCCTCCGGCCGGCTGGTCCCTCGCAGTCTGTGTCCCTTCCCCTCCCGCCCCGGCGCCCGCTGCTGTCCAGCCGAAGGGGAGAGCAGCCCGGGGGAGCGGGGCCGGTCACGGCTGAGCCGCCACCGCGCCCGGCAGGCCGGCCACACCGGGCGCCCCGGCTGGCTCGGGGCGGAGCCCAGGACGCTGGGTGAGGCCGAGGGATCCAGCAGCGACTCGCGGGGGAGGGAGGCCGAGGCGGCTCGGTCGGTCGTGTTGCCTCTTGTCCGGGCTCAGCTCCGGCTCCGCAGGGAGAGCAGCCGTAGACAAGGAGGGCCGGCTCCGCGCCTCCTGCCCTCGGCACCGGGGGCCACGCCTCTCCTCCGGAGCTGAACCCGGACGGCACCGCCCTCCTGCCCCCTCGGGGGAGACCCTGCCGGAGGCTCCGCAGAGAGCGTGTCCGGTGTGAGCCCATCCCGGTGTGAGCCCGTCCCGGTGTGAGCCCCTCCCGGTGTGAGCCCGTCCCGGTGTGAGCCCGTCCCGGTGTGAGCCCCTCCCGGTGTGAGCCCGTCCCGGTGTGAGCCCGTCCCGGTGTGAGCCCCTCCCGGTGTGAGCCCGTCCCGGTGTGAGCCCGACCCGGTGTGAGCCTGTCCCGGTGTGAGCCCCTCCCGGTGTGAGCCCCTCCCGGTGTGAGCCCGTCCCGGTGTGAGCCCGTCCCGGTGTGAGCCCCTCCCGGTGTGAGCCCGTCCCGGTGTGAGCCCGTCCCGGTGTGAGCCGGTCCCGGGTGTGAGCCCGTCCCGGTGTGAGCCGGTCCCGGGTGTGAGCCCGTCCCGGTGTGAGCCCCTCCCGCTGTGAGCCCCTCCCGGGTGTGAGCCCGTCCCGGGTGTGAGCCCGTCCCGGTGTGAGCCCGTCCCGGTGTGAGCCGGTCCCGGGTGTGAGCCCGTCCCGGTGTGAGCCCGTCCCGGTGTGAGCCCGTCCCGGGTGTGAGCCCGTCCCGGTGTGAGCCGGTCCCGGGTGTGAGCCCGTCCCGGTGTGAGCCCGTCCCGGTGTGAGCCGGTCCCGGGTGTGAGCCCGTCCCGGTGTGAGCCCGTCCCGGGTGTGAGCCCGTCCCGGTGTGAGCCGGTCCCGGGTGTGAGCCCGTCCCGGTGTGAGCCCCTCCCGGTGTGAGCCGGTCCCGGGTGTGAGCCCGTCCCGGTGTGAGCCGGTCCCGGGTGTGAGCCCGTCCGGTGTGAGCCCGTCCCGGGTATGAGCCCGTCCCGGTGTGAGCGTGTCCCGGTGTGAGCCCGTCCCGGTGTGAGCCCCTCCCGCTGTGAGCCCCTCCCGGGTGTGAGCCCGTCCCGGTGTGAGCCCGTCCCGGTGTGAGCCGGTCCCGGGTGTGAGCCCGTCCCGGTGTGAGCCCGTCCCGGGTGTGAGCCCGTCCCGGTGTGAGCCGGTCCCGGGTGTGAGCCCGTCCCGGTGTGAGCCCGTCCCGGTGTGAGCCCGTCCGGTGTGAGCCCGTCCCGATGTGAGCCCGTCCCGGTGTGAGCCGGTCCCGGGTGTGAGCCCGTCCCGGTGTGAGCCCGTCCCGGTGTGAGCCCGTCCCGGTGTGAGCCGGTCTCGGGTGTGAGCCCGTCCCGGTGTGAGCCCGTCCCGGTGTGAGCCCGTCCGGTGTGAGCCCGTCCCGGTGTGAGCCCCTCCCGGTGTGAGCCGGTCCCGGGTGTGAGCCCGTCCCGGTGTGAGCCCGTCCGGTGTGAGCCCGTCCCGGTGTGAGCCGGTCCCGGGTGTGAGCCCGTCCCGGTGTGAGCCGGTCCCGGGTGTGAGCCCGTCCCGGTGTGAGCCGGTCCCGGGTGTGAGCCCGTCCCGGTGTGAGCCCGTCCCGGTGTGAGCCCGTCCCGGTGTGAGCCGGTCCCGGGTGTGAGCCCGTCCCGGTGTGAGCCCGTCCCGGGTGTGAGCCCGTCCCGGTGTGAGCCCGTCCGGTGTGAGCCCGTCCGGTGTGAGCCCGTCCCGATGTGAGCCCGTCCCGGTGTGAGCCGGTCCCGGGTGTGAGCCCGTCCCGGTGTGAGCCCGTCCCGGTGTGAGCCGGTCTCGGGTGTGAGCCCGTCCCGGTGTGAGCCGGTCTCGGGTGTGAGCCCGTCCGGTGTGAGCCCGTCCCGGTGTGAGCCCCTCCCGGTGTGAGCCGGTCCCGGGTGTGAGCCCGACCCGGTGTGAGCCCGTCCGGTGTGAGCCCGTCCCGGTGTGAGCCGGTCCCGGGTGTGAGCCCGTCCCGGTGTGAGCCTGTCCCGGTGTGAGCCCGTCCCGGTGTGAGCCCCTCCCGGTGTGAGCCGGTCCCGGGTGTGAGCCCGTCCCGGTGTGAGCCCGTCCGGTGTGAGCCCGTCCCGGTGTGAGCCGGTCCCGGGTGTGAGCCCGTCCCGGTGTGAGCCCGTCCCGGTGTGAGCCTGTCCCGGTGTGAGCCTGTCCCGGGTGTGAGCCCCTCCCGGTGTGAGCCTGTCCCGGTGTGAGCCCGTCCCGGGTGTGAGCCCGTCCGGTGTGAGCCCGTCCCGGTGTGAGCCCGTCCCGGGTGTGAGCCCCTCCCGGTGTGAGCCCGTCCCGGTGTGAGCCCGTCCCGGTGTGAGCCCGTCCCGGTGTGAGCCTGTCCCGGTGTGAGCCCCTCCCGGTGTGAGCCCGTCCCGGTGTGAGCCTGTCCCGGTGTGAGCCCGTCCGGTGTGAGCCCGTCCCGGTGTGAGCCCGTCCGGTGTGAGCCCGTCCCGGTGTGAGCCCGTCCGGTGTGAGCCCCTCCCGGTGTGAGCCCGTCCCGGGTGTGAGCCTGTCCCGGTGTGAGCCCGTCCGGTGTGAGCCCCTCCCGGTGTGAGCCCGTCCCGGGTGTGAGCCTGTCCCGGTGTGAGCCCCTCCCGGTGTGAGCCCGTCCCGGTGTGAGCCTGTCCCGGTGTGAGCCCGTCCGGTGTGAGCCCGTCCCGGTGTGAGCCCGTCCGGTGTGAGCCCGTCCCGGTGTGAGCCCGTCCCGGGTGTGAGCCCGTCCCGGTGTGAGCCCGTCCCGGTGTGAGCCCCTCCCGGTGTGAGCCCGTCCCGGTGTGAGCCGGTCTCGGGTGTGAGCCCGTCCCGGTGTGAGCCCGTCCCGGGTGTGAGCCCGTCCGGTGTGAGCCTGTCCCGGTGTGAGCCCCTCCCGGTGTGAGCCGGTCCCGGGTGTGAGCCCCTCCAGTGTGAGCCCGTCCCGGTGTGAGCGAGTCCCGGTGTGAGCCCCTCCCGGTGTGAGCCCGTCCCGGTGTGAGCCCGTCCCGGGTGTGAGCCCGTCCCGGGTGTGAGCCCGTCCCGGTGTGAGCCCCTCCCGGTGTGAGCCGGTCCCGGGTGTGAGCCCCTCCAGTGTGAGCCCGTCCCGGTGTGAGCGAGTCCCGGTGTGAGCCCCTCCGGTGTGAGCCGGTCCCGGGTGTGAGCCCCTCCCGGTGTGAGCCGGTCCCGGGTGTGAGCCCGTCCCGGTGTGAGCCCGTCCGGTGTGAGCCTGTCCCGGTGTGAGCCCCTCCCGGTGTGAGCCTGTCCCGGTGTGAGCCTGTCCCGGTGTGAGCCCCTCCCGGTGTGAGCCTGTCCCGGTGTGAACCCATCCCGGTGTGAGCCTGTCCCGGTGTGAGCCCGTCCCGGTGTGAGCCCGTCCCGGTGTGAGCCCATCCCGGTGTGAGCCCGTCCCGGTGTGAGCCCATCCCGGTGTGAGCCTGTCCCGGTGTGAGCCCGTCCCGGGTGTGAGCCCGTCCCGGTGTGAGCCCGTCCGGTGTGAGCCCGTCCCGGTGTGAGCCCCTCCCGGTGTGAGCCGGTCCCGGGTGTGAGCCCGTCCCGGTTTGAGCCCGTCCCGGTGTGAGCCCGTCCGGTGTGAGCCCGTCCCGGTGTGAGCCCCTCCCGGTGTGAGCCCGTCCCGGTGTGAGCCCGTCCCGGTGTGAGCCTGGTGCTGGCAGCCCAGTGTGAGCTGCCCCCGTGGGCGTCTGCTTTCCGTCTACCTCCTGCGCTCCTGGAACCCCCCCCCCCCCGTGTCTGCCCCCGTGTCCGCCCCTGTATCCACCTCGACGTCTGAGGATGCTCTGATCTTAGCAGCCATGCCTCCCCTTTCTAAAAAATACATTTTTATTGATATCAGAGAGGCAGGGAGAGGGAGAGAGAAACATCCGTGATGAGAGAGGATCATGGATCGGCTGCCCCCTGCACGCCCCCCACTGAGGGTCGAGCCTGAAATCTGGGCCCGTGCTCTGACCAGGAATCGAACCCTGACCTCCTGGCTCCTAGGTTGAGGCTCAGCCACGGAGCCACGTGGCCGGGCGGGCCTCCCTGCACCGGGCAGACAGTCGTGGAGGGCGTGCAGGCTTGGGGGGGGGTGTCACCCTCTGCCTGCCCCCCCCCGGCGGTCGGGCCCAGGCCGGGACACGAGGCTGGTCTGTGCTGGTGATGGCTGCACCTCGGCCCGGGACCCGGAGGCAGGTCCGCTCTGCGTCCCGTGTGACGGCGACTTCCTCTCCCGCTTCCCGCCGGGCGGGCGGCGTGGGCTCCGGAGGAGGATGGGAGCAGCCGGAAGGGGGTCCCCGGGGGAGGGGGGGGAGCACCGTCACACACGGAGAAACACACGGGACAGCACCGTCACACACGGAGAAACACACGGGACAGCACCGTCACACACGGAGAAACACACGGGACAGCACCGTCACACACGGAGAAACACACGGGACAGCACCGTCACACACGGAGAAACACACGAGACAGCACCCCTCACACACGGAGAAACACACGAGACAGCACCCCTCACACACAGAGAAACACATGAGACAGCACCGTCACACATGGAGAAACACACGAGACAGCACCGTCACACACGGAGAAACACACGGGACAGCACCGTCACACACGGAGAAACACACGGGACAGCACCGTCACACACGGAGAAACACACAGGACAGCACCGTCACACACGGAGAAACACACGCGGCTGCTCGCCGCAGGGCAGTGTCTCCGCGCCGGCTCACCGCCGACGGGGCCTCCGGGGCGACGTGGCGGCACCATCCACCATCGGCGGGTCCATGCGGCCGGCGCCCGGCAGGGGACCCGGCGTGGCCTGTGAGCCGGGGCACCAGGCCTTCTGCTGGCCAGCCGGGGCCTCGGTCAGCGCGTACGGGCTCAGGCCGGCGGCAGAGGTCCCTCCGACCCGCTCAGCGTCACGTGTCTGTGAGCACGGGGACGGGATGGGGGTGCGCAGGGACCCCTGTTCGGGTCACGGGGGAGGGATCTGAGCTCGGCGGGAGTGGGAGCACGGACCAGCTGCCCAGACGGGGGTCAGCGGCCGGACGCGCAGCGAGGGGCTCCTGCCTGAGCAAGGGGGCGGAAGCTGACTCCTCCCACGATGCTTCACGGCTTGCAGCGTCCTAGCTCAGGAACCAGGCTGTTCCCTCCGCTCAGGGGCCCCCTGAGACAGTGTCTGGGGACCCCCGACTCCGACCGCTATGGCCAGCCCAGCCGAGGGCTTGCTGCACCGTGGATGGGTAAGTGGGAGAAACAGGGACAGAGACAGTGGAAGGAGGGAGGAGGGAGGAGGGAGGAGGGAGGAGGGAGGGAGGGGGAGGGAGGGAGGGAGGGAGGCGCCAGGAGGGGGGCTGAGTGGGGAGCAGGCACAGCCCTAGTGGAGGGGGCTTAGGGAGACCCTCTGCTCCTGCCGGTCCTGACCCAGGGGCCCAGGGCGGGGTCTCTGCTCCCCTGGGTGCCGGGGGGAGGGGGGCTCGGGGTCTCCGCTCCCTGGGGGCCCGGGCGGGTCTGGGCCTCGGCCGGAGGACCGGTGTGGGCTGTGGAGCGGAGCCCGGGGCTGGCTGAGACGCCCCCGAGCAGACCGGTCCAGGGAGAAAGTCCGCGTCTCCTGCCGTCGAGTTCTCGAGGCCGTCCCGCCAGACGGGCGGAGGGCTGTGGCGGACACGTCCACGCTGAGTCCGGGGGTCACAGGAGCCTTGGGCGGGGAGAGGGCGGTGACCCTCCCGCCGTCCATCCGCAGCTGAGGCCACGGAGGAACCAAGCGCCAGGAAAAGAGGGCAGAGCAAACCAGCGGGCGCGGCGAGCAGAGGGAGAACCTGCCCTGGCCGGTGCGGCCCGGTGGGCAGCGCGCCGGCCTGCGGACCGAAGGGTCCCGGGCTCCACTCCAGCTGTGAACGTGGTGTCAGTGAGATGGCGTGTGCGTGTGCTTGGTGTCTCTGGCTCTGCCTTTTGCTCACCACACTGCTAGAGCCACCAGCCCCATCCCCGGCTCAGAGCCACGCCGTGGCCAGCCTCCCACGGGCGCGTGCGGGTGGCCCCTCTGCGGTGACGGGGGGCACTGCCGTGCGAAGCCAGCGTGCGTCCTGGCAGACACGGGCGCGGCCCAGCCGGGCGTGGGTGCGGGAGCGGAGTCTCTGGGCCACGGGGGTCCGAAGCTCCGCCACGCTGCCTTCCCGCTGGGGCTGTGCCCGCCGTGGGCTCGGTGGGCTCAGACGCGTGGAAAGCACTGATGTGCTGCTCCCGTGGGAAAAGCTGTCTTCTCGGACCGGCCCTGCAAGGTGGAGGGCACACCCGCCCCACGTGTAACCGCCAGGCTGAGGAGGAGGGGCAGCGGCCGCGGCTCCTGGAGCAGCTTCGGGCAGAACGGAGGTGTGTGCCCGGCTGTGACCCAGCCCACGGCCCACACACAGGCTGCTCTCTGACGAGAATGGAGCCTCCTGACCCCCACTTAGTCCGCCCTTAACCTCCCAGCTCAGCGGGACCCCTGTTCCCCGGCCACTCCCAGCCTCCTCCTCCCCCCAAGCCCTCCTGGTCCACCAGCCTCCTCCCTCCTCCCTCCTCCCTCCTTTCTCCTCCCCCAACCCCTCCTGTCCACCAGCCTCCTCTCTCCTCCCTCCTCCCTCCTCCCTGCAGCCCCCCTGGTCCACCAGCCTCCTCCCTCCTCCCTCCTCCCTGCAAGCCCTCCTGGTCCACCAGCCTCCTCTCTCCTCCCTCCTCCCTCCTCCCTGAAAGCCCTCCTGTCCACCAGCCTCCTCCCTCCTCCCTCCCCCCCCAAGCCCCCTGGTCCACCGGCCGTTTGGAAACAGATCTGCGCGTTAAGGGAGAAACTGGACCCGCCTGGGCCCGGGACGAGAATCGGACCCGGAGCCCGCGCACAAAGGTCGGCTATGATTCCCGGCACCGCCCGCGGGACCCTCGCGCGGGCCACAAAGCGGCCTGTTGTTCTGGCTCCCCGGAGAGCAGGGCCTGGTCCTTTCCTTTGGAGTATCCTGTTCCAGCGGCCTGCCCGGTTAGAGCGCGGGGAGAGCCGGCCCGAGCCCAGCCGGCTGCCTCTCTCCGCAGCGCTGGCCGGCTCCCCGGCAGGAGCGCGGCGGCCCCGGGAGGAGCGGCGGGAGGAGGGAGCCCGCCGGCCCCAGCGCCAGGACCAGGCCGGCTCCGGGGAGCGGGCGTGCCGAGGGCCAAGAGGACCCCGCGGAGGCCGTCTCCGGGAAGAGAAACTCTTCCATAACTCACTGCAAGTGACTTTGCTCTCCACGTCCCGCTGCTCTGGTTTTAAAATAAACCTAGACTAGCTGAAACCGGTGTGGCTCGGTGGATAGAGTGTCGGCCTGCAGACTGAAGGGTCCCAGGTTTGATTCTGGTCAAGGGCATGTGCCTTGGTTGCGGGCACATCCCCAGTGGGGGGCGTGCAGGAGGCAGCTGGTCGATGATTCTCTCTATCGATGTTTCTGACTCTCTATCCCTCTCCCTTCCTCTCTGTAAAAAAATCAATAAAATATATTTTAAAAAATAAAAAATAAGTAAAAAATGAACCTAAGCTACAAGCACGCTCCGTACAGAGGCCACGTCCTCCTCTGTGGGCTCTCAGACCCGGGCGTGGCCATGCCCACATGGCTTCAGCAGCCGCTCTGCCCCTGCTCAGACCCCGGACGCGCCGCCCCGATGGTGTCGTGTGAGGAGGAGGAGGCCGCAAGGAAGGGCTGGGCTGGGTGAGGTCGTCCTCACAGCCGAGGCATCAGGTCCGAAGACGGTGCTCGGGCGGGCGTGAGCTCTGCAGACGCCGGGGTGGCCACACGTGCCGGCCAGACACCGGCACCCGATCCTTTCCGACGGCATCGCCCGGCGGCTCCATCACCGAAACGGCGTCTCCACAGGGAGGTCCCGAGTCCTTCCCGCGCCCCGGCCCACGCCCTTGGCCGGGAGCCGGTTACCACCCTCAGCCACCGTCTCCCCGGGTCTCCGCGGGGGAAACTGAGGCTGCCTCCCAGGAAGGAAGCGGCCGGGGCGGACCCCGGGTCTCCTGTGGCCCCCCATTCCCCCCACACCCTCTCCGAGCTGCAGAGCCCGAGAGACCGCACCTGCGTCTCCCTGCAGCCGCTCCGCTCGCTCGGAGGCCGGGGATCCTGACGGATGGACCCGCCGGGTCCTCCCTCCCTGGACGGGACGTCGGGGAACGTGCCGGGACACACGAGCACGTCCCACGCAGAGGCCCCTGTGCGGCCGCCGAGGTCCTCTCTCCCGGGGCGCGGACCTCTGAGGCCCTCGGCTGCCTTCCTGCGGGGACGGGGATGGGGACGGGGACGGGGACGGGGCGCAGGCGGGGGCGGTGCTGGGCGGGCAGGTGCCCTCAGCCTGGCTCCTGCCACTTGCCAAGGGCATCCACAGAGGGAGCCGGCGGGGCCAGCCTGCCACCTGCTGGCGCCGAACAGAACTGCACGGAGGGTCTCCAGCCCTTCAGCCCGGGGGGTGACTGTGGGAGGACACCCCTCACCCACTCAGCCGCCCCCCGGCCCGGGGGTGAGCCGGGAGGGCACGGAGGAGCCGCCAGGCTGTCCCCTCGCCGGGCACTCGGCGTCTCTGAGCCCAGGCTCACGTCTGCGAGGCCAGTGCCCGCGACGAGACGCCGACTGGTGAACGCGAGAGCGAGGGCAGGAACGCCTGAGCGGGGACAACACTGAGCACGCCTCTGCGGGTTGGGTTAGAAAACTGTTGGTCAGATGCCTGTTGACACCAAGACAGACACAGACGGGAGCGGTGAGGTGTCCACAGAGCAGGAGTCCGTGGACTTGTACACGTGCATATGTGCACACACACACACATGCACACATGTACACACACCTGCATGCACACGTTTATCACACACACACACGCACACATGTACACACACCTGCATGCACACGTTTATCACACACACACACACACACACACACACCCAGAGAAGGGTGTGTGCCTAGAACGCGTGTTTTATTCTGAGAATCGCTGGGAAGACAGCGCGCCTCGGTAACTGGCGGGAACCCGGAGGGCACTTCCCGGGGGCGGAGGCGTCTGGATGGCCGGCAGCCTCGGGAAGCCTCGGCGTTACCGCCGGAAACGGGAAACTGCAAACTGCAAACTCGAGGCAAAAAGCACATCCTCACGCCATCTGCTGAGCGGGCCAGGCCCCGGCGTTTCTCTGGAGAGCGATTGCGACACCCGCCCGACGCCAGCTGGTGCGCGGGCGTGGGCGCCGCGATTGCAACAGGAGGTTCCCGGTGGGTTCCTCGGGGAGCCAGCGGCTGTGGCTCCTCCCCGGGCGGGTGAGTCACCGAGGGCAGCCCGGAGCGGAGACCTCGCTCTTCAGGTCAAACCGCCACTCCTGCTCGGTCCGTGAAAACCTCCCCACCCGTCCCCCCTCAGGCCGTCTGACACCCCTCTCCCCCAGACACACCGGAGGGTCAGACACACCGGGAGGTCACAGCCTCTCCCCGCAGACACACCGGGAGGGTCAGACACACCGGGAGGTCACACCCCTCTCCCCACAGACACACCGGGAGGTCACAGCCTCTCCCACCAGACACACCGGGAGGACACACCCCTCTCCCCGCAGACACACCGGGAGGTCACACCCCTCTCCCCACGGACACACCGGGAGGTCACACCCCTCTCCCCATAGACACACCGGGAGGTCACACCCCTCTCCCCCAGACACACCGGGAGGTCACACCCCTCTCCCCATAGACACACCGGGAGGTCACACCCCTCTCCCCCAGACACACCGGGAGGTCACACCCCTCTCCCCATAGACACACCGGGAGGTCACACCCCTCTCCCCGCAGACACATCGGGAGGTCACACCCCTCTCCCCGCAGACACACCGGGAGGTCACACCCCTCTCCCCCAGACACACCGGGAGGTCACACCCCTCTCCCCATAGACACACCGGGAGGTCACAGCCCTCCCCCATAGACACACCGGGAGGTCACACCCTCTCCCCCAGACACACCGGGAGGTCACACCCCTCTCCCCACAGACACACTGGGAGGTCACAGCCTCTCCCACCAGACACACCGGGAGGACACACCCCTCTCCCCGCAGACACACCGGGAGGTCACACCCCTCTCCCCATAGACACACCGGGAGGTCACACCCCTCTCCCCCAGACACACCGGGAGGTCACACCCCTCTCCCCATAGACACACCGGGAGGTCACACCCCTCTCCCCCAGACACACCGGGAGGTCACACCCCTCTCCCCCAGACACACCGGGAGGTCACACCCCTCTCCCCGCAGACACATCGGGAGGTCACACCCCTCTCCCCATAGACACACCGGGAGGTCACACCCCTCTCCCCACAGACACACTGGGAGGTCACAGCCTCTCCCACCAGACACACCGGGAGGACACACCCCTCTCCCCCAGACACACCGGGAGGTCACACCCCTCTCTGCAGACACACCGGGAGGTCACACCCCTCTCCCCCAGACACACCGGGAGGTCACAGCCCTCCCCCATAGACACACCGGGAGGTCACACCCCTCTCCCCACAGACACACCGGGAGGTCACACCCTCTCCCCATAGACACACCGGGAGGTCACAGCCCTCTCCCCATAGACACACCGGGAGGTCACACCCTCTCCCCACAGACACACCGGGAGGTCACACCCCTCTCCCACCAGACACACCGGGAGGTCACACCCCTCTCCCCGCAGACACACTGGGAGGTCACACCCCTCTCCCCCAGACACACCGGGAGGTCACACCCCTCTCCCCACAGACACACCGGGAGGTCACACCCCTCTCCCCATAGACACACCGGGAGGTCACACCCCTCTCCCCCAGACACACCGGGAGGTCACACCCCTCTCCCCACAGACACACCGGGAGGTCACACCCTCTCCCCGCAGACACACCGGGAGGTCACACCCCTCTCCCCGCAGACACACCGGGAGGTCACACCCCTCTCCCCCAGACACACCGGGAGGTCACAGCCCTCTCCCCATAGACACACCGGGAGGTCACACCCTCTCCCCACAGACACACCGGGAGGTCACACCCCTCTCCCACCAGACACACCGGGAGGACACACCCCTCTCCCCGCAGACACACCGGGAGGTCACACCCCTCTCCCCATAGACACACCGGGAGGTCACACCCCTCTCCCCCAGACACACCGGGAGGTCACACCCCTCTCCCCACAGACACACCGGGAGGTCACACCCTCTCCCCGCAGACACACCGGGAGGTCACACCCCTCTCCCCGCAGACACACCGGGAGGTCACACCCCTCTCCCCACAGACACACCGGGAGGTCACACCCCTCTCCCACCAGACACACCGGGAGGTCACACCCCTCTCCCCACGGACACACCGGGAGGTCACACCCCTCTCCCCGCAGACACATCGGGAGGTCACACCCCTCTCCCCGCAGACACACCGGGAGGTCACACCCCTCTCCCCCAGACACACCGGGAGGTCACACCCCTCTCCCCCAGACACACCGGGAGGTCACACCCCTCTCCCCATAGACACACCGGGAGGTCACACCCCTCTCCCCCAGACACACCGGGAGGTCACACCCCTCTCCCCATAGACACACCGGGAGGTCACACCCCTCTCCCCCAGACACACCGGGAGGTCACACCCCTCTCCCCATAGACACACCGGGAGGTCACACCCCTCTCCCCCAGACACACCGGGAGGTCACACCCCTCTCCCCATAGACACACCGGGAGGTCACACCCCTCTCCCCGCAGACACATCGGGAGGTCACACCCCTCTCCCCGCAGACACACCGGGAGGTCACACCCCTCTCCCCCAGACACACCGGGAGGTCACACCCCTCTCCCCATAGACACACCGGGAGGTCACAGCCCTCCCCCATAGACACACCGGGAGGTCACACCCTCTCCCCCAGACACACCGGGAGGTCACACCCCTCTCCCCACAGACACACTGGGAGGTCACAGCCTCTCCCACCAGACACACCGGGAGGACACACCCCTCTCCCCGCAGACACACCGGGAGGTCACACCCCTCTCCCCATAGACACACCGGGAGGTCACACCCCTCTCCCCCAGACACACCGGGAGGTCACACCCCTCTCCCCATAGACACACCGGGAGGTCACACCCCTCTCCCCCAGACACACCGGGAGGTCACACCCCTCTCCCCCAGACACACCGGGAGGTCACACCCCTCTCCCCCAGACACACCGGGAGGTCACACCCCTCTCCCCCAGACACACCGGGAGGTCACACCCCTCTCCCCGCAGACACATCGGGAGGTCACACCCCTCTCCCCATAGACACACCGGGAGGTCACACCCCTCTCCCCACAGACACACTGGGAGGTCACAGCCTCTCCCACCAGACACACCGGGAGGACACACCCCTCTCCCCCAGACACACCGGGAGGTCACACCCCTCTCTGCAGACACACCGGGAGGTCACACCCCTCTCCCCCAGACACACCGGGAGGTCACAGCCCTCCCCCATAGACACACCGGGAGGTCACACCCCTCTCCCCACAGACACACCGGGAGGTCACACCCTCTCCCCATAGACACACCGGGAGGTCACAGCCCTCTCCCCATAGACACACCGGGAGGTCACACCCTCTCCCCACAGACACACCGGGAGGTCACACCCCTCTCCCACCAGACACACCGGGAGGTCACACCCCTCTCCCCGCAGACACACTGGGAGGTCACACCCCTCTCCCCCAGACACACCGGGAGGTCACACCCCTCTCCCCACAGACACACCGGGAGGTCACACCCCTCTCCCCATAGACACACCGGGAGGTCACACCCCTCTCCCCCAGACACACCGGGAGGTCACACCCCTCTCCCCACAGACACACCGGGAGGTCACACCCTCTCCCCGCAGACACACCGGGAGGTCACACCCCTCTCCCCGCAGACACACCGGGAGGTCACACCCCTCTCCCCCAGACACACCGGGAGGTCACAGCCCTCTCCCCATAGACACACCGGGAGGTCACACCCTCTCCCCACAGACACACCGGGAGGTCACACCCCTCTCCCACCAGACACACCGGGAGGACACACCCCTCTCCCCGCAGACACACCGGGAGGTCACACCCCTCTCCCCATAGACACACCGGGAGGTCACACCCCTCTCCCCCAGACACACCGGGAGGTCACACCCCTCTCCCCACAGACACACCGGGAGGTCACACCCTCTCCCCGCAGACACACCGGGAGGTCACACCCCTCTCCCCGCAGACACACCGGGAGGTCACACCCCTCTCCCCGCAGACACACCGGGAGGTCACACCCCTCTCCCCGCAGACACACCGGGAGGTCACACCCCTCTCCCACCAGACACACCGGGAGGTCACACCCCTCTCCCCACGGACACACCGGGAGGTCACACCCCTCTCCCCGCAGACACACCGGGAGGTCACACCCCTCTCCCCACAGACACACCGGGAGGTCACACCCCTCTCCCCACAGACACACCGGGAGGTCACACCCCTCTCCCACCAGACACACCGGGAGGTCACACCCCTCTCCCCACGGACACACCGGGAGGTCACACCCCTCTCCCCGCAGACACACCGGGAGGTCACACCCCTCTCCCCATAGACACACCGGGAGGTCACACCCCTCTCCCCCAGACACACCGGGAGGTCACACCCCTCTCCCCCAGACACACCGGGAGGTCACACCCCTCTCCCCGCAGACACACCGGGAGGTCACACCCCTCTCCCCCAGACACACCGGGAGGTCACACCCCTCTCCCCATAGACACACCGGGAGGTCACAGCCCTCCCCCATAGACACACCGGGAGGTCACACCCTCTCCCCCAGACACACCGGGAGGTCACACCCCTCTCCCCACAGACACACTGGGAGGTCACAGCCTCTCCCACCAGACACACCGGGAGGACACACCCCTCTCCCCGCAGACACACCGGGAGGTCACACCCCTCTCCCCATAGACACACCGGGAGGTCACACCCCTCTCCCCCAGACACACCGGGAGGTCACACCCCTCTCCCCATAGACACACCGGGAGGTCACACCCCTCTCCCCCAGACACACCGGGAGGTCACACCCCTCTCCCCCAGACACACCGGGAGGTCACACCCCTCTCCCCGCAGACACATCGGGAGGTCACACCCCTCTCCCCATAGACACACCGGGAGGTCACACCCCTCTCCCCACAGACACACTGGGAGGTCACAGCCTCTCCCACCAGACACACCGGGAGGACACACCCCTCTCCCCCAGACACACCGGGAGGTCACACCCCTCTCTGCAGACACACCGGGAGGTCACACCCCTCTCCCCCAGACACACCGGGAGGTCACACCCCTCTCCCCACAGACACACCGGGAGGTCACACCCTCTCCCCATAGACACACCGGGAGGTCACAGCCCTCTCCCCATAGACACACCGGGAGGTCACACCCCTCTCCCCACAGACACACCGGGAGGTCACACCCCTCTCCCCCAGACACACCGGAAGGTCACACCCCTCTCCCCACAGACACACCGGGAGGTCACACCCTCTCCCCACAGACACACCGGGAGGTCACACCCTCTCCCCGCAGACACACCGGGAGGTCACACCCCTCTCCCCGCAGACACACCGGGAGGTCACACCCCTCTCCCCCAGACACACCGGGAGGTCACACCCCTCTCCCCACAGACACACCGGGAGGTCACACCCCTCTCCCACCAGACACACCGGGAGGTCACACCCCTCTCCCCACGGACACACCGGGAGGTCACACCCCTCTCCCACCAGACACACCAGGAGGTCACACCCCTCTCCCCGAGACACACCGGGAGGTCACACCCCTCTCCCCATAGACACACCGGGAGGTCACACCCCTCTCCCCACAGACACACCGGGAGGTCACAGCCTCTCCCCACGGACACACCGGGAGGTCACACCCCTCTCCCCGCAGACACACCGGGAGGTCACACCCCTCTCCCACCAGACACACCGGGAGGTCACACCCCTCTCCCCGCAGACACATCGGGAGGTCACACCCCTCTCCCCGCAGACACACCGGGAGGTCACACCCCTCTCCCCATAGACACACCGGGAGGTCACACCCCTCTCCCCCAGACACACCGGGAGGTCACACCCCTCTCCCCCAGACACACCGGGAGGTCACACCCCTCTCCCCGCAGACACACCGGGAGGTCACACCCCTCTCCCCCAGACACACCGGGAGGTCACACCCCTCTCCCCCAGACACACCGGGAGGGTCACAGCCTCTCCCACCAGACACACCGGGAGGACACACCCCTCTCCCCGCAGACACACCGGGAGGTCACACCCCTCTCCCACCAGACACACCAGGAGGTCACACCCCTCTCCCCGAGACACACCGGGAGGTCACACCCCTCTCCCCGCAGACACACCGGGAGGTCACACCCCTCTCCCCGCAGACACACCGGAGGCGTCCCGGCCTTCAGAACGGTGTGGAGGTGGGACTCACCCACAGGCTGCAGGTGGCTGCAGGCTGTGTAGTGAGCAGCCAGGAGCCCGTGCGGGGAGCACCCAGGGAAAGGGGGGAGGCAGTGAGGAGAGGGAGAGGAGTGGGAGGGGGAGCCGTGTGATCCCATGTCAGACACGTGAAGACTTTGTGTCCCTGTGGGGCTGCTGGTCACTGGTCTCTGTGTGTTTATCCCGATGAAGAACTCGCTACTGGACGTGCCCCAGGCAGACACCTCCTCTTGGAAAGCCCTTTCCGGGAGCCGGAGCTGGGAGCGGGAGCCCTGGGCCAGGAGCCAGAGCGGGAGCAGGAGCCGCACGGGAGCCGGGCGGTGGAAGGGCCCACTGTGACGTCCGGGCAGGTGGAGTGGGACTCGGGGACAGGAAGTTAGATCAAGGCCAAGCTCGGGCACTCCGCAGCCAGCTGGTCCCCAACAAGCTCACCTCCACCCAGGACAGCAGTGGTGTCCCCCAAGGAGAGAATGCAGAGGGACACGGGGAGGGGAGGGGCAGGGGGAGGGGAGGGGAGGGGGAGAAAGGGCCGTTTCACTCCCTAGGTAAGAGAAGCCAGCAGCTGCGGGCTCAGTGGTGCAGTGGCAGGTGCTGCTGGTGCATTCTGGGAAGGCCACACAGGGAAAGGGACCGAGAGAATCACAGCCTCAGGGCGTGAGCCTGCAGCCAGGAGGGGAGACGCGCCTCGGACCCACCACCTGCTCCGCAGAGGAGCCGGACCGGTGCTCGCTGGCTTTGCCGCCGGGATGAAGGCCGAGCTGACGCTTAACCAGTGGCCACCACCAGCCAGGGCTCCTCGGACCCATCAGCGTGCGGATCCTCGGTCCAGGCTGGGCACCCCTCTCCACGCGCCAAGCTGTCCTGCCCAGAACACCGCTCTGGTCACGGGGCCTGGAGCACCAGGAAGGCAGTCGGTGCTCAGAGTGCGTGGCTGAGGCGCAGCCTGAGGCTCCTGCTCAGGCCTGGCCACACGGCCTCCGTCCCCACCTCCCTCCCGAGCCCTGGACTCCCTGTCTCCTGGGCTCCTGAGCGTTACACACTCACTCACTGAGCACTGAACACACACTCACTGAGCACTGAACACACACACTCACTGAGCACTGAACACACACACTCACTGAACACCGAACATACACACTCACTGAGCACTGAACACACACACTCACTGAGCACCGAACATAAACACTCACTGAGCACTGAACACACACACTCACTGAGCACTAAACACATACTCACTGAGCACTAAACAAACTCACTCACTGAGCACTAAACACACACACTCAGTGAGCACTAAACACACTCACTCACTGAGCACTAAACACACACTCACTCACTGAGCACTAAACAAACTCACTCACTGAGCACTGAACACACACACTCACTGAGCACTGAACACACACACTCACTGAGCACCGAACATAAACACTCACTGAGCACTGAACACACACACTCACTGAGCACTGAACACATACTCACTGAGCACTAAACAAACTCACTCACTGAGCACTAAACACACACACTCAGTGAGCACTAAACACACTCACTCACTGAGCACTAAACACACTCACTCACTGAACACTAAACAAACTCACTCACTGAGCACCGAACACACACACTCACTGAGCACTGAACACACACACACTCACTGAGCACTAAACACACACACTCACTGAGCACTAAACACACACACTCACTGAGCACTGAACACACACTCACTGAGCATTAAACACACTCACTGAGCACTGAACACACACACTCAGTGAGTACTGAACACACACACTGAGCACTAAACACACACACAGTCACTGAGCACTGAACACACACACTCACTGAACACTGAACACACACACTCAGTGAGCACTAAACACACACACTCACTGAGCACTAAACACACACACTCACTGAGCACTGAACACACACACTCACTGAGCACTAAACACACACTGAACACTAAACACACACACTCAGTGAGCACTAAACACACACACTCACTGAGCACTGAACACACACACTCACTGAGCACCGAACACACACACTCACCGAGTACTAAACACACACACTCACTGAGCACTGAACACACACACTCACTGAGCACTAAACACACACTGAACACTAAACACACACACTCAGTGAGCACTAAACACACACACTCACTGAGCACTGAACACACACACTCACTGAGCACTGAACACACACACTCACTGAGCACTAAACACACACACTCACTGAGCACTAAACACACACACTCACTGAGCACTGAACACACACACTCACTGAGCACCGAACACACACACTCACCGAGTACTAAACACACACACTCACTGAGCACTGAACACACACACTCACTGAGCACTAAACACACACTGAACACTAAACACACACACTCAGTGAGCACTAAACACACACACTCACTGAGCACTGAACACACACACTCACTGAGCACTGAACACACACACTCACTGAGCACTAAACACACACACTCACTGAGCACTAAACACACACACTCACTGAGCACTGAACACACACACTCACTGAGCACTAAACACACACTGAACACTAAACACACACACTCAGTGAGCACTAAACACACACACTCACTGAGCACTGAACACACACACTCACTGAGCACCGAACACACACACTCACCGAGTACTAAACACACACACTCACTGAGCACTGAACACACACACTCACTGAGCACTAAACACACACTGAACACTAAACACACACACTCAGTGAGCACTGAACACACACACTCAGTGAGCACTAAACACACACACTCACTGAGCACTGAACACACACACTCACCGAGTACTAAACACACACTGAGCACTGAACACACACACTCACTGAGCACTGAACACACACACTCACTGAACATTAAACACACTCACTGAGCACTGAACACACACACTCAGTGAGCACTAAACACACACACTCACTGAGCACTGAACACACACACTCACTGAGCACTGAACACACACACTCAGTGAGCACTGAACACACACACTGAGCACAACACACACACACTCACTGAGCACTGAACACACACACTGAGCACAACACACACACACTCACTGAGCACTGAACACACACACTGGGGTGGCAGTCTGCAGGGCCTCCGCCCCAGACACTCAGCACGAGGACCGGGAATTGCCCAGCGCTTCCCCTCGTGACGCTGCGTGAGCGCTGAGGGCGGGATGCCGGTGTGGTGGGGATTCGGGGGACGGGGGGGACGGGGAGACGGGGAGACGGGGGACGGGAGGACGGGGAGGATGGGGTGGGGAGGCGGCAGGGGACCAGAAGCAGGCTGGTCTCAGGGCACGGTTTGGGCCCCTCGGCAGCCGGGCCTGTGAGGCAGCCGGGCCTGTGAGGCGACAGCCCTCGTGCCGGGAGGTGCAGGACTCGGCCGCCCTGGTCGTCCGCCCTGGGCCGAGGCGCCACCCTGTGGCTCCAGGAGGCCGACCCCGAGCCCAGCTGGTCCCTCGCAGGCCGCCCGGGGCACCGGGGCCTGGTCTCCGGGGTGATGTCCGCCCGGAGCCGGAGGAAGCGGCGTCGCCTCCAGAGCTGGGTCTGGCCGGGCTTCCCCTCCCCGGGCCTCGGGCGCCGCCTCCGGGGGCATCCCTGACCCGAGCAGGTCCTGCCACGGCCGCTCTAACGTGGCCGCGGAGTCACCGCTGAGGACCCCGAGCGGCAGGAAGGAGGGGGGTGCCCG
Source organism: Vespertilio murinus (assembly GCA_963924515.1). Taxonomy (NCBI): domain Eukaryota; kingdom Metazoa; phylum Chordata; class Mammalia; order Chiroptera; family Vespertilionidae; genus Vespertilio; species Vespertilio murinus. The sequence continues at coordinate 581,057 of OZ004705.1, forward strand.
CAGGTAAATCTGTGTGTGGAGCTCGGATTTCTCAGAGAGAGAGACCCCTTTTCTGCTCACCCGGGTGGGGGCACAGCGGCTCTGAGCCTTCGCTGGTGCCCTGAGATGAGCAGCTTCCTCCCCGATCCCCGGTGCCGGGGGTGGGGGGTGGGGGGTGGTGGTGGGGGTGGGTGCTCCCCGGTGGGTGCACCCAGTGTGTGCTCCCCGGTGGGTGCTCCCGGGTGGATGCTCCGGGTGGGTGCTCCCAGTGTGTGCTCCCCGGTGGGTGCTCCCGGGTGGATGCTCCCGGGTGAGTGCTCCCCAGTGGGTGCTCCCCGGAGGGTGCTTCCAGGTGGATGCTCCGGGTGGGTGCTCCCCAGTGGGTGCTCCCCCAGAGGGTGCTCCCGCGTGGGTGCTCCCGGGAGGATGCTCCCCAGTGGGTGCTCCCGGGTGGGTGCTCCCTGGCGGGTGCTCCCAGTGGGCGGTAACACAGCTGCTGGGAACACCACAGCGACTGTGGGAACAGGTGTTCTCACTGAGGAAGAGCTGGGGCTGGGAGCTGGGCCGCATTTACCTCAATTTATAAGAAACAGTGAGCTGCCCCCCCCCCCCGTCCAGGCCCACCCAGCCCCCATCCCCCCATCCTCCCCATCCTCCCCGTCCTCCCGGCCCCCCATCCTCCCCAGCCCCCCATCCTCCCCAGCCCCCCATCATCCCCAGCCCCCCAGCCCCCCATCCTCCCCAGCCCCCCATCCTCCCCATCCTCCCCATCCCCCCATTCCCCCATCCCCCCATCCTCCCCGGCCCCCCATTCCCCCATCCCCCCATCCTCCCCGGCCCCCCATCCTCCCCAGCCCCCCATCCTCCCCAGTCCCCCATCATCCCCAGCCCCCCATCCTCCCCAGCCCCCATTCCCCCGCATCCCCGGCCCCCATCCTCCCAGCTCCCGTCTGCGTCTCCCCTCTCTGCCTTTCCAGACGGGTTTATGGCTGAGTGCTGAGATCCTGTCCCGTTCTGGCTGCATCTCCTTTATCAGAAGTTGTCGCAGGTCCTCCCTCCCCTGGAGCTGGTCTCCCTCACCCCGCCTGTCTCAGGGCAGCCGCGTGAACAGTCACCGCAGTGACAGGACGGGGCATGAATTTCACTCGACTGTCACTAAACGGGTGAAAAGCCACGTGGGGCCCGTGGACACCCCGCACATTCACGCCGGAGCGGACCGCCACCGGACAGTGCACGTTCGTCTGCTCTGTCTGGGGGACCTTTACTGACGAGATTTGTGCCGGCTGACGCTGAAGCAGAACCGGCTCGGGGGTAGGTGTCCACTAGGAACCAGGTCACAGTTCGGTTCCAGGCCGGGCACATGCCTGGCTGTGAGCGTGCAGGGCAGTCGATCTATGGTTCTCTCATCGTGGATGCTTCTCTCTCCCTGTCCCTGCCCCTGTCCCTGTCCCTAAATCTTGTGTTTTCCTTTATTGTCCTATTATTAGTTTTTTAAAATACATACCGTATTTGCCGGCATATAAGACGATTTTTTGGCCCTGAAAAATATGCCTCCAAGTGGGGGGTAGTCTTATACAGCGAGTATATAACAAATTCTGTATTTTGAGTGGAAATGTTAGGGGGTCGTCTTATACGCCCAGTCTCTTATACGCCAACAAATACGGTATATTTCTTTCAGAGAGGGGGGAGAGGGAGAGAGGGGTAGAAACATCGATGATGAGAAGGAATCACTGACCGGCTGCCTCCTGCACGCCCCACACTAGGGATGAAGCCCGCAACCCGGGCCTGTGCCCTTGGCCAGAATCAAACCCGGGACCCTTCAGTCCACAGGCCGACGCTCTGCCCACTGAGCCACACCAGCTGGGCATCTATTACTAGTTTTTATCGGTTTGATTGGTGTGTCGGTCCCCGGCGTCTGGGGAGTCGTGGAGCCTGGTTCTCTGCCGGGTTTTACCTGCAAATTCGAAGCGAGGGGCCCGTGTCCCCGAAGACCCGGAGGCACACGGGGGGCGGACGGGGGGACACCCTGGGCGCCTGCTCCTCGGGGCTCCCCCCGCAGACACACTGCGTGCCCGCGGCGCCCTGGCCTCACAGGCTGTGCGCCGGTCAGAGACCTCGGTGAGGCCACAGAGAACCCCGAGTCCCACCGATTCCACGGGGTGCCCTGCCCTCGCCAGCTGCCCCTGCGAGGGCGGCCCACGGCGCCCTGACCGAGGCCGCGCTGAGGGGTGACTGGGCTCCTGAGCCTGGACCCTTCCGGCCCTCCCCTCCCGCCCGGGAGCCGGAGCCGAGGGCGGCGGGCGCTGGGCAGGCCTCCTGGGCAGCGGCGTCCCGGGCGGCGTCCACGTGAGCAGCTGCCCTGCCCGCACATGCTCCGTGTGCCGAGGCCCGCGGCCGAGCGACAGGGTGCAGAGCGGAGGCCGGCCCGGAGCCCCGGCTCGCCCGGACCCAGGCAGCCCCCCCCCCCCCCCCCCCGGCTGTGTGGGCCGAGCGGCAGGGCCTGCGGGGAGGGAGGGAGGGCACGTGAGCCGAGAGGGAGCATCTGCTCCCGGCAGGTGTCACGGGGAGCGTTCCCGTGGCCACGGCAGCTGCGGCTCCGGCGCTGGCTCCTCGGCCCGGGCCCTGTGGATGCGGCTGAGACGCTGCCCCTCCTCGGGGGACCTGGCGCCGGCCGTTTGGGGGGCGGGAGGGGGGATGCAGCCGGCGGTGAGCATGGAGTTCAGCGCCCCCGCCGGGCTGGAGCCGCAGCGAGGTGAGCGTCTGGGTCTCCCGGCACCGGCCCCGGCCCAGGGCGGCAGCTGGTGCGGGAGGGTGTGTGTGTGTGTGAGAGAGAGAGAGAGAGAGAGTATGTGAGGGTGTGTGTGTGTGTGTGTGTGAGAGAGAGAGAGAGAGAGAGAGAGAGAGACAGACAGACAGACAGAGAGAGAGTATGTGAGGGTGTGTGTATGTGTGTGTGTGTGTGTGAGAGAGAGAGAGAGAGAGAGAGAGAGAGAGAGAGAATGTGAGGGTGTGTGTCTGTGTGTGTGTGTCTGTGTGTGTGTGTGTGTGAGAGAGAGAGACAGAGAGACAGAGAGTATGTGAGGGTGTGTGTGTGTGAGAGAGAGAGAGAGAGAGAGAGAGAGAGACAGAGAGAGAGTATGTGAGGGTGTGTGTATGTGTGTGTGTGTGTGTGTGTGTGTGAGAGAGAGAGAGAGAGAGTATGTGAGGGCGTGTGTGTTTGTGAGAGAGAGAGAGTATGTGAGGGTGTGTGTCTCTGTGTGTGTGTGTGTGTGTGTGTTTGTGAGAGAGAGAGAGAGCAAGTATGTGAGGGTGTGTGTGTGTGTGTGTGAGTGTGTGAGAGAGAGAGAGACAGAGACACAGAGAGAGTATGTGAGGGTGTGTGTGTGGCTGTGTGGTGTGGCTGTGTGATGTGTTTTTATGTCTGTGTGTCTGTGTGATGTGTATGTGTTTGGCTATGTGATGTGTCTGTGTGATGTGTGTGTGTATCTGTGTGTCCGTGTGTCTGTGTGTGTCTCTCTGTGTGTCTGAATGTATCTGTGTGTCTCTCTGTGTGTGAGACATGTATCTGTGTGTGTGTGACTGTGTGATGTATAGCTGTATGTCTGTGTGTATCTGTGTGTCTGTGTGTGGCTTTGTGATGTGTTTCTGTGTCTGTATGTGTATCTGTGTGTCTGTGTGTATCTGTGTGTATCTGTGTGTCCGTGTGTCTGTGTGTATGTGTATCTGTGTGTATCTGTGTGTCTGTGTGTCTATGTGTGTGTGTATCTGTGTGTATCTGTGTGTCCGCGTGTCTGTGTGTGTCCTGTCTGAGGGTGCGTGTGGCGTGGCGTGTGGGGGTCTCACGTAGGACAGGCCTGTGTTAGTGGCTTTGGCCGTGGTCTCCCTCCTGCCCCTGTGGGCGGCTCGGAGCCGTGCCTCGGCCGTCTTGTTCTCGGTCCTCTGCCCGTCTGTAAGGTGGTCTGGAGGAACACGAGAGGACAGGCCTGTCCGTGACGGTCCACCCGGCCCTCCCGCGGGCCCGGACCCTCTGGGTCTCCGCCGGGAGCCCGCGCTGCCCGGTTCACACTGCGGCCGGCGGTGTCTCGGCCGCGGATGTGAGGACATCGCCGTGTCACTGTCTGCAGCCACGGGCCAGAGCTCTCACCCACAGTGCGGGGAGGGGCGGGGGCGGGGGGGGGGAGACCTGCCGTGTGCAGGCACCGTGCCCCTGCCTGTGTCTGCGTGCGCACCGTGAGCCCGCGTGTCAGCCTGCGTCTTCCCCGTGTGGTCAGGAAACCCCGTGCTGCGTGCAGTAAACACGGTTAGAACATGCCTACAACCTGACGTCTGAGCCCCTGTCTGCGCCCGGGCGACTCCTCAGGGTCCTAGGGTCCTCCATCGCGTTCTCCTGTGGCCGCCTGAGCCCGAGGCTGCGAAGCCGCGTCAGAAACTGCGCTCCCACTGCGCGTCGGTCTGGGAGCTCAGGCCTGGTGTGGCCACAGGGGGCGCTCTGGGCCCAGGTGGGGGGTCTGGGGCGAGGGCAGGACCTCGAGATGACAGAACGGGGGTCAGGACCAGCCTGGCTAATTGGCCTCCAATAAAGGAAGAGGCACTGGCTCCCGGTATGGTCCCCGAAATGTCCTCTGGTCTTTGCCACAACGGTCTGCGGCCAGGAGACGGTCTGGGCCTGGACCGACCGATGTCTGGGTCCTGGGCAGGCCTCTGGGGCCAGGGGGGGTCGGCTGGGCCCCTCGGGGCGTCTGCCTCCCCGGGACCTCCGGGTCATGGCCGTGGTGGTCTGGGTTACAATGGAGACGTTCGCCCAGGACACACGTCTGGAGTCTGTGTCTGAGGCCTGGGACCCGGGATAATCTTCTCGGCCCGCCGTGAGAGTCTGGTCCGGAGGTCGGTGTGAGCCCCGGTGGAGTCTGCCCCGAGCCCCCTCCCCGCCGTGCTGCCCTGAGGACGAGGACGAGGCCGGCTCTCCACCCCCGGGAGGAATCGCGAGCGGGCAGGGCTGAGGTCCCAGGAGGAGCCGCGTGGCCCAGCCTCGCTGTGGCCGGGGTGCCCCCCACCCCATCGTGGGGAGACACCCCCCCCCGGATGCTCTGGCCGGAGCGTGCAGAGCGTGGCCTCTCCTCTCTCGGCGACGAACCCGGCTCCCCCCTGGGACGCACCGGGCCACACTCTCAGCCCCGCCAGCTCCTGCGGGGAGGAGGGGGAGGAGGGGCAGGCGGGAGGCAGCTCGTTCAGCTCCGGATGAACGGACGGACGGACGGACGGACGCGGCCCGGCTGTGCAGGCTGCCGGCCGGGGGCCTCTCGGGGAGGAGGCGGCAGTGACGATGCCGTGGTGAAGGGCAGTGAGAGCCGCGGGGGCCGGCCTCTCTCCGAGATTCTCCTGGCGCGGACGGGGGACGGCAGCCAGGCCACGGCCCAGGTCCACATTCCGACCTGGAGGTGGTCTCCCCGAGTTCCTCTGCTGCCTCCACGTCTGGTGCCCGCAAGGGCACAAGAAGCCAGTTCTCCCGTGTCACCAGCAGGGGGCAGTGTTTCCCTGAGGAGCCGTCTGGGCGGCTGAGGGGCTGTTCCTGCCGTGGACACACAGAGCTGCCCTCGGCACCCCCAAACACGCCTTCCCTGCGTGCCGCCTGGAGCAGAGGCTCTGAATGGGGGGCAGGGTGCCCCCGGAAAGGCTCACGTGAGCGAATCTTCATCGTCCAGCCGTACCTCGGCGTGGCGGCCACGTCCCGAAAAGCTCATAGCAGTTTCCCTGCAGGCGTTTCTCCTGAGCAGTGGCCACGCCCGGGGGTGTGGGAGCGTGTGTGGGGGGGGGGGGCAGACCCGCGGGCACCGGGCTGGGGTCCCAGGAGCAGAACGTGCCCCCAGCCCTCCCAGTGCTGCCCCGGGTCACGTGTGCACACGCCGTCACACGGGCCAGTGGTCCCTCTGGACACCAGCTGGTGGACGTGCAGAGACGGCCGGGGCGGGGGCTCCGGGCCCGAGGGGCCCCCTGGGGGACGGGCAGGCGCCTCTCCTCCCACAGCTCCAGCGGGCTCTGCACAGACCGCCCGGGGCTGGAGGGCGGCAGCCAGGCCCTCGGGGGACAGGGCGGCCGAAAGGGCGGGAGCTTCACGTCCCGGGACACGGAGCCCCGCCCAGGACGCGGTGCGGGCCACGACCACGCTGGTCACCTGTCCTAGGACGCGGTGCGGGGCCACGACCACACTGGTCACCTGTCCTAGGATGCGGTGCGGGGCCACAGCCACGCTGGTCACCCGTCCCAGGACACGGTGCGGGGCCACGGCCACGCTGGTCACCCGTCCCAGGACGCGGTGCGGGGCGTGGTCAGACACACGCAGGCCCTGTGGGGTGCGTGACCGGATCCTCCGCACAGCATGTTTGGTTCCCGCAGGCGACTCCGCGGAGGAGGTGGACCTGAGCCTGGTGTACCAGGCGGCGTCCGGCGGCGACGTCCACGCGCTGACCGCCCTGATCCGGGAGGACCCCTCCGTGCTGGAGAGCCGGGACGCGGAAGGTGCCGCCCCCACGCCCCCACGGCCCCACACTCGGACCCCCAACCCTCAACGCCCCCACGCCCCGACGATTCCCACGTCCCGAAGCCCACCCAGCCCCACACGGCCCGGGGCACTGCGCCTCCAGCCGGTGCTGCAGGCAGGGTGGAGGGGGGCAGGGGGCAAGGTGCTGAGCGGCCCCCCATGCTGGGCGGGAGGGCGAAGCCGTGCGTCTCCCTCCAGGCTGCACGCCCCTGATGCACGCGGTGTCCGGGCGGCAGGTGGACACGGCCAAGCTGCTGCTGAAGATGGGCGCCAACGTCAACGCCCAGGACGCCGAGGGCCGCACCAGCCTGTGCCTGGCCGCCTACCTGGTGAGCGAGCCGTGTTCCCTTCCCGGTGAGGCCGTGTGTCCTGGTCAGGCTGTGTGTCCGGGCACGGAGTGGTGGCTGAGTGCGTGCTGTCCATGGGGTCCCTCGCTGGGTGCTCGCTGGTGCAGGCAGCTGGCACGTCCCCCCTGACACTGACAGGAGAGAGTCTGGGGATCGGTCTCCATGGGACAGGGGGGTCCTCGGGCCTGCCCTGAGGCCAGGAGGAGGTGGGGGGGTGGGGGGATGCAGAGGGGGGTGGGAGGAGGGCAGGAGGAGGGCGGGGCCCGGGCGGAGGGTAACAGCCGCTCCCGGCCAGGGCTGGCTGGAGGGCTGCGTGTGTCTGCTCCGCAACGGCGCCAAGCACGGCATCGCGGACCGGGACGGCCGCCTGCCCCTGCACGCCGCCACCGCCGCGCCCGACGTGAGGTGGGTCCCATCAGGGTCGCCTCCTGCCCCGCCTGCCCCCTCCTCTCTGTGGTGCAGCCGGACCCTCAGCACCCGAGTCCTGGGGCTCGTGGACGAGGGCCGGACCCTCTGCGGTCTGAGCGCTGTTCGCCGTGCCGAGTGTCACGCCCACTGCTCCGCCCTGACGGCTCCCGCCGTGCCTGAGGGCGAGCCAGAGCAGCTCCGTCCTGGCCACGGCCCGCGAGGCGAGCCACGGATCGCCGGCTCAGCTCGGGCCGGCGTGGTGTGGCGTGGCTGCTGGCGGCGAGCAGGTGCAGCCTCTGAGGGCGGTGCCGATGCCGGAGAGCGGGCGGCGCTGGAGGGAAGGGCGTCTGGGCCGGGCCAGCGGCTGCCGGTGGTCAGAGGCGGGGACCACGAGGGTGGGGGCCGGGCTGGGGCGGTGGGGACTCGGGGACCCTGCGTCCGTGGGCCGGCGGAGGGCCTCCCTGGAGACAGAGCCGGAGGGGGTGGTGCCGGGCCACGTGCTCCCCAGTGCGAGTCTCAGCCTCGCCCCCCATTCCCCCCGCCACCGGGAGCCCCTCAGATACGGCATTCCGGTCCTGGGCTCGCAGCGCCCGGCCCCCACGCCGCGCCTTTCCGGAAACTTCTCCCGAGTGAGACCGGCTGCCTCAGCGCGGGGGCCTGCAGGCTCCGCTCCTGAGCCGCCGCCTCCGCAGGCTGCTGACGGTGCTGGTGCAGCAGTGCGGCCTCAGCGAGGTCAACCACCAGGACGGCGAGGTGAGCCCGCGGGACGGCCGGCCACGCACGCCGGGGGCCCCCTGACCACGGGGCGGGGGGACGGCGTGGGGGGCCGGGGGGGCGGGACTGTGCGGGGTGTGTGTGTGTGTGTGTGTGTGTGTGTCTGTGTGTGTCTGTGCTCCCGCCCGACGCCCCGGCTGGGCCAGCCGAGCGAAGGGTCATCGCGTTCAGGGCCAGCATCAGCGACGCCGGAGGTGACATGGCTCCTTCCGTCTGCGGGCAGGAGCTGGGGGCCGCGGGGGCAGATGGCTGGGGGTCCCCAGAGCCCCACAGTCCTGCCCCCAAGGCCGCCCGCCCTCGCCCGTCCTCGCCACGCCCCCGGCCCTGCAGGAGGCCCAGCTCCCGGAGGGCCGTCCTCCCCCGGTCCCCGAGGGCCTGACCCGTGCCCTCGCCTGCGGTGGGCGCTGCGTCATCCGTGTGCCTGCAGGCCCCACGTCACCGCAGCGTGTGAGCCTCCACTCAGAGCCTCCACCCAGGGCTTCCACTCTGGGCCTCACCCAGAGCCTCCACCCAGAGCCTCCAGGGCCTCCATCCAGGGCCTCACCCGGGGCCTCCTCCAGGCCTGACATCAGCAACCGCCCAGAAATCCCCGGCCTGAGGTCGGCACCTCCGGCTCCGCGGTCGCAGCCGCTTTCACTGCCGTGTCTTCGTGGTCAGAGCGGCCCCGGGAGCGAGGGCGGCTGCCTCACTTCCGCTTTCCGACGAGAAGCAGGACGAGCACGCGGGCCCCTCGGTGCGGACCCCTCGGCGAGGGCCCCTCGGCACGGACCCCTCAGCACACACCCCTCGGCACAGACCCCTCGGCACGGGCCCCTCAGCACACACCCCTCGGCGCGGGCCCCTCGGCACGGACCCCTCGGCACTAACCCCCTCGGCACGGGCCCCTCGGCCAGCGGGGGGGATAGGGGGCTGGGGGAGCACCTGCGTCGGCCGGGGGTGGACGAGCCCCTCCTCCCCTCCACTCCTCCCTGGCTGCTCTGCTCTGGCCAGAGCGCCCCAGTGGCTTGTGGGGCTTCCTGCAGCAGCGGGGCCTCGTGTCTGTCCCCGCCCGGCGGCTCCGGGCGGCCCGGCCCCGGGGGTGGGGGTGAGGGTGCTGCTCTCCCCCGTCCGTCTCGTTCTCGTTGTGTGAGAGCGTGTGCCTCGGGGGTGGGCGTCCGGCGCTCTCTGATGTCGGTTGGGCCAGTCCTGTCCGGTGTGGCCGCGGGAGTTTGTTCCGGAAGGACCCTCTCCCTCGGCGGCTCGGCCCGCCGGCTGAGGGGCGGCACTGCGTTTACTGAGCAGACACTTTAAAATGACACACACACACACACACACACACACACACACACACACGCACACATGCACAGACACACACCCACTCCCCCCGGCCCGGCCCTCCTCTGTGTGCCTTCGGCTCCGCGGGCCGTGCTGCCTGTCCACCCCCCCCCCCAGGCGGCTGTGGGGCAGGCCTCGCTGGCCCCACCCCAGGGTCCTCAGCACAAACCGCCCGCGGCAGCTGCGGACGAACGTGGGAGAGGTGACCGGCCGGCAGCACCCCTGCCCGGGGCCCGGCTGGGGGAGCGCCCACCCCCCCCCCCCCCGCTCTGCTCACCCCTCTCGCCTCCCAGGGGATGAGCCCCCTGCACTGGGCCGCCTTCCACCGCCGGCCCCAGCACGCCCAGGTCCTGCTGCGGAGCGGGGCCGACCCCACGCTGGTGGACAAGGACTTCCAGACGGCGCTGCACTGGGCTGTGCAGGTAGGCCCGCGGCCGGCGGGCTGGCCGGGTCCCGCGGCCTCAGCCCACGGCACGTGGACGTCTGACAGCGAGACCCCTGCTCGCCCCCTGCACACACCCGGTTCTTCCAGTGAAGTAGAGAGAGTGGGAGCGAGGGGGGGGGATAGAAACTTCCAGTGGTGGCCTCCTGCACGCACCCCAATTGGGGCCAGGGATCAAGCAGGGGGAGACCCACGGGGGAGACCCACAGGGAGGGGAGACCCACAGGGAGACCCACAGGGGAGACCCACAGGGAGACCCACGGGGAGGGAGGCCCACGGGGGGGGGGGCGGGGAGAGCAGACGGAGCCTCTCCCCAGAGCGGGAGCCGGCTGCTGTGCTCGGTCATCCTGAGCCACCACCAGGGCCCGGCCCTCATCAACTGTGACGACGAGAGCGGGAAGACCTGCGTGCACATGGCCGCCGCCGCCGGCTTCAGCGACATCATCGCAGAGCTGGCCCGCGTGCCCCAGTGCAACCTGCAGGCGCTGGACGTGGACGACAGGTACGGCTGAGGGGCGGCCACCCACAGCCACAGCCCGGGCGACCCGCTGACCCTCCTGCCGGCCATGGCCACACGTGTGCTGGCCCCTCTCCTGCTGGCCACAGCCACACGTGTGCTGGGACCCCCTTCTCCAGCCGGCACAGCCACACGTGTGCTGGGCCCTCTCCTGCTGGCCACGGCCACACGTGTGCTGGCCCCTCCCCTGCTGGCCACGGCCACACGTGTGCTGGCCCCTCTCCAGCCGGCACAGCCACACGTGTGCTGGGCCCTCTCCTGCTGGCCACGGCCACACGTGTGCTGGCCCCTCCCCTGCTGGCCACAGCCACACGTGTGCTGGCCCCTCTCCTGCTGGCCACGACCACACGTGTGCTGGGCCCTCTCCTGTTACCCCCGCCCCCCCCCCCCCATTAGGGAGGCATCAGTGGACCAGGAGCCGTCGTCCCCGGCGGAGCCGAGCTCGGGTGAAGGCACGGAGGCTGCCCGCCCTGGTCCCCGGCAGAGCCCTCCCCCGGCCCCCTCCCCCCCTCTCCGGGGCCCCAAAGGGCTCGGCTCAGGTGGGGGGGGGGCTCGGTGAACACAAACAGCTCACCCGACGAGGACGTGGGAGGGAGGCGAGGGTCATGCGTGGCCAATGGCCTGACCCTCACGGAGCGCAGAGCGAGCGCTGGGCCTGAGTTTGGACCCGAGACCCCGAGTCCCTGGGAGCCGCCGGCACGTGGACACTGAGCTGTCCACGGCGGGTTCCTCAGCACGGGGTTAGGGTTCGGGGTTTGAGCAGCCGCAGTCCCTCTCTCCCCCGCGGAGAGCAGAGCGCACTGTGGGAAGAGGAGCAGGAGGGGAGGAACCGGGGTCCCAGCTCCGCTCGCCTCCTCCCCCGAACTCTAAAATCCACGGAAAAGTACCCCCCCCCCCAGCGACTGACAACCAGAGCCGGTCCTCCTCTCAGAGCCACGGCTTCCGCTCCTGGGACCTTCTCAGGAAGGCGGGGGGCGGGAGGCAGGGGGGCACTCAGGCTGGCGGGGAACCCCCTCCTTCTCCCCCTCTTTCCTCCTCCCCCCAAACACCCCCTCCACCAGCACCCACGCCCACAGCAGCACGCTTCCCCAGCCCGGCGTGAGGCCAGAGGCGGGCACCCGTCCG